>JAVIWC010002514.1:0-39231 GCA_031894815.1 Creontiades dilutus | reverse complement strand
CCTCTAAGGAGTTTTTCGGGGTGCTGAACACGAATCTGAAGTCCGTTTTTCGATAAAACGCTTCCTTCATGGTTATTTTCGCGTTTTTTCATCAAAATTGCTCAAAAATTAACTCTGTTTAATCCCCTTCAAACCTACTCTCTAAGGGGTTTTCCGGGGTGCTGAACACGAATCTGAAGTCCGTTTTTCGATAAAACGCTCCCTTCATGGTTATTTTCGCGATTTTTCATCAATATTGCTCAAAAATTATCTCTGTTTAATCCCTTTCAAACCTACTCTCTAAGGGGTTTTTCGGGGTGCTGAACTCGAATCTGAAGTCCGTTTTTCGATAAAACGCTTCCTTCTTGGTTATTTTCGCGATTTTTCATCAAAATTGCTCAAAAATTATCTCTGTTTAATCCCTTTCAAACCTACTCTCTAAGGGGTTTTTCGGGGTGCTGAACACGAATCTGAAGTGCGTTTTTCGTTTCTACGCTTCCTTCATGGTTATTTTCGCGATTTTTCATCAAAATTGCTCAAAAATTATCTCTGTTTAACCCCTTTCAAACCTACTCTCTAAGGGGTTTTTCGGGATGCTGAACACGAATCTGAAGTCCGTTTTTCGATAAAACGCTTCCTTCATGGTTATTTTCGCGATTTTTCATCAAAATTGCTCAAAAATTATCTCTGTTTAATCCCTTTTAAACCTACTCGCTAAGGGGTTTTTCGGGGTGCTGAACACGAATCTTAAGTCCGTTTTTCGATAAAACGATTCATTCTTGGTTATTTTGCGATTTTTCATCAAAATCTCAAAAATTATCTCTGTTTAATAACTTTCAAACCTACTCTCTTTCGATAAAACACTTCCTTCATGGTTATTTTCGCGTTTTTTCATCAAAATTGCTCAAAAATTAACTCTGTTTAATCGCTTTCAAACCTACTCTCTAAGGGGTTTTTCGGGGTGCTGAACACGAATCTGAAGTCCGTTTTTCGATAAAACGCTTCCTTCATGGTTATTTTCGCGATTTTTCATCAAAATTGCTCAAAAATTAACTCTGTTTAATCGCTTTCAAACCTACTCTCTAAGGGGTTTTTCGGGGTGCTGAACACGAATTCGAAGTCCGTTTTTCGATAAAACGCTTCCTTCATGGTTATTTTCGCGTTTTTTCATCAAAATTGCTCAAAAATTATCTCTGTTTAATCGCTTTCAAACCTACTCTCTAAGGGGTTTTTCGGGGTGCTGAACACGAATCTGAAGTCCGTTTTTCGATAAAACGCTTCCTTCATGGTTATTTTCGCGATTTTTCATCAAAATTGCTCAAAAATTAACTCTGTTTAATCGCTTTCAAACCTACTCTCTAAGGGGTTTTTCGGGGTGCTGAACACGAATCTCGAAGTCCGTTTTTCGATAAAACGCTTCCTTCATGGTTATTTTCGCGATTTTTCATCAAAATTGCTCAAAAATTAACTCTGTTTAATCGCTTTCAAACCTACTCTCTAAGGGGTTTTCGGGGTGCTGAACACGAATCTGAAGTCCGTTTTTCGATAAAACGCTTCCTTCATGGTTATTTTCGCGTTTTTTCATCAAAATTGCTCAAAAATTAACTCTGTTTAATCGCTTTCAAACCTACTCTCTAAGGGGTTTTTCGGGGTGCTGAACACGAATCTGAAGTCCGTTTTTCGATAAAACGCTTCCTTCATGGTTATTTTCGCGATTTTTCATCAAAATTGCTCAAAAATTATCTCTGTTTAATCCTTTCAAACCTACTCTCTAAGGGGTTTTCGGGGTGCTGAACACGAATTCGAAGTCCGTTTTTTCGATAAAACGCTTCCTTCATGGTTATTTTCGCGATTTTTCATCAAAATTGCTCAAAAATTATCTCTGTTTAATCCCTTTCAAACCTACTCTCTAAGGGGTTTTCGGGGTGCTGAACACGAATCTGAAGTCCGTTTTTCGATAAAACGCTTCCTTCATGGTTATTTTCGCGATTTTTCATCAAAATTGCTCAAAAATTATCTCTGTTTAATCCCTTTCAAACCTACTCTCTAAGGGGTTTTCGGGGTGCTGAACACGAATTCGAAGTCCGTTTTTCGATAAAACGCTTCCTTCATGGTTATTTTCGCGATTTTTCATCAAAATTGCTCAAAAATTATCTCTGTTTAATCCCTTTCAAACCTACTCTCTAAGGGGTTTTCGGGGTGCTGAACACGAATTCGAAGTCCGTTTTTCGATAAAACGCTTCCTTCATGGTTATTTTCGCGATTTTTCATCAAAATTGCTCAAAAATTATCTCTGTTTAATCCCTTTCAAACCTACTCTCTAAGGGGTTTTTCGGGGTGCTGAACACGAATTCGAAGTCCGTTTTTCGATAAAACGCTTCCTTCATGGTTATTTTCGCGATTTTTCATCAAAATTGCTCAAAAATTATCTCTGTTTAATCCCTTTCAAACCTACTCTCTAAGGGGTTTTTCGGGGTGCTGAACACGAATTCGAAGTCCGTTTTTCGATAAAACGCTTCCTTCATGGTTATTTTCGCGATTTTTCATCAAAATTGCTCAAAAATTATCTCTGTTTAATCCCTTTCAAACCTACTCTCTAAGGGGTTTTCGGGGTGCTGAACACGAATTCGAAGTCCGTTTTTCGATAAAACGCTTCCTTCATGGTTATTTTCGCGATTTTTCATCAAAATTGCTCAAAAATTATCTCTGTTTAATCCCTTTCAAACCTACTCTCTAAGGGGTTTTTCGGGGTGCTGAACACGAATTCGAAGTCCGTTTTTCGATAAAACGCTTCCTTCATGGTTATTTTCGCGATTTTTCATCAAAATTGCTCAAAAATTATCTCTGTTTAATCCCTTTCAAACCTACTCTCTAAGGGGTTTTTCGGGGTGCTGAACACGAATTCGAAGTCCGTTTTTCGATAAAACGCTTCCTTCATGGTTATTTTCGCGATTTTTCATCAAAATTGCTCAAAAATTATCTCTGTTTAATCCCTTTCAAACCTACTCTCTAAGGGGTTTTCGGGGTGCTGAACACGAATTCGAAGTCCGTTTTTCGATAAAACGCTTCCTTCATGGTTATTTTCGCGATTTTTCATCAAAATTGCTCAAAAATTATCTCTGTTTAATCCCTTTCAAACCTACTCTCTAAGGGGTTTTCGGGGTGCTGAACACGAATTCGAAGTCCGTTTTTCGATAAAACGCTTCCTTCATGGTTATTTTCGCGATTTTTCATCAAAATTGCTCAAAAATTATCTCTGTTTAATCCCTTTCAAACCTACTCTCTAAGGGGTTTTCGGGGTGCTGAACACGAATTCGAAGTCCGTTTTTCGATAAAACGCTTCCTTCATGGTTATTTTCGCGATTTTTCATCAAAATTGCTCAAAAATTATCTCTGTTTAATCCCTTTCAAACCTACTCTCTAAGGGGTTTTCGGGGTGCTGAACACGAATTCGAAGTCCGTTTTTCGATAAAACGCTTCCTTCATGGTTATTTTCGCGATTTTTCATCAAAATTGCTCAAAAATTATCTCTGTTTAATCCCTTTCAAACCTACTCTCTAAGGGGTTTTCGGGGTGCTGAACACGAATTCGAAGTCCGTTTTTCGATAAAACGCTTCCTTCATGGTTATTTTCGCGATTTTTCATCAAAATTGCTCAAAAATTATCTCTGTTTAATCCCTTTCAAACCTACTCTCTAAGGGGTTTTCGGGGTGCTGAACACGAATTCGAAGTCCGTTTTTCGATAAAACGCTTCCTTCATGGTTATTTTCGCGATTTTTCATCAAAATTGCTCAAAAATTATCTCTGTTTAATCCCTTTCAAACCTACTCTCTAAGGGGTTTTTCGGGGTGCTGAACACGAATTCGAAGTCCGTTTTTCGATAAAACGCTTCCTTCATGGTTATTTTCGCGATTTTTCATCAAAATTGCTCAAAAATTATCTCTGTTTAATCCCTTTCAAACCTACTCTCTAAGGGGTTTTTCGGGGTGCTGAACACGAATTCGAAGTCCGTTTTTCGATAAAACGCTTCCTTCATGGTTATTTTCGCGATTTTTCATCAAAATTGCTCAAAAATTATCTCTGTTTAATCCCTTTCAAACCTACTCTCTAAGGGGTTTTCGGGGTGCTGAACACGAATTCGAAGTCCGTTTTTCGATAAAACGCTTCCTTCATGGTTATTTTCGCGATTTTTCATCAAAATTGCTCAAAAATTATCTCTGTTTAATCCCTTTCAAACCTACTCTCTAAGGGGTTTTCGGGGTGCTGAACACGAATTCGAAGTCCGTTTTTCGATAAAACGCTTCCTTCATGGTTATTTTCGCGATTTTTCATCAAAATTGCTCAAAAATTATCTCTGTTTAATCCCTTTCAAACCTACTCTCTAAGGGGTTTTTCGGGGTGCTGAACACGAATTCGAAGTCCGTTTTTCGATAAAACGCTTCCTTCATGGTTATTTTCGCGATTTTTCATCAAAATTGCTCAAAAATTATCTCTGTTTAATCCTTTCAAACCTACTCTCTAAGGGGTTTTTCGGGGTGCTGAACACGAATTCGAAGTCCGTTTTTCGATAAAACGCTTCCTTCATGGTTATTTTCGCGATTTTTCATCAAAATTGCTCAAAAATTATCTCTGTTTAATCCCTTTCAAACCTACTCTCTAAGGGGTTTTCGGGGTGCTGAACACGAATTCGAAGTCCGTTTTTCGATAAAACGCTTCCTTCATGGTTATTTTCGCGATTTTTCATCAAAATTGCTCAAAAATTATCTCTGTTTAATCCCTTTCAAACCTACTCTCTAAGGGGTTTTTCGATAAAACGCTTCCTGAATTTTCGCGATTTTTCATTTTTGAACGATAAAACGCTTCCTTCATGGTTATTTTCGCGATTTTTCATCAAAATTGCTCAAAAATTATCTCTGTTTAATCCCTTTCAAACCTACTCTCTAAGGGGTTTTCGGGGTGCTGAACACGAATTCGAAGTCCGTTTTTCGATAAAACGCTTCCTTCATGGTTATTTTCGCGATTTTTCATCAAAATTGCTCAAAAATTATCTCTGTTTAATCCCTTTCAAACCTACTCTCTAAGGGGTTTTCGGGGTGCTGAACACGAATTCGAAGTCCGTTTTTCGATAAAACGCTTCCTTCATGGTTATTTTCGCGATTTTTCATCAAAATTGCTCAAAAATTATCTCTGTTTAATCCCTTTCAAACCTACTCTCTAAGGGGTTTTTTCGGGGTGCTGAACACGTTTCTGAAGTCCGTTTTTCGATAAAACGCTTCCTTCATGGTTATTTTCGCGATTTTTCATGGGTTTTTCAGGGTGCTGAACACGAATTCGAAGTCCGTTTTTCGATAAAACGCTTCCTTCATGGTTATTTTCGCGATTTTTCATCAAAATTGCTCAAAAATTATCTCTGTTTAATCCCTTTCAAACCTACTCTCTAAGGGGTTTTTCGGGGTGCTGAACACGAATTCGAAGTCCGTTTTTCGATAAAACGCTTCCTTCATGGTTATTTTCGCGATTTTTCATCAAAATTGCTCAAAAATTATCTCTGTTTAATCCCTTTCAAACCTACTCTCTAAGGGGTTTTTCGGGGTGCTGAACACGAATTCGAAGTCCGTTTTTCGATAAAACGCTTCCTTCATGGTTATTTTCGCGATTTTTCATCAAAATTGCTCAAAAATTATCTCTGTTTAATCCCTTTCAAACCTACTCTCTAAGGGGTTTTCGGGGTGCTGAACACGAATTCGAAGTCCGTTTTTCGATAAAACGCTTCCTTCATGGTTATTTTCGCGATTTTTCATCAAAATTGCTCAAAAATTATCTCTGTTTAATCCCTTTCAAACCTACTCTCTAAGGGGTTTTCGGGGTGCTGAACACGAATTCGAAGTCCGTTTTTCGATAAAACGCTTCCTTCATAGTTATTTTCGCGATTTTTCATCAAAATTGCTCAAAAATTATCTCTGTTTAATCCCTTTCAAACCTACTCTCTAAGGGGTTTTTCGGGGTGCTGAACACGAATTCGAAGTCCGTTTTTCGATAAAACGCTTCCTTCATGGTTATTTTCGCGATTTTTCATCAAAATTGCTCAAAAATTATCTCTGTTTAATCCCTTTCAAACCTACTCTCTAAGGGGTTTTCGGGGTGCTGAACACGAATTCGAAGTCCGTTTTTCGATAAAACGCTTCCTTCATGGTTATTTTCGCGATTTTTCATCAAAATGCTCAAAAATTATCTCTGTTTAATCCCTTTCAAACCTACTCTCTAAGGGGTTTTTCGGGGTGCTGAACACGAATTCGAAGTCCGTTTTTCGATAAAACGCTTCCTTCATGGTTATTTTCGCGATTTTTCATCAAAATTGCTCAAAAATTATCTCTGTTTAATCCCTTTCAAACCTACTCTCTAAGGGGTTTTCGGGGTGCTGAACACGAATTCGAAGTCCGTTTTTCGATAAAACGCTTCCTTCATGGTTATTTTCGCGATTTTTCATCAAAATTGCTCAAAAATTATCTCTGTTTAATCCTCCTTCATGGTTATTTTCGCGATTTTTCATCAAAATTGCTCAAAAATTATCTCTGTTTAATCCCTTTCAAACCTACTCTCTAAGGGGTTTTCGGGGTGCTGAACACGAATTCGAAGTCCGTTTTTCGATAAAACGCTTCCTTCATGGTTATTTTCGCGATTTTTCATCAAAATTGCTCAAAAATTATCTCTGTTTAATCCCTTTCAAACCTACTCTCTAAGGGGTTTTCGGGGTGCTGAACACGAATTCGAAGTCCGTTTTTCGATAAAACGCTTCCTTCATGGTTATTTTCGCGATTTTTCATCAAAATTGCTCAAAAATTATCTCTGTTTAATCCCTTTCAAACCTACTCTCTAAGGGGTTTTCGGGGTGCTGAACACGAATTCGAAGTCCGTTTTTCGATAAAACGCTTCCTTCATGGTTATTTTCGCGATTTTTCATCAAAATTGCTCAAAAATTATCTCTGTTTAATCCCTTTCAAACCTACTCTCTAAGGGGTTTTTCGGGGTGCTGAACACGAATTCGAAGTCCGTTTTTCGATAAAACGCTTCCTTCATGGTTATTTTCGCGATTTTTCATCAAAATTGCTCAAAAATTATCTCTGTTTAATCCCTTTCAAACCTACTCTCTAAGGGGTTTTCGGGGTGCTGAACACGAATTCGAAGTCCGTTTTTCGATAAAACGCTTCCTTCATGGTTATTTTCGCGATTTTTCATCAAAATTGCTCAAAAATTATCTCTGTTTAATCCCTTTCAAACCTACTCTCTAAGGGGTTTTCGGGGTGCTGAACACGAATTCGAAGTCCGTTTTTCGATAAAACGCTTCCTTCATGGTTATTTTCGCGATTTTTCATCAAAATTGCTCAAAAATTATCTCTGTTTAATCCCTTTCAAACCTACTCTCTAAGGGGTTTTTCGGGTGCTGAACACGAATTCGAAGTCCGTTTTTCGATAAAACGCTTCCTTCATGGTTATTTTCGCGATTTTTCATCAAAATTGCTCAAAAATTATCTCTGTTTAATCCCTTTCAAACCTACTCTCTAAGGGGTTTTTCGGGGTGCTGAACACGAATTCGAAGTCCGTTTTTCGATAAAACGCTTCCTTCATGGTTATTTTCGCGATTTTTCATCAAAATTGCTCAAAAATTATCTCTGTTTAATCCCTTTCAAACCTACTCTCTAAGGGGTTTTTCGGGGTGCTGAACACGAATTCGAAGTCCGTTTTTCGATAAAACGCTTCCTTCATGGTTATTTTCGCGATTTTTCATCAAAATTGCTCAAAAATTATCTCTGTTTAATCCCTTTCAAACCTACTCTCTAAGGGGTTTTCGGGGTGCTGAACACGAATTCGAAGTCCGTTTTTCGATAAAACGCTTCCTTCATGGTTATTTTCGCGATTTTTCATCAAAATTGCTCAAAAATTATCTCTGTTTAATCCCTTTCAAACCTACTCTCTAAGGGGTTTTTCGGGGTGCTGAACACGAATTCGAAGTCCGTTTTTCGATAAAACGCTTCCTTCATGGTTATTTTCGCGATTTTTCATCAAAATTGCTCAAAAATTATCTCTGTTTAATCCCTTTCAAACCTACTCTCTAAGGGGTTTTTCGGGGTGCTGAACACGAATTCGAAGTCCGTTTTTCGATAAAACGCTTCCTTCATGGTTATTTTCGCGATTTTTCATCAAAATTGCTCAAAAATTATCTCTGTTTAATCCCTTTCAAACCTACTCTCTAAGGGGTTTTTCGGGGTGCTGAACACGAATTCGAAGTCCGTTTTTCGATAAAACGCTTCCTTCATGGTTATTTTCGCGATTTTTCATCAAAATTGCTCAAAAATTATCTCTGTTTAATCCCTTTCAAACCTACTCTCTAAGGGGTTTTTCGGGGTGCTGAACACGAATTCGAAGTCCGTTTTTCGATAAAACGCTTCCTTCATGGTTATTTTCGCGATTTTTCATCAAAATTGCTCAAAAATTATCTCTGTTTAATCCCTTTCAAACCTACTCTCTAAGGGGTTTTTCGGGGTGCTGAACACGAATTCGAAGTCCGTTTTTCGATAAAACGCTTCCTTCATGGTTATTTTCGCGATTTTTCATCAAAATTGCTCAAAAATTATCTCTGTTTAATCCCTTTCAAACCTACTCTCTAAGGGGTTTTCGGGGTGCTGAACACGAATTCGAAGTCCGTTTTTCGATAAAACGCTTCCTTCATGGTTATTTTCGCGATTTTTCATCAAAATTGCTCAAAAATTATCTCTGTTTAATCCCTTTCAAACCTACTCTCTAAGGGGTTTTTCGGGGTGCTGAACACGAATTCGAAGTCCGTTTTTCGATAAAACGCTTCCTTCATGGTTATTTTCGCGATTTTTCATCAAAATTGCTCAAAAATTATCTCTGTTTAATCCCTTTCAAACCTACTCTCTAAGGGGTTTTCGGGGTGCTGAACACGAATTCGAAGTCCGTTTTTCGATAAAACGCTTCCTTCATGGTTATTTTCGCGATTTTTCATCAAAATTGCTCAAAAATTATCTGTTTAATCCGTTTAATCCCTTTCAAACCTACTCTCTAAGGGGTTTTTCGGGGTGCTGAACACGAATTCGAAGTCCGTTTTTCGATAAAACGCTTCCTTCATGGTTATTTTCGCGATTTTTCATCAAAATTGCTCAAAAATTATCTCTGTTTAATCCCTTTCAAACCTACTCTCTAAGGGGTTTTTCGGGGTGCTGAACACGAATTCGAAGTCCGTTTTTCGATAAAACGCTTCCTTCATGGTTATTTTCGCGATTTTTCATCAAAATTGCTCAAAAATTATCTCTGTTTAATCCCTTTCAAACCTACTCTCTAAGGGGTTTTTCGGGGTGCTGAACACGAATTCGAAGTCCGTTTTTCGATAAAACGCTTCCTTCATGGTTATTTTCGCGATTTTTCATCAAAATTGCTCAAAAATTATCTCTGTTTAATCCCTTTCAAACCTACTCTCTAAGGGGTTTTTCGGGGTGCTGAACACGAATTCGAAGTCCGTTTTTCGATAAAACGCTTCCTTCATGGTTATTTTCGCGATTTTTCATCAAAATTGCTCAAAAATTATCTCTGTTTAATCCCTTTCAAACCTACTCTCTAAGGGGTTTTTCGGGGTGCTGAACACGAATTCGAAGTCCGTTTTTCGATAAAACGCTTCCTTCATGGTTATTTTCGCGATTTTTCATCAAAATTGCTCAAAAATTATCTCTGTTTAATCCCTTTCAAACCTACTCTCTAAGGGGTTTTTCGGGGTGCTGAACACGAATTCGAAGTCCGTTTTTCGATAAAACGCTTCCTTCATGGTTATTTTCGCGATTTTTCATCAAAATTGCTCAAAAATTATCTCTGTTTAATCCCTTTCAAACCTACTCTCTAAGGGGTTTTTCGGGGTGCTGAACACGAATTCGAAGTCCGTTTTTCGATAAAACGCTTCCTTCATGGTTATTTTCGCGATTTTTCATCAAAATTGCTCAAAAATTATCTCTGTTTAATCCCTTTCAAACCTACTCTCTAAGGGGTTTTTCGGGGTGCTGAACACGAATTCGAAGTCCGTTTTTCGATAAAACGCTTCCTTCATGGTTATTTTCGCGATTTTTCATCAAAATTGCTCAAAAATTATCTCTGTTTAATCCCTTTCAAACCTACTCTCTAAGGGGTTTTTCGGGGTGCTGAACACGAATTCGAAGTCCGTTTTTCGATAAAACGCTT
Organism: Creontiades dilutus; assembly: GCA_031894815.1. Classification (NCBI taxonomy): domain Eukaryota; kingdom Metazoa; phylum Arthropoda; class Insecta; order Hemiptera; family Miridae; genus Creontiades; species Creontiades dilutus. The sequence goes on along the minus strand of JAVIWC010002514.1, from coordinate 29,007 downwards.
CCTTCATGGTTATTTTCGCGATTTTTCATCAAAATTGCTCAAAAATTATCTCTGTTTAATCCCTTTCAAACCTACTCTCTAAGGGGTTTTTCGGGGTGCTGAACACGAATTCGAAGTCCGTTTTTCGATAAAACGCTTCCTTCATGGTTATTTTCGCGATTTTTCATCAAAATTGCTCAAAAATTATCTCTGTTTAATCCCTTTCAAACCTACTCTCTAAGGGGTTTTTCGGGGTGCTGAACACGAATTCGAAGTCCGTTTTTCGATAAAACGCTTCCTTCATGGTTATTTTCGCGATTTTTCATCAAAATTGCTCAAAAATTATCTCTGTTTAATCCCTTTCAAACCTACTCTCTAAGGGGTTTTTCGGGGTGCTGAACACGAATTCGAAGTCCGTTTTTCGATAAAACGCTTCCTTCATGGTTATTTTCGCGATTTTTCATCAAAATTGCTCAAAAATTATCTCTGTTTAATCCCTTTCAAACCTACTCTCTAAGGGGTTTTTCGGGGTGCTGAACACGAATTCGAAGTCCGTTTTTCGATAAAACGCTTCCTTCATGGTTATTTTCGCGATTTTTCATCAAAATTGCTCAAAAATTATCTCTGTTTAATCCCTTTCAAACCTACTCTCTAAGGGGTTTTTCGGGGTGCTGAACACGAATTCGAAGTCCGTTTTTCGATAAAACGCTTCCTTCATGGTTATTTTCGCGATTTTTCATCAAAATTGCTCAAAAATTATCTCTGTTTAATCCCTTTCAAACCTACTCTCTAAGGGGTTTTTCGGGGTGTTGAACACGAATTCGAAGTCCGTTTTTCGATAAAACGCTTCCTTCATGGTTATTTTCGCGATTTTTCATCAAAATTGCTCAAAAATTATCTCTGTTTAATCCCTTTCAAACCTACTCTCTAAGGGGTTTTTCGGGGTGCTGAACACGAATTCGAAGTCCGTTTTTCGATAAAACGCTTCCTTCATGGTTATTTTCGCGATTTTTCATCAAAATTGCTCAAAAATTATCTTTGTTTAATCCCTTTCAAACCTACTCTCTAAGGGGTTTTTCGGGGTGCTGAACACGAATTCGAAGTCCGTTTTTCGATAAAACGCTTCCTTCATGGTTATTTTCGCGATTTTTCATCAAAATTGCTCAAAAAATTATCTCTGTTTAATCCCTTTCAAACCTACTCTCTAAGGGGTTTTTCGGGGTGTTGAACACGAATTCGAAGGGGGTTTTTCGGGGTGCTGAACACGAATTCGAAGTCCGTTTTTCGATAAAACGCTTCCTTCATGGTTATTTTCGCGATTTTTCATCAAAATTGCTCAAAAATTATCTCTGTTTAATCCCTTTCAAACCTACTCTCTAAGGTTTTTCGTTGCTCAAAAATTATCTCTGTTTAATCCCTTTCAAACCTACTCTAAGGGTTTTTCGGGGTGCTGAACACGAATTCGAAGTCCGTTTTTCGATAAAACGCTTCCTTCATGGTTATTTTCGCGATTTTTCATCAAAATTGCTCAAAAATTATCTCTGTTTAACTTTCAAACCTACTCTCTAAGGGGTTTTTCGGGGTGCTGAATACGAATCTGAAGTCCTTTTTTCGATAAAACGGTTCCTTCATGGTTATTTTCGCGTTTTTTCATCAAAATTGCTCAAAAATTCACTCTGTTTAATCCTTTCAAACCTACTCTCCAAGGGGTTTTTCGGGGTGCTGAACACGAATCTGAAGTCCGTTTTTCGATAAAACGCTTCCTTCATGGTTATTTTCGATTTTTCATCAAAATTGCTCAAAAATTATCTTTGTTTAATCCCTTTCAAACCTACCTCTAAGGGGTTTTTTCGGGTGCTGAAATAGGAATTCAAGTCCGTTTTTCGATAAAACGCTTCCTTCATGGTTATTTTCGCGATTTTTCATCAAAATTGCTCAAAAATTATCTCTGTTTAATCCCTTTCAAACCTACTCTCTAAGGGGTTTTTCGGGGTGCTGAACACGAATCTCGAAGTCCGTTTTTCGATAAAACGCTTCCTTCATGGTTATTTTCGCGATTTTTCATCAAAATTGCTCAAAAATTATCTCTGTTTAATCCCTTTCAAACCTACTCTCTAAGGGGTTTTTCGGGGTGCTGAACACGAATCTCGAAGTCCGTTTTTCGATAAAACGCTTCCTTCATGGTTATTTTCGCGATTTTTCATCAAAATTGCTCAAAAATTATCTCTGTTTAATCCCTTTCAAACCTACTCTCTAAGGGGTTTTCGGGGTGCTGAACACGAATCTCGAAGTCCGTTTTTCGATAAAACGCTTCCTTCATGGTTATTTTCGCGATTTTTCATCAAAATTGCTCAAAAATTATCTCTGTTTAATCCCTTTCAAACCTACTCTCTAAGGGGTTTTCGGGGTGCTGAACACGAATTCGAAGTCCGTTTTTCGATAAAACGCTTCCTTCATGGTTATTTTCGCGATTTTTCATCAAAATTGCTCAAAAATTATCTCTGTTTAATCCCTTTCAAACCTACTCTCTAAGGGGTTTTTCGGGGTGCTGAACACGAATCTCGAAGTCCGTTTTTCGATAAAACGCTTCCTTCATGGTTATTTTCGCGATTTTTCATCAAAATTGCTCAAAAATTATCTCTGTTTAATCCCTTTCAAACCTACTCTCTAAGGGGTTTTCGGGGTGCTGAACACGAATCTGAAGTCCGTTTTTCGATAAAACGCTTCCTTCATGGTTATTTTCGCGATTTTTCATCAAAATTGCTCAAAAATTATCTCTGTTTAATCCCTTTCAAACCTACTCTCTAAGGGGTTTTTCGGGGTGCTGAACACGAATCTGAAGTCCGTTTTTCGATAAAACGCTTCCTTCATGGTTATTTTCGCGATTTTTCATCAAAATTGCTCAAAAATTATCTCTGTTTAATCCCTTTCAAACCTACTCTCTAAGGGGTTTTCGGGGTGCTGAACACGAATCTCGAAGTCCGTTTTTCGATAAAACGCTTCCTTCATGGTTATTTTCGCGATTTTTCATCAAAATTGCTCAAAAATTATCTCTGTTTAATCCCTTTCAAACCTACTCTCTAAGGGGTTTTCGGGGTGCTGAACACGAATCTGAAGTCCGTTTTTCGATAAAACGCTTCCTTCATGGTTATTTTCGCGATTTTTCATCAAAATTGCTCAAAAATTATCTCTGTTTAATCCCTTTCAAACCTACTCTCTAAGGGGTTTTCGGGGTGCTGAACACGAATCTCGAAGTCCGTTTTTCGATAAAACGCTTCCTTCATGGTTATTTTCGCGTTTTTTCATCAAAAAATTGCTCAAAAATTACTCTGTTTAATCGCTTTCAAACCTACTCTCTAAGGGGTTTTTCGGGGTGCTGAACACGAATCTGAAGTCCGTTTTTCGATAAAACGCTTCCTTCATGGTTATTTTCGCGTTTTTTCATCAAAATTGCTCAAAAATAAAATCTGTTTAATCGCTTTCAAACCTACTGGTAAGGGGTTTTCGGGGTGTTGAACACGAATCTGAAGTCCGTTTTTCGATAAAACGCTTCCTTCATGGTTATTTTCGATTTTTCATCAAAATTGCTCAAAAATAAACTCTGTTTAATCCCTTTCAAACCTACTCTCTAAGGGGTTTTTCGAGGTGCTGAACACGAATTCGAAGTCCGTTTTTCGATAAAACGCTTCCTTCATGGTTATTTTCGCGTTTTTTCATCAAAATTGCTCAAAAATTAACTCTGTTTAATCGCTTTCAAACCTACTCTCTAAGGGGTTTTTCGGGGTGCTGAACACGAATTCGAAGTCCGTTTTTCGATAAAACGCTTCCTTCATGGTTAACTTTCGCGTTTTTTCATCAAAATTGCTCAAAAATTATCTCTGCCTAATCGCCTTTCAAACCTACTCTCTAAGGGGTTTTTCGGGGTGCTGAACACGAATCTGAAGTCCGTTTTTCGATAAAACGCTTCCTTCATGGTTATTTTCGTGTTTTTTCATCAAAAATTGCTCAAAAATTAACTCTGTTTAATCGCTTTCAAACCTACTCTCTAAGGGGTTTTTCGGGGTGCTGAACACGAATCTGAAGTCCGTTTTTTTTCGATAAAACGCTTCCTTCATGGTTATTTTCGCGTTTTTTCATCAAAATTGCTCAAAAATTAACTCTGTTTACGCTTTCAAACCTACTCTCTAAGGGGTTTTTCGGGGTGCTGAGAACGAATCTGAAGTCCGTTTTTCGATAAAACGCTTCCTTCATGGTTATTTCGCGATTTTTCATCAATATTGATCAAAAATAAACTCTGTTTAATCCTTTCAAACCTACTCGCTAAGGGGTTTTTCGGGGTGCTGAACACGAATTCGAAGTCCGTTTTTCGATAAAACGCTTCCTTCATGGTTATTTTCGGGATTTTTCATCAAAATTGCTCAAAAATAAACTCTGTTTAATCCCTTTCAAACCTACTCTCTAAGGGGTTTTTCGGGGTGCTGAACACGAATCGAAGTCCGTTTTTCGATAAAACGCTTCCTTCATGGTTATTTTCGCGATTTTTCATCAAAATTGCTTCAAAAATTAACTCTGTTTAATCGCTTTCAAACCTACTCTCTAAGGGGTTTTTCGGGGTGCTGAACACGAATCTGAAGTCCTTTTTTCGATAAAAAAACGCTTCCTTCATATTATTTTCGCGTTTTTTCATCAAAATTGCCTGCAAATTAACTCTGTTTAATCGCTTTCAAACCTACTCTCTAAGGGGTTTTTTGGTGCTGAACACGAATCTGAAGTCCGTTTTTCGATAAAACGCTTCCTTCATGTTGCTTTTTGCGTTTTTTCATCAAAATTGCTCAAAAATTAACTCTGTTTAATCGCTTTCAAACCTACTCTCTAAGGGGTTTTTCGGGGTGCTGAACACGAATCTGAAGTCCGTTTTTCGATAAACGCTTCCTTCATGGTTATTTTCGCGTTTTTTCATCAAATTGCTCAAAAATTAACTCTGTTTAATCGCTTTCAAACCTACTCTAAGGGGTTTTTTCGGGCGTTGAACACGAATTGGAAGTCCGTTTTTCGATAAAACGCTTCCTTCATGGTTATTTTCGCGTTTTTTCATCAAAATTGCTCAAAAATTTTAACTCTGTTTAATCGCTTTCAAACCTACTTTCTAAGGGGTTTTTCGGGGTGCTGAACACGAATCAGAAGTCCGTTTTTTCGATAAAACGCTTCCTTCATGGTTATTTTCGCGATTTTTCATCAAAATTGCTCAAAAATTATATTCGTTTAATCCTTTCAAACCTACCCTTCAAGGGGTTTTTCGCGTTAACACGAATCTGGAAGTCCGTTTTTCGATAAAACGCTTCCTTCATGGTTATTTTCGATTTTTTTCATCAAAATTGCTCAAAAATTAACTCTGTTTAATCGCTTTCAAACCTACTCTCTAAGGGGTTTTTCGGGGTGCTGAACACGAATCTTTAGTCCTTTTTTCAATAAAACGCTTCCTTCATGGTTATTTTCGCGTTTTTCATCAAAATTGCTCAAAAATAAACTCTGTTTAATCGCTTTCAAACCTACTCTCTAAGGGTTTTTCGAGGTGCTGAACACGAATCTGAAGTCCTTTTTTCGATAAAACGCTTCCTTCATGGTTATTTTCGCGTTTTTTCATCAAAATTGTTCAAAAATTAACTCTGTTTAATCGCTTTCAAACCTACTCTCTAAGGGGTTTTTCGGGGTGCTGAACACGAATCTGAAGTCCGTTTTTCGATAAAATGCTTCCTTCATGGTTATTTTCGCGTTTTTTCATCAAAATTGCTCAAAAATAAACTCTGTTTAATCGCTTTCAAACCTACTCTAAGGGGTTTTTCGGGGTGCTGAACACGAATCTGAAGTCCGTTTTTCGATAAAACGCTTCCTTCATGGTTATTTTCGCGTTTTTTCATCAAAATTGCTCAAAAATTAACTCTGTTTAATCGCTTTCAAACCTACTCTCTAAGGGGTTTTTTCGGGTGCTGAACACGAATTCGAAGTCCGTTTTTCGATAAAACGCTTCCTTCATGGTTATTTTCGCGTTTTTTCATCAAAATTGCTCAAAAATTAACTCTGTTTAATCGCTTCCAAACCTACTCTCTAAGGGGTTTTTTGGGTGCTGAACACGAATTCGAAGTCCGTTTTTCGATAAAACGCTTTTCATGGTTATTTTCGCGTTTTTTCATCAAAATTGCTCAAAAATTCACTCTGTTTAATCGCTTCAAACCTACTCTCTAAGGGGTTTTTCGGGGTGCTGAATACGAATTCGAAGTCCGTTTTTCGATAAAACGCTTCCTTCATGGTTATTTTCGCGATTTTTCATCAAAATTGCTCAAAATTATCTCTGTTTAATCCCTTTCAAACCTACTCTCTAAGGGGTTTTTCGGGGTGCTGAACACGAATTCGAAGTCCGTTTTTCGATAAAACGCTTCCTTCATGGTTATTTTCGCGATTTTTCATCAAAATTGCTCAAAAATTATCTCTGTTTAATCCCTTTCAAACCTACTCTCTAAGGGGTTTTCGGGGTGCTGAACACGAATTCGAAGTCCGTTTTTCGATAAAACGCTTCCTTCATGGTTATTTTCGCGATTTTTCATCAAAATTGCTCAAAAATTATCTCTGTTTAATCCCTTTCAAACCTACTCTCTAAGGGGTTTTCGGGGTGCTGAACACGAATTCGAAGTCCGTTTTTCGATAAAACGCTTCCTTCATGGTTATTTTCGCGATTTTTCATCAAAATTGCTCAAAAATTATCTCTGTTTAATCCCTTTCAAACCTACTCTCTAAGGGGTTTTCGGGGTGCTGAACACGAATTCGAAGTCCGTTTTTCGATAAAACGCTTCCTTCATGGTTATTTTCGCGATTTTTCATCAAAATTGCTCAAAAATTATCTCTGTTTAATCCCTTTCAAACCTACTCTCTAAGGGGTTTTCGGGGTGCTGAACACGAATCTCGAAGTCCGTTTTTCGATAAAACGCTTCCTTCATGGTTATTTTCGCGATTTTTCATCAAAATTGCTCAAAAATTATCTCTGTTTAATCCCTTTCAAACCTACTCTCTAAGGGGTTTTCGGGGTGCTGAACACGAATTGAAGTCCGTTTTTCGATAAAACGCTTCTTCATGGTTATTTTCGCGATTTTTCATCAAAATTGCTCAAAAATTATCTCTGTTTAATCCCTTTCAAACCTACTCTCTAAGGGGTTTTCGGGGTGCTGAACACGAATTCGAAGTCCGTTTTTCGATAAAACGCTTCCTTCATGGTTATTTTCGCGATTTTTCATCAAAATTGCTCAAAAATTATCTCTGTTTAATCCCTTTCAAACCTACTCTCTAAGGGGTTTTCGGGGTGCTGAACACGAATTCGAAGTCCGTTTTTCGATAAAACGCTTCCTTCATGGTTATTTTCGCGATTTTTCATCAAAATTGCTCAAAAATTATCTCTGTTTAATCCCTTTCAAACCTACTCTCTAAGGGGTTTTCGGGGTGCTGAACACGAATTCGAAGTCCGTTTTTCGATAAAACGCTTCCTTCATGGTTATTTTCGCGATTTTTCATCAAAATTGCTCAAAAATTATCTCTGTTTAATCCCTTTCAAACCTACTCTCTAAGGGGTTTTCGGGGTGCTGAACACGAATCTCGAAGTCCGTTTTTCGATAAAACGCTTCCTTCATGGTTATTTTCGCGATTTTTCATCAAAATTGCTCAAAAATTATCTCTGTTTAATCCCTTTCAAACCTACTCTCTAAGGGGTTTTTCGGGGTGCTGAACACGAATTCTGAAGTCCGTTTTTCGATAAAACGCTTCCTTCATGGTTATTTTCGCGATTTTTCATCAAAATTGCTCAAAAATTATCTCTGTTTAATCCCTTTCAAACCTACTCTCTAAGGGGTTTTCGGGGTGCTGAACACGAATCTCGAAGTCCGTTTTTCGATAAAACGCTTCCTTCATGGTTATTTTCGCGATTTTTCATCAAAATTGCTCAAAAATTATCTCTGTTTAATCCCTTTCAAACCTACTCTCTAAGGGGTTTTTCGGGGTGCTGAACACGAATTCGAAGTCCGTTTTTCGATAAAACGCTTCCTTCATGGTTATTTTCGCGATTTTTCATCAAAATTGCTCAAAAATTATCTCTGTTTAATCCCTTTCAAACCTACTCTCTAAGGGGTTTTTCGGGGTGCTGAACACGAATTCTGAAGTCCGTTTTTCGATAAAACGCTTCCTTCATGGTTATTTTCGCGATTTTTCATCAAAATTGCTCAAAAATTATCTCTGTTTAATCCCTTTCAAACCTACTCTCTAAGGGGTTTTCGGGGTGCTGAACACGAATCTCGAAGTCCGTTTTTCGATAAAACGCTTCCTTCATGGTTATTTTCGCGATTTTTCATCAAAATTGCTCAAAAATTATCTCTTTAATCCCTTTCAAACCTACTCTCTAAGGGGTTTTTCGGGGTGCTGAACACGAATCTCGAAGTCCGTTTTTCGATAAAACGCTTCCTTCATGGTTATTTTCGCGATTTTTCATCAAAATTGCTCAAAAATTATCTCTGTTTAATCCCTTTCAAACCTACTCTCTAAGGGGTTTTCGGGGTGCTGAACACGAATCTCGAAGTCCGTTTTTCGATAAAACGCTTCCTTCATGGTTATTTTCGCGATTTTTCATCAAAATTGCTCAAAAATTATCTCTGTTTAATCCCTTTCAAACCTACTCTCTAAGGGGTTTTTCGGGGTGCTGAACACGAATTCTGAAGTCCGTTTTTCGATAAAACGCTTCCTTCATGGTTATTTTCGCGATTTTTCATCAAAATTGCTCAAAAATTATCTCTGTTTAATCCCTTTCAAACCTACTCTCTAAGGGGTTTTCGGGGTGCTGAACACGAATTCGAAGTCCGTTTTTCGATAAAACGCTTCCTTCATGGTTATTTTCGCGATTTTTCATCAAAATTGCTCAAAAATTATCTCTGTTTAATCCCTTTCAAACCTACTCTCTAAGGGGTTTTCGGGGTGCTGAACACGAATTCGAAGTCCGTTTTTCGATAAAACGCTTCCTTCATGGTTATTTTCGCGATTTTTCATCAAAATTGCTCAAAAATTATCTCTGTTTAATCCCTTTCAAACCTACTCTCTAAGGGGTTTTTCGGGGTGCTGAACACGAATTCGAAGTCCGTTTTTCGATAAAACGCTTCCTTCATGGTTATTTTCGCGATTTTTCATCAAAATTGCTCAAAAATTATCTCTGTTTAATCCCTTTCAAACCTACTCTCTAAGGGGTTTTCGGGGTGCTGAACACGAATTCGAAGTCCGTTTTTCGATAAAACGCTTCCTTCATGGTTATTTTCGCGATTTTTCATCAAAATTGCTCAAAAATTATCTCTGTTTAATCCCTTTCAAACCTACTCTCTAAGGGGTTTTCGGGGTGCTGAACACGAATTCGAAGTCCGTTTTTCGATAAAACGCTTCCTTCATGGTTATTTTCGCGATTTTTCATCAAAATTGCTCAAAAATTATCTCTGTTTAATCCCTTTCAAACCTACTCTCTAAGGGGTTTTCGGGGTGCTGAACACGAATTCTGAAGTCCGTTTTTCGATAAAACGCTTCCTTCATGGTTATTTTCGCGATTTTTCATCAAAATTGCTCAAAAATTATCTTGTTTAATCCCTTTCAAACCTACTCTCTAAGGGGTTTTTCGGGGTGCTGAACACGAATCTGAAGTCCGTTTTTCGATAAAACGCTTCCTTCATGGTTATTTTCGCGATTTTTCATCAAAATTGCTCAAAAATTATCTCTGTTTAATCCCTTTCAAACCTACTCTCTAAGGGGTTTTCGGGGTGCTGAACACGAATCTCGAAGTCCGTTTTTCGATAAAACGCTTCCTTCATGGTTATTTTCGCGATTTTTCATCAAAATTGCTCAAAAATTATCTCTGTTTAATCCCTTTCAAACCTACTCTCTAAGGGGTTTTCGGGGTGCTGAACACGAATCTGAAGTCCGTTTTTCGATAAAACGCTTCCTTCATGGTTATTTTCGCGATTTTTCATCAAAATTGCTCAAAAATTATCTCTGTTTAATCCCTTTCAAACCTACTCTCTAAGGGGTTTTCGGGGTGCTGAACACGAATTCGAAGTCCGTTTTTCGATAAAACGCTTCCTTCATGGTTATTTTCGCGATTTTTCATCAAAATTGCTCAAAAATTATCTCTGTTTAATCCCTTTCAAACCTACTCTCTAAGGGGTTTTCGGGGTGCTGAACACGAATTCGAAGTCCGTTTTTCGATAAAACGCTTCCTTCATGGTTATTTTCGCGATTTTTCATCAAAATTGCTCAAAAATTATCTCTGTTTAATCCCTTTCAAACCTACTCTCTAAGGGGTTTTTCGGGGTGCTGAACACGAATCTCGAAGTCCGTTTTTCGATAAAACGCTTCCTTCATGGTTATTTTCGCGATTTTTCATCAAAATTGCTCAAAAATTATCTCTGTTTAATCCCTTTCAAACCTACTCTCTAAGGGGTTTTCGGGGTGCTGAACACGAATCTCGAAGTCCGTTTTTCGATAAAACGCTTCCTTCATGGTTATTTTCGCGATTTTTCATCAAAATTGCTCAAAAATTATCTCTGTTTAATCCCTTTCAAACCTACTCTCTAAGGGGTTTTCGGGTGCTGAACACGAATCTGAAGTCCGTTTTTCGATAAAACGCTTCCTTCATGGTTATTTTCGCGATTTTTCATCAAAATGCTCAAAAATTATCTCTGTTTAATCCCTTTCAAACCTACTCTCTAAGGGGTTTTCGGGGTGCTGAACACGAATTCGAAGTCCGTTTTTCGATAAAACGCTTCCTTCATGGTTATTTTCGCGATTTTTCATCAAAATTGCTCAAAAATTATCTCTGTTTAATCCCTTTCAAACCTACTCTCTAAGGGGTTTTCGGGGTGCTGAACACGAATTCGAAGTCCGTTTTTCGATAAAACGCTTCCTTCATGGTTATTTTCGCGATTTTTCATCAAAATTGCTCAAAAATTATCTCTGTTTAATCCCTTTCAAACCTACTCTCTAAGGGGTTTTCGGGGTGCTGAACACGAATCTCGAAGTCCGTTTTTCGATAAAACGCTTCCTTCATGGTTATTTTCGCGATTTTTCATCAAAATTGCTCAAAAATTATCTCTGTTTAATCCCTTTCAAACCTACTCTCTAAGGGGTTTTCGGGGTGCTGAACACGAATTCGAAGTCCGTTTTTCGATAAAACGCTTCCTTCATGGTTATTTTCGCGATTTTTCATCAAAATTGCTCAAAAATTATCTCTGTTTAATCCCTTTCAAACCTACTCTCTAAGGGGTTTTCGGGGTGCTGAACACGAATTCGAAGTCCGTTTTTCGATAAAACGCTTCCTTCATGGTTATTTTCGCGATTTTTCATCAAAATTGCTCAAAAATTATCTCTGTTTAATCCCTTTCAAACCTACTCTCTAAGGGGTTTTCGGGGTGCTGAACACGAATTCGAAGTCCGTTTTTCGATAAAACGCTTCCTTCATGGTTATTTTCGCGATTTTTCATCAAAATTGCTCAAAAATTATCTCTGTTTAATCCCTTTCAAACCTACTCTCTAAGGGGTTTTCGGGGTGCTGAACACGAATTCGAAGTCCGTTTTTCGATAAAACGCTTCCTTCATGGTTATTTTCGCGATTTTTCATCAAAATTGCTCAAAAATTATCTCTGTTTAATCCCTTTCAAACCTACTCTCTAAGGGGTTTTCGGGGTGCTGAACACGAATTCGAAGTCCGTTTTTCGATAAAACGCTTCCTTCATGGTTATTTTCGCGATTTTTCATCAAAATTGCTCAAAAATTATCTCTGTTTAATCCCTTTCAAACCTACTCTCTAAGGGGTTTTCGGGGTGCTGAACACGAATTCGAAGTCCGTTTTTCGATAAAACGCTTCCTTCATGGTTATTTTCGCGATTTTTCATCAAAATTGCTCAAAAATTATCTCTGTTTAATCCCTTTCAAACCTACTCTCTAAGGGGTTTTCGGGGTGCTGAACACGAATTCGAAGTCCGTTTTTCGATAAAACGCTTCCTTCATGGTTATTTTCGCGATTTTTCATCAAAATTGCTCAAAAATTATCTCTGTTTAATCCCTTTCAAACCTACTCTCTAAGGGGTTTTCGGGGTGCTGAACACGAATTCGAAGTCCGTTTTTCGATAAAACGCTTCCTTCATGGTTATTTTCGCGATTTTTCATCAAAATTGCTCAAAAATTATCTCTGTTTAATCCCTTTCAAACCTACTCTCTAAGGGGTTTTCGGGGTGCTGAACACGAATTCGAAGTCCGTTTTTCGATAAAACGCTTCCTTCATGGTTATTTTCGCGATTTTTCATCAAAATTGCTCAAAAATTATCTCTGTTTAATCCCTTTCAAACCTACTCTCTAAGGGGTTTTTCGGGGTGCTGAACACGAATTCGAAGTCCGTTTTTCGATAAAACGCTTCCTTCATGGTTATTTTCGCGATTTTTCATCAAAATTGCTCAAAAATTATCTCTGTTTAATCCCTTTCAAACCTACTCTCTAAGGGGTTTTTCGGGGTGCTGAACACGAATTCGAAGTCCGTTTTTCGATAAAACGCTTCCTTCATGGTTATTTTCGCGATTTTTCATCAAAATTGCTCAAAAATTATCTCTGTTTAATCCCTTTCAAACCTACTCTCTAAGGGGTTTTCGGGGTGCTGAACACGAATTCGAAGTCCGTTTTTCGATAAAACGCTTCCTTCATGGTTATTTTCGCGATTTTTCATCAAAATTGCTCAAAAATTATCTCTGTTTAATCCCTTTCAAACCTACTCTCTAAGGGGTTTTCGGGGTGCTGAACACGAATTCGAAGTCCGTTTTTCGATAAAACGCTTCCTTCATGGTTATTTTCGCGATTTTTCATCAAAATTGCTCAAAAATTATCTCTGTTTAATCCCTTTCAAACCTACTCTCTAAGGGGTTTTTCGGGGTGCTGAACACGAATTCGAAGTCCGTTTTTCGATAAAACGCTTCCTTCATGGTTATTTTCGCGATTTTTCATCAAAATTGCTCAAAAATTATCTCTGTTTAATCCCTTTCAAACCTACTCTCTAAGGGGTTTTCGGGGTGCTGAACACGAATTCGAAGTCCGTTTTTCGATAAAACGCTTCCTTCATGGTTATTTTCGCGATTTTTCATCAAAATTGCTCAAAAATTATCTCTGTTTAATCCCTTTCAAACCTACTCTCTAAGGGGTTTTTCGGGGTGCTGAACACGAATTCGAAGTCCGTTTTTCGATAAAACGCTTCCTTCATGGTTATTTTCGCGATTTTTCATCAAAATTGCTCAAAAATTATCTCTGTTTAATCCCTTTCAAACCTACTCTCTAAGGGGTTTTCGGGGTGCTGAACACGAATTCGAAGTCCGTTTTTCGATAAAACGCTTCCTTCATGGTTATTTTCGCGATTTTTCATCAAAATTGCTCAAAAATTATCTCTGTTTAATCCCTTTCAAACCTACTCTCTAAGGGGTTTTCGGGGTGCTGAACACGAATTCGAAGTCCGTTTTTCGATAAAACGCTTCCTTCATGGTTATTTTCGCGATTTTTCATCAAAATTGCTCAAAAATTATCTCTGTTTAATCCCTTTCAAACCTACTCTCTAAGGGGTTTTCGGGGTGCTGAACACGAATTCGAAGTCCGTTTTTCGATAAAACGCTTCCTTCATGGTTATTTTCGCGATTTTTCATCAAAATTGCTCAAAAATTATCTCTGTTTAATCCCTTTCAAACCTACTCTCTAAGGGGTTTTTCGGGGTGCTGAACACGAATTCGAAGTCCGTTTTTCGATAAAACGCTTCCTTCATGGTTATTTTCGCGATTTTTCATCAAAATTGCTCAAAAATTATCTCTGTTTAATCCCTTTCAAACCTACTCTCTAAGGGGTTTTCGGGGTGCTGAACACGAATTCGAAGTCCGTTTTTCGATAAAACGCTTCCTTCATGGTTATTTTCGCGATTTTTCATCAAAATTGCTCAAAAATTATCTCTGTTTAATCCCTTTCAAACCTACTCTCTAAGGGGTTTTTCGGGGTGCTGAACACGAATTCGAAGTCCGTTTTTCGATAAAACGCTTCCTTCATGGTTATTTTCGCGATTTTTCATCAAAATTGCTCAAAAATTATCTCTGTTTAATCCCTTTCAAACCTACTCTCTAAGGGGTTTTCGGGGTGCTGAACACGAATTCGAAGTCCGTTTTTCGATAAAACGCTTCCTTCATGGTTATTTTCGCGATTTTTCATCAAAATTGCTCAAAAATTATCTCTGTTTAATCCCTTTCAAACCTACTCTCTAAGGGGTTTTCGGGGTGCTGAACACGAATTCGAAGTCCGTTTTTCGATAAAACGCTTCCTTCATGGTTATTTTCGCGATTTTTCATCAAAATTGCTCAAAAATTATCTCTGTTTAATCCCTTTCAAACCTACTCTCTAAGGGGTTTTTCGGGGTGCTGAACACGAATTCGAAGTCCGTTTTTCGATAAAACGCTTCCTTCATGGTTATTTTCGCGATTTTTCATCAAAATTGCTCAAAAATTATCTCTGTTTAATCCCTTTCAAACCTACTCTCTAAGGGGTTTTTCGGGGTGCTGAACACGAATTCGAAGTCCGTTTTTCGATAAAACGCTTCCTTCATGGTTATTTTCGCGATTTTTCATCAAAATTGCTCAAAAATTATCTCTGTTTAATCCCTTTCAAACCTACTCTCTAAGGGGTTTTCGGGGTGCTGAACACGAATTCGAAGTCCGTTTTTCGATAAAACGCTTCCTTCATGGTTATTTTCGCGATTTTTCATCAAAATTGCTCAAAAATTATCTCTGTTTAATCCCTTTCAAACCTACTCTCTAAGGGGTTTTCGGGGTGCTGAACACGAATCTGAAGTCCGTTTTTCGATAAAACGCTTCCTTCATGGTTATTTTCGCGATTTTTCATCAAAATTGCTCAAAAATTATCTCTGTTTAATCCTTTCAAACCTACTCTCTAAGGGGTTTTCGGGGTGCTGAACACGAATTCGAAGTCCGTTTTTCGATAAAACGCTTCCTTCATGGTTATTTTCGCGATTTTTCATCAAAATTGCTCAAAAATTATCTCTGTTTAATCCCTTTCAAACCTACTCTCTAAGGGGTTTTCGGGGTGCTGAACACGAATTCGAAGTCCGTTTTTCGATAAAACGCTTCCTTCATGGTTATTTTCGCGATTTTTCATCAAAATTGCTCAAAAATTATCTCTGTTTAATCCCTTTCAAACCTACTCTCTAAGGGGTTTTCGGGGTGCTGAACACGAATTCGAAGTCCGTTTTTCGATAAAACGCTTCCTTCATGGTTATTTTCGCGATTTTTCATCAAAATTGCTCAAAAATTATCTGTTTAATCCCTTTCAAACCTACTCTCTAAGGGGTTTTTCGGGGTGCTGAACACGAATTCGAAGTCCGTTTTTCGATAAAACGCTTCCTTCATGGTTATTTTCGCGATTTTTCATCAAAATTGCTCAAAAATTATCTCTGTTTAATCCCTTTCAAACCTACTCTCTAAGGGGTTTTTCGGGGTGCTGAACACGAATTCGAAGTCCGTTTTTCGATAAAACGCTTCCTTCATGGTTATTTTCGCGATTTTTCATCAAAATTGCTCAAAAATTATCTCTGTTTAATCCCTTTCAAACCTACTCTCTAAGGGGTTTTCGGGGTGCTGAACACGAATTCGAAGTCCGTTTTTCGATAAAACGCTTCCTTCATGGTTATTTTCGCGATTTTTCATCAAAATTGCTCAAAAATTATCTCTGTTTAATCCCTTTCAAACCTACTCTCTAAGGGGTTTTCGGGGTGCTGAACACGAATTCGAAGTCCGTTTTTCGATAAAACGCTTCCTTCATGGTTATTTTCGCGATTTTTCATCAAAATTGCTCAAAAATTATCTCTGTTTAATCCCTTTCAAACCTACTCTCTAAGGGGTTTTCGGGGTGCTGAACACGAATTCGAAGTCCGTTTTTCGATAAAACGCTTCCTTCATGGTTATTTTCGCGATTTTTCATCAAAATTGCTCAAAAATTATCTCTGTTTAATCCCTTTCAAACCTACTCTCTAAGGGGTTTTCGGGGTGCTGAACACGAATCTGAAGTCCGTTTTTCGATAAAACGCTTCCTTCATGGTTATTTTCGCGATTTTTCATCAAAATTGCTCAAAAATTATCTCTGTTTAATCCCTTTCAAACCTACTCTCTAAGGGGTTTTCGGGGTGCTGAACACGAATTCGAAGTCCGTTTTTCGATAAAACGCTTCCTTCATGGTTATTTTCGCGATTTTTCATCAAAATTGCTCAAAAATTATCTCTGTTTAATCCCTTTCAAACCTACTCTCTAAGGGGTTTTCGGGGTGCTGAACACGAATTCGAAGTCCGTTTTTCGATAAAACGCTTCCTTCATGGTTATTTTCGCGATTTTTCATCAAAATTGCTCAAAAATTATCTCTGTTTAATCCCTTTCAAACCTACTCTCTAAGGGGTTTTTCGGGGTGCTGAACACGAATTCGAAGTCCGTTTTTCGATAAAACGCTTCCTTCATGGTTATTTTCGCGATTTTTCATCAAAATTGCTCAAAAATTATCTCTGTTTAATCCCTTTCAAACCTACTCTCTAAGGGGTTTTCGGGGTGCTGAACACGAATTCGAAGTCCGTTTTCGATAAAACGCTTCCTTCATGGTTATTTTCGCGATTTTTCATCAAAATTGCTCAAAAATTATCTCTGTTTAATCCCTTTCAAACCTACTCTCTAAGGGGTTTTCGGGGTGCTGAACACGAATTCGAAGTCCGTTTTTCGATAAAACGCTTCCTTCATGGTTATTTTCGCGATTTTTCATCAAAATTGCTCAAAAATTATCTCTGTTTAATCCCTTTCAAACCTACTCTCTAAGGGGTTTTCGGGGTGCTGAACACGAATCTGAAGTCCGTTTTTCGATAAAACGCTTCCTTCATGGTTATTTTCGCGATTTTTCATCAAAATTGCTCAAAAATTATCTCTGTTTAATCCCTTTCAAACCTACTCTCTAAGGGGTTTTTCGGGGTGCTGAACACGAATCTGAAGTCCGTTTTTCGATAAAACGCTTCCTTCATGGTTATTTTCGCGATTTTTCATCAAAATTGCTCAAAAATTATCTCTGTTTAATCCCTTTCAAACCTACTCTAGTACTACTAGGGGTTTTTCGGGGTGCTGAACACGAATTCGAAGTCCGTTTTTCGATAAAACGCTTCCTTCATGGTTATTTTCGCGATTTTTCATCAAAATTGCTCAAAAATTATCTCTGTTTAATCCCTTTCAAACCTACTCTCTAAGGGGTTTTTCGGGGTGCTGAACACGAATCTGAAGTCCGTTTTTCGATAAAACGCTTCCTTCATTCATGGTTATTTTCGCGATTTTTCATCAAAATTGCTCAAAAATTATCTCTGTTTAATCCCTTTCAAACCTACTCTCTAAGGGGTTTTCGGGGTGCTGAACACGAATTCGAAGTCCGTTTTTCGATAAAACGCTTCCTTCATGGTTATTTTCGCGATTTTTCATCAAAATTGCTCAAAAATTATCTCTGTTTAATCCCTTTCAAACCTACTCTCTAAGGGGTTTTTCGGGGTGCTGAACACGAATTCGAAGTCCGTTTTTCGATAAAACGCTTCCTTCATGGTTATTTTCGCGATTTTTCATCAAAATTGCTCAAAAATTATCTCTGTTTAATCCCTTTCAAACCTACTCTCTAAGGGGTTTTTCGGGGTGCTGAACACGAATCTCGAAGTCCGTTTTTCGATAAAACGCTTCCTTCATGGTTATTTTCGCGATTTTTCATCAAAATTGCTCAAAAATTATCTCTGTTTAATCCCTTTCAAACCTACTCTCTAAGGGGTTTTCGGGGTGCTGAACACGAATCTGAAGTCCGTTTTTCGATAAAACGCTTCCTTCATGGTTATTTTCGCGATTTTTCATCAAAATTGCTCAAAAATTATCTCTGTTTAATCCCTTTCAAACCTACTCTCTAAGGGGTTTTTCGGGGTGCTGAACACGAATCTGAAGTCCGTTTTTCGATAAAACGCTTCCTTCATGGTTATTTTCGCGATTTTTCATCAAAATTGCTCAAAAATTATCTCTGTTTAATCCCTTTCAAACCTACTCTCTAAGGGGTTTTTCGGGGTGCTGAACACGAATCTGAAGTCCGTTTTTCGATAAAACGCTTCCTTCATGGTTATTTTCGCGATTTTTCATCAAAATTGCTCAAAAATTATCTCTGTTTAATCCCTTTCAAACCTACTCTCTAAGGGGTTTTTCGGGGTGCTGAACACGAATCTCGAAGTCCGTTTTTCGATAAAACGCTTCCTTCATGGTTATTTTCGCGATTTTTCATCAAAATTGCTCAAAAATTATCTCTGTTTAATCCCTTTCAAACCTACTCTCTAAGGGGTTTTTCGGGGTGCTGAACACGAATCTGAAGTCCGTTTTTCGATAAAACGCTTCCTTCATGGTTATTTTCGCGATTTTTCATCAAAATTGCTCAAAAATTATCTCTGTTTAATCCCTTTCAAACCTA
Source organism: Creontiades dilutus (assembly GCA_031894815.1). Taxonomy (NCBI): domain Eukaryota; kingdom Metazoa; phylum Arthropoda; class Insecta; order Hemiptera; family Miridae; genus Creontiades; species Creontiades dilutus. The sequence continues at coordinate 10,419 of JAVIWC010002514.1, read as the reverse complement.
CTCTCTAAGGGGTTTTTCGGGGTGCTGAACACGAATCTGAAGTCCGTTTTTCGATAAAACGCTTCCTTCATGGTTATTTTCGCGATTTTTCATCAAAATTGCTCAAAAATTATCTCTGTTTAATCCCTTTCAAACCTACTCTCTAAGGGGTTTTCGGGGTGCTGAACACGAATCTCGAAGTCCGTTTTTCGATAAAACGCTTCCTTCATGGTTATTTTCGCGATTTTTCATCAAAATTGCTCAAAAATTATCTCTGTTTAATCCCTTTCAAACCTACTCTCTAAGGGGTTTTTCGGGGTGCTGAACACGAATCTGAAGTCCGTTTTTCGATAAAACGCTTCCTTCATGGTTATTTTCGCGATTTTTCATCAAAATTGCTCAAAAATTATCTCTGTTTAATCCCTTTCAAACCTACTCTCTAAGGGGTTTTCGGGGTGCTGAACACGAATTGAAGTCCGTTTTTCGATAAAACGCTTCCTTCATGGTTATTTTCGCGATTTTTCATCAAAATTGCTCAAAAATTATCTCTGTTTAATCCCTTTCAAACCTACTCTCTAAGGGGTTTTTCGGGGTGCTGAACACGAATCTGAAGTCCGTTTTTCGATAAAACGCTTCCTTCATGGTTATTTTCGCGATTTTTCATCAAAATTGCTCAAAAATTATCTCTGTTTAATCCCTTTCAAACCTACTCTCTAAGGGGTTTTCGGGGTGCTGAACACGAATCTGAAGTCCGTTTTTCGATAAAACGCTTCCTTCATGGTTATTTTCGCGATTTTTCATCAAAATTGCTCAAAAATTATCTCTGTTTAATCCCTTTCAAACCTACTCTCTAAGGGGTTTTCGGGGTGCTGAACACGAATCTGAAGTCCGTTTTTCGATAAAACGCTTCCTTCATGGTTATTTTCGCGATTTTTCATCAAAATTGCTCAAAAATTATCTCTGTTTAATCCCTTTCAAACCTACTCTCTAAGGGGTTTTCGGGGTGCTGAACACGAATCTGAAGTCCGTTTTTCGATAAAACGCTTCCTTCATGGTTATTTTCGCGATTTTTCATCAAAATTGCTCAAAAATTATCTCTGTTTAATCCCTTTCAAACCTACTCTCTAAGGGGTTTTTCGGGGTGCTGAACACGAATCTGAAGTCCGTTTTTCGATAAAACGCTTCCTTCATGGTTATTTTCGCGATTTTTCATCAAAATTGCTCAAAAATTATCTCTGTTTAATCCCTTTCAAACCTACTCTCTAAGGGGTTTTCGGGGTGCTGAACACGAATTCGAAGTCCGTTTTTCGATAAAACGCTTCCTTCATGGTTATTTTCGCGATTTTTCATCAAAATTGCTCAAAAATTATCTCTGTTTAATCCCTTTCAAACCTACTCTCTAAGGGGTTTTCGGGGTGCTGAACACGAATTCGAAGTCCGTTTTTCGATAAAACGCTTCCTTCATGGTTATTTTCGCGATTTTTCATCAAAATTGCTCAAAAATTATCTCTGTTTAATCCCTTTCAAACCTACTCTCTAAGGGGTTTTCGGGGTGCTGAACACGAATTCGAAGTCCGTTTTTCGATAAAACGCTTCCTTCATGGTTATTTTCGCGATTTTTCATCAAAATTGCTCAAAAATTATCTCTGTTTAATCCCTTTCAAACCTACTCTCTAAGGGGTTTTCGGGGTGCTGAACACGAATTGAAGTCCGTTTTTCGATAAAACGCTTCCTTCATGGTTATTTTCGCGATTTTTCATCAAAATTGCTCAAAAATTATCTCTGTTTAATCCCTTTCAAACCTACTCTCTAAGGGGTTTTCGGGGTGCTGAACACGAATTCGAAGTCCGTTTTTCGATAAAACGCTTCCTTCATGGTTATTTTCGCGATTTTTCATCAAAATTGCTCAAAAATTATCTCTGTTTAATCCCTTTCAAACCTACTCTCTAAGGGGTTTTTCGGGGTGCTGAACACGAATCTGAAGTCCGTTTTTCGATAAAACGCTTCCTTCATGGTTATTTTCGCGATTTTTCATCAAAATTGCTCAAAAATTATCTCTGTTTAATCCCTTTCAAACCTACTCTCTAAGGGGTTTTTCGGGGTGCTGAACACGAATCTCGAAGTCCGTTTTTCGATAAAACGCTTCCTTCATGGTTATTTTCGCGATTTTTCATCAAAATTGCTCAAAAATTATCTCTGTTTAATCCCTTTCAAACCTACTCTCTAAGGGGTTTTTCGGGGTGCTGAACACGAATCTGAAGTCCGTTTTTCGATAAAACGCTTCCTTCATGGTTATTTTCGCGATTTTTCATCAAAATTGCTCAAAAATTATCTCTGTTTAATCCCTTTCAAACCTACTCTCTAAGGGGTTTTTCGGGGTGCTGAACACGAATCTGAAGTCCGTTTTTCGATAAAACGCTTCCTTCATGGTTATTTTCGCGATTTTTCATCAAAATTGCTCAAAAATTATCTCTGTTTAATCCCTTTCAAACCTACTCTCTAAGGGGTTTTCGGGGTGCTGAACACGAATCTGAAGTCCGTTTTTCGATAAAACGCTTCCTTCATGGTTATTTTCGCGATTTTTCATCAAAATTGCTCAAAAATTATCTCTGTTTAATCCCTTTCAAACCTACTCTCTAAGGGGTTTTCGGGGTGCTGAACACGAATTCGAAGTCCGTTTTTCGATAAAACGCTTCCTTCATGGTTATTTTCGCGATTTTTCATCAAAATTGCTCAAAAATTATCTCTGTTTAATCCCTTTCAAACCTACTCTCTAAGGGGTTTTCGGGGTGCTGAACACGAATTCGAAGTCCGTTTTTCGATAAAACGCTTCCTTCATGGTTATTTTCGCGATTTTTCATCAAAATTGCTCAAAAATTATCTCTGTTTAATCCCTTTCAAACCTACTCTCTAAGGGGTTTTTCGGGGTGCTGAACACGAATTCGAAGTCCGTTTTTCGATAAAACGCTTCCTTCATGGTTATTTTCGCGATTTTTCATCAAAATTGCTCAAAAATTATCTCTGTTTAATCCCTTTCAAACCTACTCTCTAAGGGGTTTTCGGGGTGCTGAACACGAATTCGAAGTCCGTTTTTCGATAAAACGCTTCCTTCATGGTTATTTTCGCGATTTTTCATCAAAATTGCTCAAAAATTATCTCTGTTTAATCCCTTTCAAACCTACTCTCTAAGGGGTTTTCGGGGTGCTGAACACGAATTCGAAGTCCGTTTTTCGATAAAACGCTTCCTTCATGGTTATTTTCGCGATTTTTCATCAAAATTGCTCAAAAATTATCTCTGTTTAATCCCTTTCAAACCTACTCTCTAAGGGGTTTTTCGGGGTGCTGAACACGAATCTCGAAGTCCGTTTTTCGATAAAACGCTTCCTTCATGGTTATTTTCGCGATTTTTCATCAAAATTGCTCAAAAATTATCTCTGTTTAATCCCTTTCAAACCTACTCTCTAAGGGGTTTTCGGGGTGCTGAACACGAATTCGAAGTCCGTTTTTCGATAAAACGCTTCCTTCATGGTTATTTTCGCGATTTTTCATCAAAATTGCTCAAAAATTATCTCTGTTTAATCCCTTTCAAACCTACTCTCTAAGGGGTTTTCGGGGTGCTGAACACGAATTCGAAGTCCGTTTTTCGATAAAACGCTTCCTTCATGGTTATTTTCGCGATTTTTCATCAAAATTGCTCAAAAATTATCTCTGTTTAATCCCTTTCAAACCTACTCTCTAAGGGGTTTTCGGGGTGCTGAACACGAATTCGAAGTCCGTTTTTCGATAAAACGCTTCCTTCATGGTTATTTTCGCGATTTTTCATCAAAATTGCTCAAAAATTATCTCTGTTTAATCCCTTTCAAACCTACTCTCTAAGGGGTTTTTCGGGGTGCTGAACACGAATCTGAAGTCCGTTTTTCGATAAAACGCTTCCTTCATGGTTATTTTCGCGATTTTTCATCAAAATTGCTCAAAAATTATCTCTGTTTAATCCCTTTCAAACCTACTCTCTAAGGGGTTTTTCGGGGTGCTGAACACGAATCTGAAGTCCGTTTTTCGATAAAACGCTTCCTTCATGGTTATTTTCGCGATTTTTCATCAAAATTGCTCAAAAATTATCTCTGTTTAATCCCTTTCAAACCTACTCTCTAAGGGGTTTTCGGGGTGCTGAACACGAATTCGAAGTCCGTTTTTCGATAAAACGCTTCCTTCATGGTTATTTTCGCGATTTTTCATCAAAATTGCTCAAAAATTATCTCTGTTTAATCCCTTTCAAACCTACTCTCTAAGGGGTTTTTCGGGGTGCTGAACACGAATTCGAAGTCCGTTTTTCGATAAAACGCTTCCTTCATGGTTATTTTCGCGATTTTTCATCAAAATTGCTCAAAAATTATCTCTGTTTAATCCCTTTCAAACCTACTCTCTAAGGGGTTTTTCGGGGTGCTGAACACGAATTCGAAGTCCGTTTTTCGATAAAACGCTTCCTTCATGGTTATTTTCGCGATTTTTCATCAAAATTGCTCAAAAATTATCTCTGTTTAATCCCTTTCAAACCTACTCTCTAAGGGGTTTTTCGGGGTGCTGAACACGAATTCGAAGTCCGTTTTTCGATAAAACGCTTCCTTCATGGTTATTTTCGCGATTTTTCATCAAAATTGCTCAAAAATTATCTCTGTTTAATCCCTTTCAAACCTACTCTCTAAGGGGTTTTCGGGGTGCTGAACACGAATTCGAAGTCCGTTTTTCGATAAAACGCTTCCTTCATGGTTATTTTCGCGATTTTTCATCAAAATTGCTCAAAAATTATCTCTGTTTAATCCCTTTCAAACCTACTCTCTAAGGGGTTTTTCGGGGTGCTGAACACGAATTCGAAGTCCGTTTTTCGATAAAACGCTTCCTTCATGGTTATTTTCGCGATTTTTCATCAAAATTGCTCAAAAATTATCTCTGTTTAATCCCTTTCAAACCTACTCTCTAAGGGGTTTTTCGGGGTGCTGAACACGAATTCGAAGTCCGTTTTTCGATAAAACGCTTCCTTCATGGTTATTTTCGCGATTTTTCATCAAAATTGCTCAAAAATTATCTCTGTTTAATCCCTTTCAAACCTACTCTCTAAGGGGTTTTTCGGGGTGCTGAACACGAATTCGAAGTCCGTTTTTCGATAAAACGCTTCCTTCATGGTTATTTTCGCGATTTTTCATCAAAATTGCTCAAAAATTATCTCTGTTTAATCCCTTTCAAACCTACTCTCTAAGGGGTTTTTCGGGGTGCTGAACACGAATTCGAAGTCCGTTTTTCGATAAAACGCTTCCTTCATGGTTATTTTCGCGATTTTTCATCAAAATTGCTCAAAAATTATCTCTGTTTAATCCCTTTCAAACCTACTCTCTAAGGGGTTTTCGGGGTGCTGAACACGAATTCGAAGTCCGTTTTTCGATAAAACGCTTCCTTCATGGTTATTTTCGCGATTTTTCATCAAAATTGCTCAAAAATTATCTCTGTTTAATCCCTTTCAAACCTACTCTCTAAGGGGTTTTCGGGGTGCTGAACACGAATTCGAAGTCCGTTTTTCGATAAAACGCTTCCTTCATGGTTATTTTCGCGATTTTTCATCAAAATTGCTCAAAAATTATCTCTGTTTAATCCCTTTCAAACCTACTCTCTAAGGGGTTTTTCGGGGTGCTGAACACGAATTCGAAGTCCGTTTTTCGATAAAACGCTTCCTTCATGGTTATTTTCGCGATTTTTCATCAAAATTGCTCAAAAATTATCTCTGTTTAATCCCTTTCAAACCTACTCTCTAAGGGGTTTTTCGGGGTGCTGAACACGAATTCGAAGTCCGTTTTTCGATAAAACGCTTCCTTCATGGTTATTTTCGCGATTTTTCATCAAAATTGCTCAAAAATTATCTCTGTTTAATCCCTTTCAAACCTACTCTCTAAGGGGTTTTTCGGGGTGCTGAACACGAATCTGAAGTCCGTTTTTCGATAAAACGCTTCCTTCATGGTTATTTTCGCGATTTTTCATCAAAATTGCTCAAAAATTATCTCTGTTTAATCCCTTTCAAACCTACTCTCTAAGGGGTTTTCGGGGTGCTGAACACGAATTCGAAGTCCGTTTTTCGATAAAACGCTTCCTTCATGGTTATTTTCGCGATTTTTCATCAAAATTGCTCAAAAATTATCTCTGTTTAATCCCTTTCAAACCTACTCTCTAAGGGGTTTTTCGGGGTGCTGAACACGAATCTGAAGTCCGTTTTTCGATAAAACGCTTCCTTCATGGTTATTTTCGCGATTTTTCATCAAAATTGCTCAAAAATTATCTCTGTTTAATCCCTTTCAAACCTACTCTCTAAGGGGTTTTCGGGGTGCTGAACACGAATTCGAAGTCCGTTTTTCGATAAAACGCTTCCTTCATGGTTATTTTCGCGATTTTTCATCAAAATTGCTCAAAAATTATCTCTGTTTAATCCCTTTCAAACCTACTCTCTAAGGGGTTTTTCGGGGTGCTGAACACGAATTCGAAGTCCGTTTTTCGATAAAACGCTTCCTTCATGGTTATTTTCGCGATTTTTCATCAAAATTGCTCAAAAATTATCTCTGTTTAATCCCTTTCAAACCTACTCTCTAAGGGGTTTTCGGGGTGCTGAACACGAATCTCGAAGTCCGTTTTTCGATAAAACGCTTCCTTCATGGTTATTTTCGCGATTTTTCATCAAAATTGCTCAAAAATTATCTCTGTTTAATCCCTTTCAAACCTACTCTCTAAGGGGTTTTTCGGGGTGCTGAACACGAATTCGAAGTCCGTTTTTCGATAAAACGCTTCCTTCATGGTTATTTTCGCGATTTTTCATCAAAATTGCTCAAAAATTATCTCTGTTTAATCCCTTTCAAACCTACTCTCTAAGGGGTTTTCGGGGTGCTGAACACGAATTCTGAAGTCCGTTTTTCGATAAAACGCTTCCTTCATGGTTATTTTCGCGATTTTTCATCAAAATTGCTCAAAAATTATCTCTGTTTAATCCCTTTCAAACCTACTCTCTAAGGGGTTTTCGGGGTGCTGAACACGAATTCGAAGTCCGTTTTTCGATAAAACGCTTCCTTCATGGTTATTTTCGCGATTTTTCATCAAAATTGCTCAAAAATTATCTCTGTTTAATCCCTTTCAAACCTACTCTCTAAGGGGTTTTTCGGGGTGCTGAACACGAATTCGAAGTCCGTTTTTCGATAAAACGCTTCCTTCATGGTTATTTTCGCGATTTTTCATCAAAATTGCTCAAAAATTATCTCTGTTTAATCCCTTTCAAACCTACTCTCTAAGGGGTTTTCGGGGTGCTGAACACGAATTCGAAGTCCGTTTTTCGATAAAACGCTTCCTTCATGGTTATTTTCGCGATTTTTCATCAAAATTGCTCAAAAATTATCTCTGTTTAATCCCTTTCAAACCTACTCTCTAAGGGGTTTTTCGGGGTGCTGAACACGAATTCGAAGTCCGTTTTTCGATAAAACGCTTCCTTCATGGTTATTTTCGCGATTTTTCATCAAAATTGCTCAAAAATTATCTCTGTTTAATCCCTTTCAAACCTACTCTCTAAGGGGTTTTTCGGGGTGCTGAACACGAATTCGAAGTCCGTTTTTCGATAAAACGCTTCCTTCATGGTTATTTTCGCGATTTTTCATCAAAATTGCTCAAAAATTATCTCTGTTTAATCCCTTTCAAACCTACTCTCTAAGGGGTTTTTCGGGGTGCTGAACACGAATTCGAAGTCCGTTTTTCGATAAAACGCTTCCTTCATGGTTATTTTCGCGATTTTTCATCAAAATTGCTCAAAAATTATCTCTGTTTAATCCCTTTCAAACCTACTCTCTAAGGGGTTTTCGGGGTGCTGAACACGAATTCGAAGTCCGTTTTTCGATAAAACGCTTCCTTCATGGTTATTTTCGCGATTTTTCATCAAAATTGCTCAAAAATTATCTCTGTTTAATCCCTTTCAAACCTACTCTCTAAGGGGTTTTTCGGGGTGCTGAACACGAATTCGAAGTCCGTTTTTCGATAAAACGCTTCCTTCATGGTTATTTTCGCGATTTTTCATCAAAATTGCTCAAAAATTATCTCTGTTTAATCCCTTTCAAACCTACTCTCTAAGGGGTTTTTCGGGGTGCTGAACACGAATTCGAAGTCCGTTTTTCGATAAAACGCTTCCTTCATGGTTATTTTCGCGATTTTTCATCAAAATTGCTCAAAAATTATCTCTGTTTAATCCCTTTCAAACCTACTCTCTAAGGGGTTTTTCGGGGTGCTGAACACGAATTCGAAGTCCGTTTTTCGATAAAACGCTTCCTTCATGGTTATTTTCGCGATTTTTCATCAAAATTGCTCAAAAATTATCTCTGTTTAATCCCTTTCAAACCTACTCTCTAAGGGGTTTTTCGGGGTGCTGAACACGAATTCGAAGTCCGTTTTTCGATAAAACGCTTCCTTCATGGTTATTTTCGCGATTTTTCATCAAAATTGCTCAAAAATTATCTCTGTTTAATCCCTTTCAAACCTACTCTCTAAGGGGTTTTCGGGGTGCTGAACACGAATTCGAAGTCCGTTTTTCGATAAAACGCTTCCTTCATGGTTATTTTCGCGATTTTTCATCAAAATTGCTCAAAAATTATCTCTGTTTAATCCCTTTCAAACCTACTCTCTAAGGGGTTTTTCGGGGTGCTGAACACGAATTCGAAGTCCGTTTTTCGATAAAACGCTTCCTTCATGGTTATTTTCGCGATTTTTCATCAAAATTGCTCAAAAATTATCTCTGTTTAATCCCTTTCAAACCTACTCTCTAAGGGGTTTTTCGGGGTGCTGAACACGAATTCGAAGTCCGTTTTTCGATAAAACGCTTCCTTCATGGTTATTTTCGCGATTTTTCATCAAAATTGCTCAAAAATTATCTCTGTTTAATCCCTTTCAAACCTACTCTCTAAGGGGTTTTTCGGGGTGCTGAACACGAATTCGAAGTCCGTTTTTCGATAAAACGCTTCCTTCATGGTTATTTTCGCGATTTTTCATCAAAATTGCTCAAAAATTATCTCTGTTTAATCCCTTTCAAACCTACTCTCTAAGGGGTTTTTCGGGGTGCTGAACACGAATTCGAAGTCCGTTTTTCGATAAAACGCTTCCTTCATGGTTATTTTCGCGATTTTTCATCAAAATTGCTCAAAAATTATCTCTGTTTAATCCCTTTCAAACCTACTCTCTAAGGGGTTTTTCGGGGTGCTGAACACGAATTCGAAGTCCGTTTTTCGATAAAACGCTTCCTTCATGGTTATTTTCGCGATTTTTCATCAAAATTGCTCAAAAATTATCTCTGTTTAATCCCTTTCAAACCTACTCTCTAAGGGGTTTTCGGGGTGCTGAACACGAATTCGAAGTCCGTTTTTCGATAAAACGCTTCCTTCATGGTTATTTTCGCGATTTTTCATCAAAATTGCTCAAAAATTATCTCTGTTTAATCCCTTTCAAACCTACTCTCTAAGGGGTTTTTCGGGGTGCTGAACACGAATTCGAAGTCCGTTTTTCGATAAAACGCTTCCTTCATGGTTATTTTCGCGATTTTTCATCAAAATTGCTCAAAAATTATCTCTGTTTAATCCCTTTCAAACCTACTCTCTAAGGGGTTTTCGGGGTGCTGAACACGAATTCGAAGTCCGTTTTTCGATAAAACGCTTCCTTCATGGTTATTTTCGCGATTTTTCATCAAAATTGCTCAAAAATTATCTCTGTTTAATCCCTTTCAAACCTACTCTATCTCTGTTTAATCACTTTCAAACCAACTTTCTAAGGGGTTTTTGGGGTGCTGAACACGAATCTGAAGTCCGTTTTTCGATAAAACGCTTCCTTCATGGTTATTTTAACGATTTTTCATCAAAATTGCTCAAAAATTATATCTGTTTAATCCCTTTCAAACCTACTCTCTAAGGGGTTTTTCGGGGGGCTGAACACGAATCTGAAGTCCGTTTTTCGATAAAAACGCTTCCTTCATGGTTATTTTCGCGATTTTTCATCAAAATTGCTCAAAAATTATCTCTGTTTAATCCCTTTCAAACCTACTCTCTAAGGGGTTTTTCGGGGTGCTGAACACGAATTCGAAGTCCGTTTTTCGATAAAACGCTTCCTTCATGGTTATTTTCGCGATTTTTCATCAAAATTGCTCAAAAATTATCTCCGTTTAATCCCTTTCAAACCTACTCTCTAAGGGGTTTTTCGGGGTGCTGAACACGAATCTGAAGTCCGTTTTTCGATAAAACGCTTCCTTCATGGTTATTTTCGCGATTTTTCATCAAAATTGCTCAAAAATTATCTCTGTTTAATCCCTTTCAAACCTACTCTAAGGGTTTTTTCGGGGTGCTGAACACGAATTCGAAGTCCGTTTTTCGATAAAACGCTCTTCAT
>JAVIWC010002510.1:0-384007 GCA_031894815.1 Creontiades dilutus | reverse complement strand
CTCCATCATCCTGATCTTCTCAAACCCCAAGGTCGTCCTCCCCACTTTTATTTTATTTAGTTTGTCGTTTATTATCTAATATAGTGCCCCCTCCGCCTTTGAAGAAAGCTTATATTAGGAAAAAATTAAACCCACTAAAAAGTCCCACTAAATAATTGTGGGTACCCATTTATGTACTTGGTGAATGGATGGAACCAGCTGATCGATGAATACCCAATAGCGATCAACGGTGGTGATTATTAGTTTTTCAACCAGGGAAAAAAAGCTGAGTGATTCGGTTTTAGAACTTGGTCGCCGTCCACGGAATGGTTTTTGTGCACACGAAGATTTGATTTAAGATACGGCGGTCCCTTCGGCGTTATTATGAAGATAAACCTAAGAACTCTTCGCCCTATGGCTCGCGACTTCAAAACAGTCTTTTTCTCATCTCTACCACGACGGTCTCCAAGTCATGCCCGTAATTTTTCATAGCGCATTTGACCCTGTTTCGGTAGGTAAACTGCTTCCCCGCCTTTCGAACTCCTCTTTCCACTCGTTATCGGAATAAATTTAGAATATTCCTCGTCTAACCGGCGTCTCGCCCTGAGGTTGACGCGTGTGTTTCAAAGTTTGCTTGATATGAATGGGGCGAGCATCGGGCTGCCCCGGGTGAGGGCGGAGCAATATAAAAGTTGTAGCGGTGAAGATGAAAAAGCAGCTCGAAGGGCCGAGAAGTGTTGAAGCGGCAGACAACGAGCTTTGATAAATGGCTTAGCGCTCGGCTTCTTCAAGGGTGTTTTAGCACCTTTAATTTTCAAAGAATTACCCCACCCTTGAGAATTATTTCCTTTGAAGATCGATGTTGGTTGTTTCCCATCATCAGTTTCTAAACCACTGCAGTAGTATAATTTTTAATATTAATCTAAAATGACCCTCCCCCCTCTCCTCCTCCAGATAAAAGTTTATTTCATGTTTAATACTGAACCCCATCTGGTCAGAATCGAACAAAAAAATTGTAAAACTGAAAATAATAATCTAATGTATATATTTAAAATAGTAAAACGAAAATACATCAGCTTTGATCAGTTGATCATACGTTGTGTGCCTCCTGTAATCGCCCTATCCTGTGAAACACGCAGACTCCAAAGCTTAGTAGAAATTCAAATCATGATTTTGAATTAAACTCCAGTGAAAGAATTTACAGCGTTTTTTTATTGAACCTCAATACCCCCCCCCACAATAAAAACATTTATAATTTATCAAGTCTTTTGTCACTCGTATTGCGTTGAAACTTCCTCAAATCCAAATTTAAACGATGTATGGGGGCACACAAATATCATCAACTGATCAATCCAAAAAGGTGTTTTGGATGAGAACCGATTTACGTGGTCTATGCATATTTCCTGAAATTCAATAATCGCTCTATCACCTGTAAAACACGCACACCCGAAGCTTAGTAAATTCAAATCATGAACGAAGCCAATTGAATAATAAACCCCAGTGAAAGAATACTTATTTACCCCAGTAATAATATTGAATAATAAACCCCAGTTATAGTATTGAATAATATTTACCTATATATTATCAGAATGCTTCAACCCGTGTACTCAAGTATTCACATCGGCTATCACTCCAGTATTCACTACAACTCGACGCTATCGGCCGGACATAACTAGGTTAGAAACAAACAATAATAAACGAAAAAACGCAAATGTTGGCACCATAAATCGGGCCAACATCGGGAATGGTTTGACCTACGGACGTGGGGAAGGGCTCATTCGATTCCTAATGATATGTTCTTCAAATAGGAGAATATTTAGGCCGATTCGACTAGTTTTGAGGTTTTGAGGGATTTTACAAAACTTTTACAGCCCTTAAAGGGCACTTTAAATTGAGTGAGGGAGCTGGCTCAAGAATTAGGGCGTTGTCGGACCAAGATGGATTTTTCCTGAAAATTTCAGATTTTTTGCTCCAGCCGTTTCGGAGATATCGTGCGTACGGCGGACGGACGGAAAATTTTTTATTGCAGATTTGGATTCTACACCCTTTGAAACGTAAACCATGAAATTTTCAGGGAGGGTTAGAATTTTTTTTTCCATAGCGATTACAATGGTTTATTATTGAATAATAAACCAAAATTGTAAAACTGAAAATAATAATAATCTAATGTATATATTTAAAATAGTAAAACAAATTCATACATCAGTTGGTAGTTTACATTTTGTTCAAAGTTGACTCACTGATAAGGTCTTAACTTCCGTAATATGATAAATAAAGGTAAATATGAGTACAAAATCGGAAAGAGCTTTAAAAATCTCCTTCGCTGTCTCTAGCAACTTTTTTTTTTTAGCGATTTCTCCCAAAACGGCTGAAGCAATAAAGCCGAAATTTTCAGGAAAAATCCATGTTGGTCCGACGACTCCCCAATTCTTGAGCCAGCTCTCTCACCTAATATAAAGTACCCTTTAAGGGTTGTCAAAGTTTTGTAAAATCCCATAAAACCTCAAAAAAAGTCAAGGCGGCCTAAATTTGTACTCTTTTTGAAGAACACACCGCGAGGAATCGAATGAGCCCCTACCCAGGACCGTAGGTCAAATCATTCCCGATTTATGGTGCCAACATTCGCGTTATTTTGGTTTATTATTATGTTTTTGTGTTGATATCAGTAACCTAGTGTTGTAGTGATGTGGATAATGGAGTGAACTCCTAAATGGCTGAGTAGCCGATACACGGGTTGAAGCATTCTGATAATTTTCAGGGAAAATCAGAAAACCTGAAATTTTCAGGAAAACGCTGCAAATTCTTTCACTGGGGTTTATTATGCAATTGGCTTGCGTTCATGATTTGAATTTCTACTAAGCTTTGGAGTGTGCGTGTTTCACAGGTGATAGAGCGATTATTGAATTTCAGGAGATATGCATAGAGCATGTAAATCTGTTCTCAACCAAAATACCTATTTGGATTGATCAGTTGATTGTATTTGTGTCCGTCCTGAAATTCAATAATCGCTCTATCACCTGTGAAACACGCACACTCCAAAGCTTAGTAGAAATTCAAATCATGAACGCAAGCCAATTGAATAATTAACCCCAGTGAAAGAATTTGCAGCGTTTTTAAAGGGAGTTGGTGGATGAAAAATAAGCCCGAAAAGTTGATTTTTCAAATCATCACGACTACCTTCTTTTCATACGTTCATTAGTCCTCACAATCTTGCTGATAAGTGATGTCCTGCATCGCTATGATACGCAAAAGGCCTTAGTTTTCCGACGGTTTTTATAACCTGGTTTCTATTTTTAGAGGTAAATTGAGTTTGAATGCGGAAAAAAACGTTTGTTAGGTACATCTGCAGGTTTCTCTTTTTCGAAAAAGAAAACCCGTTAAGACTAGAATAATTCGGAGGCTGATATAATTTTTTTACGCTCAATCGAGTGGTGACAAGCCCAAACTCCCCCAGCAGTGAATTAAATAGGTTTTCAGTCGCATTATCTTAATTTCAGGTGCGGGAATGTCAAGTCCCTTGACATTTGTACATTCATGCACAGGAATCCGTAGATAACATGAGAAAATCGCTACTAACCAATCTACTTGGACCACACATGGTAATTTGTTGAAAACTTGGAAAACCACGTATATATTAACTCCTTTTTAAATGACAAAAATAAGTAATCGTTTGAGGTTCAATAAGTAAAATGTCTCCTGCATTAAGTTTCCTTGTGCGCCGAAGTAAGAACCACAAAGTTAGGTTGGGGAGGGGGTTAGGTTCTAACATTATAATTTTGTATTTTTACTAGAAAAGTATTAAATGGGCCTGAGCATGTTTTGACCACAATAAAAGGAAATTCTTTCTTCTCGATATTACTCAGTGCGTTTATATTTTTAGTTATAGTGGGCTACGGAGATTCGGAGACCTCTTTAACTGAAGACACATATGAACATTTCGAGGAACTACCTTGGAAGGGGAGTTATAAAAAATTTCCTTGAGGAAAAGGAAAATGCCTTTTTCCCATCTTGAAAGTTGACAACTGAATTGAATGTTTGGCAGGACTCGTGGGTCTGGTTGATGAATTTTCCAATAAGTTTCTTGCGATCACAACTCAATTGCCTACCCTCCCATTCAGCTCAGAAGTTCCAGACTTTTAACTAAACCAAAGTCGTTAACCGAGAAGGGAAGACCTAAACCGGAGTGGAAGGGCAATCTGATGAAAACTTTGAGATCTTCCCTTGAGTTTGATGTTTTAAACATTGAATTCAAGATGGATGTGGGAACATCGGATGAGAGGTAACTCACTTGTTTCCATTAGATTAAAGTATTCCTAGTTAAGGTTCCACGTACAATGCTTGAGATTGAGTCAACTTCGAATTTATACTGCCCCCAGCTAGTGAAGTGTTTTTAGGAGTTTCATTTACGTTCTCATTTTTTTCAATTCTTCTCGGTGAGCAATTAATAAAACTTTGAATAACGCTGCAAATTCTTTCACTGGGGTTTATTATTCAATTGGCTTGCGTTCGTGATTTGAATTTTTACTAAGCTTTGAAGTGTGCGTGTTTCACAGGCGATAAAGCGATTATTGAATTTCAGGAGGCACACAAATACGATCAACTGATCAATCCAAATGGGTATTTTGGTTGAGAACAGATTTACGTGCTCTATGCATACCTCCTGAAATTCAATAATCGCTCTATCACTGTGAAACACGCACTCCAAAGCTTAGTATAAGTTCAAATCATGAACGCAAGCCAATTGTATAATAAACCCCAATGAAGAATTTGCAGCGTTTTTTATGGTTAACAGAATGCTTCAACCCGTGTATCGGCTACGAAGCCTTTTAGGAGTTCACTCCAGTATCCACATTACTACATCACTACGTCACTAAGTTGCTGATATCAACAGAAAAACAATAAACCAAAATAACGCGAATGTTGGCACCATAAATCGGGCCATAGATCGAGAATGGTTTGACCTAAGGACCTGGGGAGGGGCTCATTCGATTCCTCGTGGAAAGTTCTTCAAAAAGAGTTCAAATTTAGGCCGCCTTGACTTTTCTTGAGGTTTTTAGGGATTTTACAAAACTTTGACAACCCTTAAAGGGCACTTTAAATTAAGTGAGAGAGAGGATTATGGCGTCGTCGGATCAACATGGATTCTTCCTGAAAATTTTAGCTTTTTTGCTTCAGCCGTTTGGGAGAAATCGTGCGTTCGGCAGACGGACGGAAAAATTTTTATTGCAGATTCGGGTTCTACACCCTTTGAAACGTAAACCATGAAATTTTCAGTGGGGGTTAGCATTTTTTTTTCAGAGCGATTACAATGGTTTATAATTGAATAATAAACCAAAAGAATCAACATTAGTGGGGCATTCCAAAGGTTTACCCGTGACTTAAACTCCAGATAGAGTCACCCGCTTCAAATGATCCATGATTTTGCAAAAATCCTGTATTAGCAACATTGCGTTTGTGGAAAAATGGCTTTTTCGTAATCGAGACATCCTCAAACTCGAATTAGTTGAATTTAACTGCATTCCAAATACGATACTCCGATGTAGAAAAAGAGAACTAAACTTCTAGGAGTGCAAAAATAAAACTCCACGTGGAACTTGCTGAATTCAGCTGTAGGGCTGAGATCCGCCTTTGACGTAACAAAAAGACCAACTGGGCTGCGATCGTGACGTATCCGTAGACGAAAGGAACGAATAGGTGGGGACCACAGACTTGAGACTAAGAGTAGTCTGCGATACAGTCCACAATCCACAACAACATCTCTACTTTACCGCTTTACTCAGAAGAAATTATCGGCATAATAAAAAAAAGGCGAAGAGATAATCATAAAGAGAGACGAGCTAGAAAAATTGGCGCCCTGGTCCACAAACCAATTCCGTATATTGTACAAAAGTCACAATTATGGAGCTATTCTTCGTCGTTAGTTGAGTTTCCTTCTTGAACATTGACAGGCACAGTACAAACGAAGCCATTTGAAGTGGATGGTATGTAAAACATTTCCTGATTACATACCTTCTTAGAAGAGAACGCAATAAATTGCGATAATAGTCATCATTTCTCGAAAAAATGCAAAACGCAATGAATAAGGCTGGACAAGCGTACCTTTTACTGCTGCATTCATTTCTGTGATGTATCGCAATTTCCAGTTGGTGTTTTTACTCTTATTATCTCGTTATATTTTCTTTTCCGCTTCGCTGTGAAAAGGGGGCTACGTGAGAGGTCGAAGGCGGTATAGTTTTTGCTCTATTAACCTCCAAAGTAGGGAAAAGGGCTCAAGTCGCGTGGGGGAAAGAGGGAGCGGGGAGCCCAGAAGTAAATGGCCTGAAGTAAATTACTTTATTTCAAGCCGTTCGGGTTATGTCCGCCTTCGGATGATGCCTCGGGAGAACGTTCGGGAGGGAAGTAGGTTGGATTTTACGTTCCACCGAGGGTTACGGGCGGGATCAAGAGCGGGGTCTTCACATATTGTTGTGGTCCGATAGGAGAAGGGTGAGCCGAGCCCCGCCGCCCTGCGTCACCGTATCATTCCCGCTACCGTGCGCCTTCGCCGGCGAACCCCTCTACCCCTTTCTTCTTCCGTTTAGGTGGCCCTGACCTCCCCGCCCCCTGCAGCCAACCACCCTCGACCTAGTGGGCCGGATATGGCGTAAGGCAGACCCTCCCCGCTCGTAACGTTTATTGGGCACATACGGCCTTTATATGGTCTCTACCCTCTTTTCCTTCATTCAATACATTTGTATGTTTTCGCGGAGAAAGGGAGACGATTCGTAGAGTTCTTTAGAATTATGGAAAATGGACCTTTACTTACCCGTACTTTTCAATAATTAAAAATGGGGTTCAATCTTTGGAAATACGGTGACTCTATGAATTAATAAGGGGAATTGTAAACAAACGCTGCAGGCCAACTTGTTAGGTTTCTTACAAAATGGGAGATGTGGAGCGGGAACTAGAGGAGGGGCTGTTTTATAAACACCTTTCCTCCTGCTCACAGTTTGAAGTTTTAGGCACCGATGCACTTCCATAACAGTCTCCCAATTCCGCACATCCATAATGTGCGGACTGAGCTTGAGGGGGAACGTCCTCACTCAGGCGAAGATAGAGTGAGTAGAAGGCAGGTAAAAATTCTCTACCCTCAGTACTGCTACCCGGTCAGGCATCTGGAGGCAATGGATAGTCCAGTAACATGGTTAATTTCCCATGTCAAAACCCGTACCTGGGGTTGGGGGAGCTCCAGGCTACAGCACTCTGGCGGCATTTGCTGCCACTGTCCCACTAGCTTGCCTCCTGATGAGTGGGATTCCTAGTAGCAGTAGTAGAGCTCACCCCACCCTATAGGATCTGCCCCAGGTGCTCCGGGTAGAGCCTGCGTCACCAGAGACTTGTCCTCTGATAATATATCATGGGATGTTTTTTCTTTTTCAGATCGATATTTATTTAAAAGAATATCAATCTTATAACAACTGAGGATGGACCCATGTACTTTATTTACACACACACACACACACACTTTTTTTTTTTTTTTTTTTTAAGATCTCCCCTCAAAGACGGAGGGGGCACGCCATTAAAATATGAAAACGAAAAACTAAATAAAAAAAGTGGGGATGACGCCCAGGTTTAGCCGACGCCGGCCCTAAAGATACGGGAAGTTGAGGATGATGGAGGAGGAAAAGAAGGATGAAAGGAAGTGCCCCTATAAAATGACCACCAGTTCAAGTAAGAGCCCCAGATGACGCGTCATTTGATACCACGAAGTACTTAATGAGATGCCCAGCCCGAGTAACTCCGTGGCACTTTTCCCGCACCACACTCCGCGCCATGACACACACACACACTTATTAGCTGTTAACCCATGTTGTGGAGTTGTTAACCCATTGCCTATAACCTAGACTACACTTAATCACTAATCATGTGACATCACAAGGTCCAAGGGTTTGTTCTATCAAGCTGCCGGATGACGTGCCTGTTGTCTAAAGGCTGAAGCGCTTCTGGGTTTATGTGCGCATGAATAGGTTAAGTAGATATTTCCATTCATGTATACAAAGATGTATAAATCACTCTACGATAAATACCCTAAACTGTCCATAGATTGTGCTGGGTTCTTTATTCTTCTTAATGTAACGTAACGTTATTCTTTGATATTTTTATTAACTTATTTAAACATAGTAATTATTTGACGTCATGGTAATATACTTCCGATCAAGAGGACCTGCTGTTTCCAGAAGCTCATCTTCGTTCATATATATTTTCACGTGATTGTGAACCTAATGCAGGGAATTTTGATGAACTTTGTACGTTCTAGTTTTTGTTTGTATGAGAGGTTGCTATAATCAAATGTATACAAATTAGGTTTCGTGTACTCAGAAGTCCGTTTTTAAAAAAGAAACTTCAATTTATTACACAAAATTTACAATAGCGATAGACTCGGGAGAATACGAACACACTCTTAGAAGGGGCGACTCAAGACTGCCCGTACAATTCCGAACCCGCGGCAAAGCTCGCAGAGCGCCTGACGGGGGTTTTCCTTCGTCATCTTATTTTTATCAATTCTGCAATTTACCATACATATAACTTACAGGTATGGGGAATAATATTTTACTTCGCTTAACAAAGTTCTCCCGTTTCGGAAGGCAGATCGCAATCCTCCACAACCAAAAGATCCGTTTCCTCATATCTACTCACATGAGGTCACATTTGTATCGCAGTATAAACAGTATAATCGTAACAACTGGGGAAAAATTATGCCGAGGCTACCTTGAAATCGTTGGCTATTTATTGGTTATTTAATGGATATCCCCAAACGCAGGAGAGTGTAGGTTTGAACAAGATACACTAAGAAGGTCAGATAGAAGACTCACGGATGACTTGATGACTCACAGTTTCTACTTCCGAAAATTTGTATCCAAAATATGACCCCCCCCCCCCCGTTCAACGCACTTCGATTCTCTGTTGACATTTTCATGTCTTTGCTTTGGCACATAAACTGAAAAATCGTCCCTTGCTCACGCGATACCTTCTTATAGTTGTTAAAATTGTCAGAGTTATTTCAACCAGTTTTCACAAATACGGATACTGATTTCCAAGTCTGGTCCGTTCAACGCACTTCGATTCTCTCTTTTTATTGACAAGGAAATTGTATTGCGTGTAATAATTTAGAGCATCTATCTGATCCATTGACAAGGAAATTCTATTGTGAGTCCAAGCTGAAATCACTTCAGCTTTGTGGGGAAGAGCCTCTCTCCTTTGCGTACCAACCTAATTACGGGCCCTCCGAAATAGTTTCACTAACCCTCAGCACAGCTAACCAGGTTATAAGTTTACTCACCAGGTAAACAGCGGGGAGGTTCCGCCGAGCGTTTCCTGTAAAGCCTGAGAGGAAGCTACCTCGTAAAGTTATTTATGGCTCACTAGCAAAAGTCTTAAATCCCTTAAGGGAAAGCGAGCGTTCAATCCCCCTCTCAACTTACGAGAAACAACGAGGCTCGAGGATCAACCTTAGTAATTGCTGACTTTCGGTCGCCATTTAACACAGTTGGTCTAGCCATCTTTGGCGTGTACCCTCGAGTTTACAACCGTTCTAATCCCAACTTTGTAAATAGAAATAGTTTGCTGGCGGGGAGCAGTGTTTCTATCAGTCTCATATATATCAGGATGGATTAAGCTGCCCTTCAATTACCTTGATACAAGTTTAATCTTCAGGAAAGTTATATGGATGGAGCGGTTAGAGAAGATAAAGATTCACGACTCAAGATAGGTCTACATAATACTTGTTCAAGTTGCTTGTATCAGGAGTTCAGTTGTTCTGATCGAAGGTTTGCATCAACCTCCCTTTCTTGTGAGATTTTAGTTCAGGTAATTAATAATTACCTGATAAGTACATAATTAATAATTTGTTTTCATTTGTTTATTGATGTTGTAAGATTTATTTCCCTCATTATTTGGCTACAAACTATAATTAAATACAAAGTATAGGTTGATGTAATATTGTTTGGATTTATTCGATGTACATCCCAGGTGGAAATTGACTACATCCATAGTTTCGCTTATTCCTTTCCTTTTTCACTTATCAAGTTTTTGTCCGTTTACACACAATTCCATATTATTTGTAGACTGAAATCATGAGTATGATTGGTAGAGCTGAAAAGAAGAATTAAAGAGATATAGCCTCGCTGCTGAAATCTGCTGCGAAAGAGGAGTGAGCAAATATCAATCATTTTCGGACATTTAAACCTTAATTAGTTAGAAGCATGGGTGAGTCGGATCTCTAAGGCTGGAAGAGACAATAAGAGAAAGAATCAGTGAAAAAATGTGTTGATTTTGGGCAGAGGCGTATCTATTAGAATTATTTGATGGGACTATGTGAGCTATGATTGTCGGAAGGTCGGTTAAGTTTTACTAGGAAGGGTTTTTACGCAGCAATTAATTTAACAAATCCCAAGAAAAGAGTCACGTAGGGAAGCGATGTGCTCGTAAGAAAGAACTTTGGATGCCAGCGAGAAAGAATTACTACCCCAGTCACATTCTCCGGTATTGACTCCCAACATTTTCAAAATAAGTTTCGCAAATTGTTTTGGTTTATTATTCAATAATAAACCACTTTAATCGCTATTGAAAAAAAAAAAAAAAAATTCTAACCCCCCCTGAAAATTTCATGGTTTACGTTTCAAAGGATGTAGGATCCGAATCTGCAATAAAAATGTGTCCGTCCGTCCGCCGTACGTCGTACAAAAGATCTGAAATTTTCAGGAAAAATCCATGTTGGTCCGGAGACGCTCCAATTCTTGAGCCAGCTCTCTCACTTGATTTAAAGTGAGCTTTAAGGGTTGTCAAAGTTTTGTAAAATCCCTAAAAACCTCAAAAAATTCAAGGCGGCCTAAATGTGTACTCTTTTTGAAGAACACTCCACGAGGAATCGAATGAGCCCCTCCCCAGGTCCGTAGGTCAAACCATTCTTGATCTGTGGCCCGTTTTACGGTGCCAACATTCGCGTTCTTTTGGTTTATTATTGTTTTTGTGTTGATATCAGTAACCTAGTGACGTAGTGATGTAGTGATGTAGTAATGTGGATACTGGAGTGAACTCCTGAAAGGCTTTGTAGCCGATACACGGGTAGAAGCATTCTGATAACGCATGAAACGCTGCTAATTCTTTCACTGGGGTTTATTATTCAATTGGCTTTCGTTCATGATTTGAATTTCTACTAAGCTTTGGAGTGTACATGTTTCACAGGTGATAGAGTGATTGCTGAATTTCAGGAGGCACACAAATATGATCAACTGATCAATCCGAATATTTATTTTGGTTGAGAACAGATTTACGTGCTCTATGCATATCTCCTGAAATAATTCTTTTCCTAGAATAATTCCGCTGTAACTAAGGCTGGTGAAAGTGACTATGCAGCTTGGAACTTATTGCTGGCGGGATATTTGTCCTGTAAAACTTTGCACTATATAAACTTGGACACGAGTGATTAAAACGAATTGTAGAACATTTATATTTTTCCAAGATTACATATCGTAGTATAAGAACCAAACTACTGCTGTAAACATTTTACAGTATTCCAGCTATTAACTCGATGACAACAAAACAAAAGCTTCCACACAAATGTTAAAACCAACTTCTTGAAATAATGGATAACCTTCTCTTAAAATTGTAATAAAAGACAAAACTCATATTAATTTTTATTCTGAAGAAGATTTTAACCCCTTATCTTCTGAAACCTTTATCTTTTAACCCCCTTCTTTACTGAAACCAAAAAATGTTAACATTTCCTCCATCAACATTTGGTATTCTACGTAGGTATGTACAATACCAAGCGACAACATTCTAAAAGAGTGCGCTGGAGGTGTTGGTTGTCCGATCAATGCGCATCCCAAGGTTCTCATAAAATTAAGTGGAAATTCCTAAATCGTTTTCCTCACGGATTTCATAGCTTTTCCTCAAATCATGGGGGTTTTAGAACACATGGAGCCATCAACAATGAGCCCCTTCCCCCACTCGCGTCCTCGATTTAACCTTGGATTTTAATGAAGATATTAACCTATTTTTATAAAATGTGTTGATAGAGTCCCCAGGAAGTTGAGAATTGAATTTCTACTAACTCAACACGATTTTAAAATATTTATTTTACAATATGAAACTCAGGTTGTGAATCAAGTGTCCACAAAACTATTTTTTGTTGTGGTAGGCAAATAATTACCTAGTGATTTAAAAAGTCAAGATGCCAAGTTTTTAGTTAGGGTTCAAAATGTATACAAGTCTTCGTATCGTATATTTTTTATTAATTAGGGACCAAGGAAACGTTCTTGAAATTTCCAGAACACCATAAATCTGAAAGGCGTGGGGTCGGACTTGAGGGACTTGACACTTCAAGATTTGGTTAGTTCTCATATTTTACGTACAAAGACAGTGATCTGCTCTTCCAGACTAAACTGGTTGGTTCCAATATTTGCTACTTGACCTACATTAGTTCAAATGTAGCTCACAATTAGATTGGTATCTAACTCAAGTCACCACTATATCGTCGGGTTCCGGGTAAAAGTGACCAAGTAACATTTTTTTCAAAATGAGCTTTTTTTGTCATTCCGGTACTAAGGAACGTTGTCTACTGTGTGTTGTTGCTAAGAACGTTATCTTCAAACTGATGTGCAAGAAATACTTGAAAATAAATTTTACCTGCCTGACCCAAAGAGTTTTATGTGACCAAATGGAATTTGAACTCAACCACAAAACACGAGATGGATTATAAATGTACTCTCGCTGGTGCATGTAAATGTTATCAATTGCCATTTGATAACTTCTACTGTGTAAGATTTGTAAGATTGCATAGTGGGCAGGTGAAAGTGACCAATTACAGTGATAGGTAATGGATAACCTTTTCTAACAGAAATAGGTATATCATTGTTATTAGATGCTTGGCAACACGATAAATTAACGAAAAAACTATTCAATCCCTCAATTTCATGTAACTATGCGACAGATTTTCGAAGAATTGAATTGACCAAATGAGTAAAGCTTGAAATTCCAGGCAGGTAAAAATGATCAAATAGAGTTTTCCGGAAAACAGCTCTTATTTAATCTGAAGTGAATTTTGAAGCACGATATCATAGGCGGGCACTAGCTAACTACCTACAGGATAAAGAAAAATCGAAACATAGTCGGATGAGACATCACACAACCAGTGTTCGTAAGAAGAAAATAGGTGAAACTTCAGATCGCTCCCCTGTAAAATTTTGCAAATGTTACTTGGTCACTTTTACTCGGAACCCCACGATATGCAAAAATTCAGTGATCACCCTGTACCAGTATTCAACAAAAAACACAAAACTGTTGAGTTTTGAGTTTGTGTTTTTAAACAATATTTTCTACAGTAAAAACAAAAATCATTCATTTCTTCATCTAAATTACGTTTCACTGATTTCAATTCCATCAAAATCCTAAATCAAAAGTTGATGAAACTCTAATTGTAGAATTCATCATATGAACTGTAATTCAACACTCAGAATAGAGTGGCTAATTGTGACATCAAAAACTTAAACCGTATAAAGATATAACGATAAATTCATGACATGGGGTTCGGAGCCTAGAACAGCGAATCAAATCTTTCCTTGTATTTGACTGTTTTGATAAAATAATCCCATATCATAACTACATGGAGTATCTCGAGAATTATCTTTATTTAGGCTATGTTGTGGTGCGCAACGTACAACCGTCCGTTAGACTAGATTATGCGTTTTATTTAGTGTTGAAATCATCGAGACGATTGAACTTCACTCGCTTGACTTGACTAGGTTCCCTGGTGCTTGTTGTAAAGGAAATTTCGTGACGGGCATGTCGTCCTCTTCAAGTTCCCCATGTTATCCTCTTGTCTCCTAACTTGTTTGTCGCTAGTGTTCGTAGTACTGCCTACAGAGATCCATTCAAACTTCTACACAATTCAGCTTACACAGGGTGTCCCAGGAGTTATGCACAATCCGACTCATACGTGTTCTACAACTCATTTTCTAACGAAAATGCCTCGCAACAACTTTTTGCTAGAGGCCTCGTTTCCGAGCTATTCGCGACTTAAGGTTTTTTTCGTGTTTTCGATCTTATGACATTAAAACTGTCATCACTCCCTCAATTTTGGAGATAGTTCAAATTTCTTTCTACAAACACGTAGGAGTCGGATTGTGCATAGCTCCTGGGACACCCTGTATAACTAATAAAGACCTAACTAATAAAGACCTAAAGTTTTAAAATAGGGAAAGCTACGGAGCAGGCATTGTCCTGTTCAGGGGCCGGATATGCAATGACCCGCACGACCCTCAGGTCTTGAAGGAGGGGTTGGTTTGTGCGCCGTGTATTATCAACCCCAATCTGATTTGGCCGTAGCCTTGGATGTTGCTATGTTGATAAATTGTTTTTTCTGACCAAATTCAGTGTTAGTAATGTGTTTGTTGACTCAAACATGTTATCCAGTTGCAGGACGAAGGTAAGATATTGGGGTTTAAATCGAGTTCAGTTAATTCAAGTTCGATTGAACAGCGTCTACGGCATTTCTAAGGTGTCCTGCCAAAGTCAGGATAATCGAAGAGCCGAGAGACGGTTATTGTTTGTGTTCATTTACGATTGATTGCGATGAGCATATCCCGTCTCCTGAACAAGACAATGCCTCCTCTGTAGCTTTCCCTATCTTCAAACATTAGGTAGGTCTTTTTTAGTTATACACGGTGTCCCAGGAGTTATGCACAATCCGACTCCTAAGTGTTCTACAACTCATTTCCGAACAAAAATGCCTCGTAGCAATTTTTTCCAGAGGTCTCGTTTCCGAGTTATTCGCGATTCAAGATTTTTTTTCCGTGTTTTCGGTCTTATGTCATTAAAACTGTCATCACTCCCTCAATCTTGGAGATAGCTCAAATTTGATGACCCCGTTGGAAAGAGAGTTAAATTTTCTATCTATTTGATGCCAGAAAACATTTTTTAGCTACTCAACTGAAAGCAACTCATCGCTATCAATCGTGAATGAACACTAACAATAACCGTCTCCCGGCTCGTCGATTATCTTGACTTTGGTCGGACAGCTTAGAAATGCCGTAGACGCTATTCACAAACGAACGGGTTTATGCATCCGACAAAACTAACTTAAATCGTCACTTGAGAGGTCTGGCGTTCTCACCATTCGATTCAGCGAGAAAAGACACGTATCCCTCCAACCTTTTTTCGTCGAGACTTTTGGAAAAACCCCAATTTTAACAGGAAACACATGTCTCTTTCTACGATTAAACACCATTTCCTTAGCTAAAAATATTTTTAAAAACCAAAACGACTACACCGTTGGAAAGCTGACATTTTCGCGCACGTTTTACCAGGCCTGCACAGTTCTGCGTTAAGCGTTAATGGGTTTATAGGCGAACTGAAAAACAGGCGATTTCAAGATTTTGACAAAACTGAAATTTCGCGCAGCTATCGCACATTTTTAATGCAATAAAAAAAAACGTTTTCTGATACCAGATGCGTTCTGATGTGCAGAAAAGTGTCGGCTTCTTGAATACATTGTTGTTTGATGAGTTGGATTTTATTTTGTATAGTTTCAGAAATTACTCCTTGAGAAATTTTAAAATTTGTCTGCATAGTACTGTACTGTGCATTGTTACCTGACTGGTAGCTCTAGAAGACATTTCGCTCATGGTTCCCCTATATTTCCACTTTCATGAATTAATCCGGTGCTATAAATCACAGCTGAATATCGAATGAATCTGACTTGTCTCTTTGGGCCGTTTCAGGGGTGAAATCTGAGGGTGAGGACGGGAGCGGAGATGGGCGGGACAAGGACAGCGGCGGCCCCAACACCCAGCAGCTGGTGCAGGCTCTCGTGGACAACGGAATCATTCAACTCAACCACAAAGCTACCATAAGGGTCATAGACAACTCCAAACCAGAAAGCCAGGACTTGGCTGACTTCAAAACCCTCAATCTAGGCACTTTTGCCGTGAAGCAGTCTTCAGACACCAGATCAGGTATGGTTTTATTCTGCTCAACCCTATACTAGATTACCAGTAAAGTAAACGTTGAGTTGATCGGTTAATGTGTTGAAAAAAGTTCTTTTCATTAAATAATTAGTTAAAAAATGTAGTCTTGCTATTTTAAGACTTTCTGCGAATAAGTTGTCTTTTAACGTCGCGTCATTGGGATGACTTTTCTGTTTTTGATCTTTGGTTCTGATTTCTGATAATTTTCTAATTCCAAATTTCGAGTTTTTATCTGGAGTAAATAAGGCGAGGGAAAATTCAAATGTTGGTGCTTTGTTTGTCTTCCAAATCAGTGTATATTTCTCCTCAAGAGGGGCAGTGACAAATGTTCTTCCTTTATATATTAAAAAAGAAAGAAATTTTCTCCGATATTCGATTAGTTTCCAATAAATCGTTTTTTCCCGAAATGGGATGGGAGGAACCCCTGGTCTCTAAGACCACTTTGATCTAAAGTACTTTTTATAAATACTTTTACCTTCGTTTAAAATAAGAGTAAATCTCTGGTAAAGACAGGACATCATGTCAGTCAAGTCGAATATTTGTTAACAGTGAGGATTCATTGAGAAAAGGGCTCAACTGAGCTGCAGAGACAGCCTATAAATGAAGTTATAATCTGTTGGCTTTCTCAATTTGTAAGTTTGGTTATGCATTGCTCTTAGGACGGCAACCACAGATTTCCGTACACCGAACTGTGTCAAGTTGGTGCGGTCAATGCAGTCTCAATATCTGACCCCAGTTAGTTTTGCTCTCCGGGTTAGTTTCGCAATAGGTCTCCACTTTTGGGGTCATTGAAAGTTTTTCATCTTTGAGATTGGTGTCTCACTTCCGAAAGTTTTCACACTTTCCCTCCAAACCATCCAGGCCATCACCTGTCAAGCCGATGAGGAGAGGATGAATAGGTTTAAGCGAAATTATTATAACTATCATTTACCTGGTTCACGGATGGGTCTAAAATGGAAGCAGGAACTGGTGCGGGAGTACATGGTGCTAAACCCAGGTGGAACGTTTCAATTCCACTAGGGGAGCACACCAATTCCGTTCCAAGCAGAAATGGTGGCAATCGAGGCAGCAGCTGCTGAGAGCCTTAGGAGGGGACACAAAAAAGCCCACGTCCGCATCCTCTCAGATAGTCAAGCCTCGATAAAAGCATTAATGGCACCAACCATCTCTTCACGATTGGTTTGAGACTGCATGCAAACCCTTAATAACCTGGCAAAACAACCGGTTTCGCCTGGAATGGGTGCCAGGGCATAAAAGAATACCTGGTAACGAGAAGGCTGACGAGCTTGCAAGAAGGGGCTCCCGAACCCCCTTTGTAGGCCCTGAGCCGGCAGTCGGTATACCAAAAACCGCCTTCAGAGGGACCATCAACGTGTGGGTCAACCAACAAACCACAAGTAGATGGCTCAATATCGAAGGACACGTCCACAGTAAACTCATGGTGGCGAAACCCAACACCAAAATTACTGATTGGCTACTTGGCAAAAACCGTAGGGAACTAAAAACAATGGTCGGCCTCATAACCGGCTTTGTACCCCTAAGGTTCCACCTACACCGCATTGGGGTCACACAAAGTACAACCCTGTGCAGGCTATGTGAGGAGACTGACGAAACGGCATCCCACATAATATTTGAGTGCCCAGCACTCGCATCTCGCAGATTTGAACTCTTTGGGGCACAAACCCCAATGAGGTCCATTCAGAGCGAACAACTAATCAAGGGTCTCAAACCCCTCACCAAGGGGCTGAATCTCCTTGATTAGAAGCAAAACTCCCAGGAAAGTACAATAAGCCAACAGGCTTCCGTGCTGGGGGCTCCCAAACCCCCACCCTGAGAGTTTTAGTTATCATCTACATCTACATCTACCTAGACGATATTCCAACCTAGAATGATTCCGTGCATATTCCCTCACTTCAAGGATGTGGGTAGAGCAGCTCACCGTTATTGTATATAATTATAGATTATACGTGCTATGATATTATTCTATCCCATTAGGGTGTATTTTCCACTTCCCAGTAAAACATTTCATTGTCGCTCTTCTCCATTTTTTTCTGGTGTTCCCTGTATGTATCGACACTCAAATCACATCCGGATCCTCACTCTTATGGCACCAATGAAATCCGAGGATAAACAATAATGGATCATGAAAATATTTTTGAATGCGCCAACTCCACATTCCACATATACCGGATTATATCACACATATATTTATTCTATAATGCTACAGTGCAGTCCAGCTATTTCATTGAGTTGCTATATTAGAATTCACACTCCATTAGATAAATGTGACTGAAATTATGAAGACGGAGCAGGGTTATCACGCCCCCTCAAAATTGAATCTGTGAAGAACTTATCGCCCCAGGAGAAAGAAGCATTCCTTGAATTGTTGGATGAATTTTCAGATGCGTTTGTTAAGAATGGGAGGGATCTGGACGAAATGGCGCGCGGTGAACACGAAATTCTGGCCAAATTTTACTGGCCACGGCTCCATGGTGATGTCAACTTGTGATATCTGTGGAGGAAGAAGGGATAAGCAACGGCAGAAGAAAGTGCCGCTTCAACAGTAAATCGTTGGAAGACCTATGAACGGCACGGGATTGATGTGGTTGGACCTGTGAATCAGGATAATAGGTCCATAGCAGTTGTTGTGGACTATTTCACAAAATGGCCTGAAGCTTTTGCAGTTCTTGATTCCAGAGCAGAGACAGTCGCTCAGGGCCTTATATCGAATGTAATTTCTCGCATCGGTGTACTAATAGAAATTCACTCAGAAAGAAGTTACAGCGGTATTGTACTTCCACAAGAACCGAGCAGCGCCCCTTCACCTACATAGCTCTGGATTAGTTGAACGTTTTAATCGAACCTGGGGGGATGCTTTAGCGAAAGTGGTTGATGTAAACCAGCAAAATTGAGATTTGAAGCTGCCTTGCCTCCTCCTAGCGTATCGTGCAGCGGAACATTCAGTTATTGAACATTTACCCTCCAAGATGGCGATGGGTCGAGAGTTGGTTCTTCCAGTGTATCTTCTGTTGGGACGGATTCAGGAATGACTCAAGACAAAGTACGCTCAAAGGCTACAGGAATAGGTTCGTGGGTTGTTCCTTTTCAGATTATTCTTTCAGTACACGATCTTCGTCGAAACTTCAACATTTTTATTATTTAAAAGATCACTCTAGTCAAGATATACCAAGATACCTTATATCATATTTTTGTCAAGTCAAGCCGTATCAAATTTACTGCTTCCAGCCAATTTTTTCCGCCTTCCTTCTTCGGAAGAGAGAAACCTCCAAACACGATAAGCATCTGCCACCCTGCCTCCGAAAGTCATATTTCAGATACATTTTCGGATAAAACGCCTTTCGTTGCCCCCAACTCCTTCGTTCTTTTCAACGTTCAAGACCCGATACAACTTTATTTTTCTTTACTTTTTTCCTGCTCCTTTCCCTTGGGCTAGCTTCCTTCAAAGAAAAGTAGATAGAGCGAAAATTAACCCCTCACTCCATCCCCTCGGCGGCCTCTGGGATATTTCTCATGCATACATAATGTGACACAGGAGCCCCCTTGGGTCGTGACTCCCAAGTTTAGCCTCCGGCTTCTGGACCTGCCATTAGATTAATGGTCTCAATAACGCTGCTTCTTCACCCAGTATCACACACATCTCTTCGTATGGCGACACATTTGAACTCAACTGCTGACTGCTAAATACGTTGTTTCACATGCAATTCACCCTTCTCCCAAAACTTTACGAAATCATCATTGATCAGTGTCAGCAAATCATTGATCATAGTGAATATTGCCAAATGGAGGAACAACATGGCCACAGAAGCGACAGAAATTAAACTTCTTATACAGGATGTTGCTAGGGCTCCGTTTGAAGTATCCAAACCCCAATGTTTGCTTCACATTACAAATCTCTTGAGCTTCTTTTCCTGTTTATGATCTAATTATGAGTGGTGAAAGTTGATAAGGTTTTCAACTTGGGTTATTACTAGTGCTTGCTTCGTTTGAATCTCAATGGATTTTGGAATAAACCGAGAGCGTTTCATCGAGTGGTGGGCGATTTTCTTGAAGGCGTGTGCTTGCAACATTGCAATAACTAATTATGTTATGATTTTGTGTAAAGATATGATATTAGTGAATTAGTGACATCAAATGTGGTATTTCGATTTGGATATAATATTTGTCGACTTCTGAGTTTCAAAAGACTAGAGAACAATTTTCCTGGGGCGGAAGACGAGAAAGTTTCGTTTTCACAATAGTTGGTTGTATATGCGATCTAAATATTTAAACTCTTCCATGACACATTCTGGTTCTTCATTCTTAATAGCAAACTTTTTTGCGGTGTTTAACTTTCTCGTATCCCTAACATGGATGTTTGAGTGGCTGAAATGTTCAAATAAGATGTACATAATATACACGTATTATCTTGACGTATCAAGATCCCAAAGCGAGCGCCTACGGTTGACGGAAAAATTAGAGGAGCCTAAAAGATCATAATAGGTCAAGTAATCAATGAGAAATTAATGCCTGATAGATGTTATATTTGTGTATTGCCGAAATGTATCAGTGAGTTTTGAGCGGTTGCTCGAGTAAAAATAAAACTTGACTAGATAAAAATAACGTCGCGATGAATTTCATGTAGTTTAACCAAATCGTCTCCTCCCAACCGCCTTCCGCATATTAATGTGCTTGGACGAATACGGTCGAAATTACGTTTGATGGATCTTAAGTTTGTACTTTGTGTTACTTATTGATTTCTGGGTATTGAAACAAATAGAAAAAACAAATACAGCCTGCTCAATAGTTCATTCCGCACATTCAGTGGATCAAAATTGAAATATGATGAAAACTGTAGAAATAAGGAGGCATCGGACAGATAGCACGAAATGAGTTTTCCGGAATGGTCCGAAATGTTAATTGCGAATGAAAACTTCAGATTTCTTCGAAAACCCTTCTGTCTCTCTATAGGGAAAACAATGGTTCTCTATCGACTTGGGGAAAAACTTTCTTTTAATTTATTCCTCGGAGGATAAGCCGATTTAAGCAGCATCTCGCTAACGTTATACCGTCCAGTAATTTGGGGGCGATGCTTTGTATGGCAACTTGCACAGAAAAGAGGGCAGTTTTCAGTTCTTCTCTTGGAATTTACAATTTTCAAAAGGGTAAGATAACATTTTTTTTTCAATTTCGAAGATTTATTACTGAGAATAATTAACCGAAATTGCGTAATTGCCAGCACAATGGCAGTGTTTAGGAAGTAAATGTTTTTTTTTTTTTTTTTAACGATGAGTAATGTCTTAGGTATTTAAATTAAATAAAGCACTGGAAATAATTCATTTTAGCCTGAATTAGAATCACTGAATTGGTCAAAATCGTGCAGCGCGAGTGGAAGTTTTCTCAATACGTTTATCTTTCCGCGGCCCCCTCTTCTTTGGGGCTCTTATGAAATGCGGATCACGGTGCTTATTATCAGCGGACAAAATTTATTGCCACTTTCTCTCGGCAACTTCCATGGAAAGCTTACTGCGTGCTACTAAAAATTACCGAAAGCTCAGATCGATGAATAGAAGTTGAATAAGGCCCCGTTATTGTTGATGTTTTATTAAGAAGGTAGTCCGGGGGCTACACTGATGTGAGGGAGGTGGGGGAGGGGAGGTACAATTCGTGCATTTTTGGGTTTTTTGAATATTTTAAAATATTTTTGAATATTTTTAAAACTATGTGATCTCTCCGTTACATAACTTTTTTCAGGACTGGAAATACTTTAGGACCTAGAGTCTAGCTAGACTTGGTAAACTAGAATAATAATTATAAGCTCCTTTTGGTTTGGCTTTCCACTAACATCTACAGACTAATCATGTTGATGAGCTTGCCCCTCTCTCCCATCTTAATGCTGAAAGAGCACTTGAGGGCTGAAACTTCCGCTGTAATTTTGCTGATATTTACTTTCGCAGGCAGCAGCTCATGTTGTACGACTTAAAACTGTAACCCTTACGCAGGCGTAGCTGCTGCACTGTTGAGTCTGTATCGATGACCCCTCAGAGAACAGTGCCTGAAGAATGTTCTTTGACTTTGAAGGTCATTGGAGCAGCAGTTTTTTGTACCTTGTCATATTTATATACCGGTTCTGATCCCTGAAGTAAAATTGCAAACACTATGATCAACTGATCAATCGTTGGACAAATATAGGCAACTTACTTTTTACCAATTTACGTAACTGTCTGTTACGAAACTTATTAGGTTACTCGTACCAATTGTTTTTAAAAACGCTGCAAATTCTTTAACTGGGGTTTATTATTCATTTGGCTTGCATTCATGATTTGAATTTCTACCAAGCTTTGGAGTTTACAGGTGATAGAGCGATTATTGAATTTCAGGAGATATGCATAGAGCACGTTATCGGTTCTCAACCAAAATTATTTGGATTGGTCAGTATCATATTTGTGTGCCTGAAATTCAATAATCGTTCTATCACCTGTGAAAGACGCAAACTTCAAAGCTTAGTAGAAATTCAAATCATGAATGCAAGCCAAATGAATGAAATTGAATAACACAACCCAGTGATAATTTATCAAGAACTTTAGCAGCGTCAAAACTTCCCCAAATCCAAATGTAAACGATGTAGCATATCAGAATGCACACAAATATGATCATCTGATCAATCCAAATAGGTATTTTGGTTGAGAACCGATTCATGTGCTCTATGCATATCTTCTGAAATTCAATAATGTAAAGACGCACACTCCAAAGCTTAGTAAAATCCCTTTAATAAACCCCAGTGAATGAACTAGAGTTCATGCATATCAGAATTCTTCAACGGCTAGAATCCACATTCGCTACATCACTAGGTTACTGCGATAAAAAAAAAAACTGTTGTGTTTGTTTTGATCGCAGTAACCTAGGTTGGCACCATAAATCATGCCATACGTCGGGAATGGTTTGAGCTACGGACCTGGGGAGGGTCCCATTCGATTCCTCATGGAAAGTTCTTCAAAAAAAGTCCGAATTTAGGCCGCCTTGAATTTTTTTGAGGTTTTTATGGATTTTACAAAACTTTGACAGCCTTTAAAGGGCACTTTAAATTAAGTGAGAGTGTTGGCTAAAGAATACGGGCGTTTTCGGACCAATGTTGAGCTTTTTTGCTTCAGCCGTTTGGGAGAAATCGTGCGTGCGGCGTACGGCGGACGGACGGAAAATTTTTTATTGCAGATTTGGATTCTACTCCCTTTGAAACGTAAACCATGAAATTTTCAGGGAGGGTTAGAATTTTTTTTTTCCAGAACGATTACAATGGTTTATTATTGAATAATAAACCAAAAGTGATACCAATGGAATTTCCTTTTCAATAAATCGAGTTCATCCTTATTTTCGCAACCAAATGAAGAACTTGTGACGAATATTAGGTGTAACAGTTTATTTCTTTGGTTTTCACCCGCTAATGTATTTATGCCTATTCAGAAACGATAATCGTTTGTGAAATGATTTCGACCATCTTCTTTATCGCATTTTAAATTTCATAATTAAAAAATACACCTATAATTTTGAATGTTATTTATGTTCACTTCAAAGCTAATTCTTCAGATTGACTTGCACACAACACACCCTAATAGTTGTCTCTATTAAAGATTAGATCTATTTTAATAATCGTTGTTACGAGGTCAGTTCACGATGTTTATTTTAGTCGGGGTGCACTTTTCTACTGTTCCAATGTTATATTGTGGACCATATCTGCCCCACTTATCCTCAAGTTTACCATTACTAACTGGAAAACTGTTGAAAACTGTTGAAAGCTTTACATGTTCTGCCCATGAATTCACCTCTGGGGAATGCCTTTCTAGGGTCGCCTCGTAATTGAAAGAAGATGAAAGGTACCGCTTTCTCCCTCCTACTTTTATTTAGGGAGAAGCACGTGTGGAGGCGCCTAGATAGATGCGATACACGACGGTTGAAGACTCACGAGAGCGGAGGTGTAGGGTATATTAATTTTTCACTCCTTGTCCCGAGTTTTTGACAGGGTAATCGGAAATAGGAGGTTACACCAGGAGGTGCACCGGCACATAACATGCCACCTTTCTAGAAAAGTATTTCAAAGCCCTCAGCATTTTCGACCCGTTGGAAAAAAACCAGGTTTTCGCCGCTTGCCTGCTTAGAGGAAGTTATGAGAATAAAAATTAAACGAGGCATTCGTGTCAGGTAGTATGGAACCGCCATGGTACCGTTGAACAAAACCATGGTTACAATGACATCACGAGTTATGCTAATTTTGAGGGAGGTTGCTTAATAAGGTTCGCGTATGAGCCAATTTGTGTTTTCTTCCTTCTAGATCACGATTATACCGTGATAAATCCTACCACATTCCACGGTGTAGGATGTGTACGGAACAATTTTCACCATAATGTGAATATCAACCATCATGGTTTCTTTATTCTCTATTCG
This sequence comes from Creontiades dilutus, assembly GCA_031894815.1. NCBI lineage: Eukaryota > Metazoa > Arthropoda > Insecta > Hemiptera > Miridae > Creontiades > Creontiades dilutus. The sequence goes on along the minus strand of JAVIWC010002510.1, from coordinate 359,585 downwards.
GTGATACTATAGAGGGTACATACGAAAGAGAGTGACCACTGCAATGAGTACATGTCTCCTCTACTAAAGCATGAATGTGATTGTCCCTGGATGATACAACGCGTGATTGCTTTTAATTCTGCATAGCGCTTGAAACAACTTCCTTAAACCAGGGTTTGCTTTTAACCACTGAATGAGTTCAACAGCGATGTTTTGTTTGTTCTTAAGGTATTCTGCTGGAAACGGTTGGAGATGGTGAGAACGGCGAGCAAAAGATCGTCAGCTTGGTTCAAAACCGACCTGTCCTCATCCAAAGAAATTTGGTTCTTCAGGGGCCAGTCGTCGGGAAAAGTCCTGGGTTGGTGCACTTGGTGCAGGAGAGCCCACCACCTCTGACTCCTACACCTCCCGCTACAGGTTAGTCATGCTGCTTATTACACTTTTACTCATCCACACCATGTTATGCTCTTAAATGCTTCTTTCCCTCTTCTTATGGTTTTCAAATATCCGATTCGTCTCTTCGATATGGTAAAACTTGCCGATGATAATATACTCCATACTTTTTGGGTTGAAATGCTTTTGTTGCACCTGTAGGGGCAACTGTAATAACTTCTATCTCTTCCTGCACGCCAAGGTAGAAGTTTTAGAAATTTTCGAGATGAGCACTAAATAAGCCATTAGTAAGTTCAGTGAAAATATGAGTTACGCTAAGATAGGAAGCTGAGGGCTTTACGTTTAAAAATTCAGCCTCGTCTGAACCGCCGAAGAGGTAACATCGGGAAAAACATCGTTCTCGCGACTAGTTTCTCGCCGGTGTGGAATGGATATGACGATACCTGAGCTTGTTTAGCAAGCGCGAGCTCAAGCTGCGAAGCAAGAAGAATTTATCAACAACATTTCCGGAGCTCCGTAATTCAACAGCCGCTCGGAACACGATAAGTGAGTTTTTCAAAATTATCAATAATTCATGCCACATCCTAAATGAAGCAAATGAGGCTGGTAATAAAGAAAAAAAAAGAGTTATCGCATGGGAGACAGTGATGGAATCTATTAGAAATAACATTCTCAGCAAAACTTCTCGGGTGGAAGGAGGAGAAGAGGAATATGAAACAGATGAAGAAATCCTAGCTGAAGAGACAGGATAACGGGATAATGTAATCTTAAGTGGCCATAAAAGAAAGAAATCTGAATTACCTCATTCTAGAAGAAATTCTACAGTCAAAACAAAACCAAAAAAGAGCCTAAATCTCTTCTAGTGTACAGTGAAATAGTTACGTCTTTTCCAGCCTTGAAGAAAATGGTTGAGGAACAAACCACCAACGTTAATTTTACCACCATGCCAAATGATGTGGTAAAAATTAATACTTCAAATTCGAATGGCTTTCGTGCTATCACCAAGTGTTTTGCGGAGCGAAAAATCCCGCACTACACATATCAAAATAAACAGGATAGGCCCATGAAAGTGATGATCAAGGGGATTCACAAATCTCGGTCAAATAAGGAGGAGTAGAAAGCTGGAGTCGAAATCAAAAAGTCCACTAGACATGTGCATTGTTGATTTTCAAAAAGATCTGGATCTCGAAAAAAATTTACAAATTAAAGCAGGTTCCCAAAGGTTACGTAATAGTGCATCCAATCAAATCATTTCTGATACGCATTTCACCAAGGAATCGTATGTAAATAAGGCTTAAGGGTTACAAGTGCTACCACGCTATTCATCCAAGCACCAATGCTCATGGTGGCAGTTCAGTAATAATTACAGAAAATTTGTACCATGACGAGCAAGTCAAAATAGAAACTCAAGCATTTCAGCTATGTACAATTGGAATCAAGACTGCTTCTCTCACGATTAATGTTGCAAGCATATATTGTCCACCGTAGTACAAGACTTCAAGTGAAGAATACAAGAATATCTTTGCCCAACTTGGAAACCGATTTATCCTTGCAGCAGACTTCAATGCAAAGAATTCATTCTGGGGTTCAAGGTTAACTACTGAAAAAGGACGCAGGCTTTTACAAGCAATCAATGATGAAAACTGCGAGGCATTTTCAACTGGTAAACCGACCTACTGGCCGTCTGATCCAAATAAAGCACCAGATCTGATTGACTTCTTTATTACGAAGTAGAAGAAAACTTTGATCTTAGTTCAGATCGTTCACCAATTTTACTGGTGCTCGGTGATAGGATTATTCAGAAGCCATTCAATCCTGCCCTGACCGATCATAAGACTGACTAGGAGCGCTTCAAGCAACAAATGTTCTGTTGAGCCAGTCATCTATAACACCAAATAAAATGGAACATGAAATGCATACAACTTCTCCATCATGAGCTTCAGATCGAAACAGTTAGCGAGACTATAAAGCGACAAGCTGTGAGGCATCTCCAACGGCTAAAATATCACATCAATCTACGGACAGTAGCAGGAGAGATCAGCTCTGAGCGTGTGCTCTGGTTTTATGACTGCGTTTGTCGCTTCCAGGCCGTTGTTTGTGGAAGGAAGCCTGGTGCTGCGCCTTCGAACCAGCTTGCACGTTTTGAAATCCAATCGTCTCGGAAATATTGAAGGAATTCCTCCTCAACTGCTTTCGAAAAATCGATTTAAGAAACCCATTGCGTACGTGAAATCCATTAAGAAACGCAAGAGATGCGGTCGGGTAAAAGACTGATGGGCCTCCCTCGTGCATTAATTTATTCTGACTGGATTCGGCTTATCTGTGTCGTTATTATCTGTGTTTACTACAGTCTCATTCTGGCGGGCGATATATTTTTACCTTTTAGCAAGGAACCAAAAGACTATCACTATTGTCCCGAAAAACGGAAAGTTTTTGTCTTTGCCGGAGGTACCTCAATGATTCTCACGAAACCGATCGCTAATTTGTTGCTTTTCTTTGCTTATCACTCATTGGAAGTAAGAAATCAGAAAACGTGTGGAGTAGAATCCTAACAATATCTATTTCTGATGGCGGGTGTGGTAGCTCAAGACTATAACTACTGAATTCACCCCTAGCGCAAGTTGAAAGGCTGACACTAACGCATTCAAAGCATCAACAGCTACTTGCTCCAAATGACTAAAATGTGATGGGAGCCATCCTCAGGCACTAATTAGGTATTTAATTAGTATTTTAAACGGCTCCAATGAAAATGATAAAATCGATATACTGAATAACTTTTAACGCCTTGGAGAGACGGATTATTGAAATGCGTGAGGATTCTCTTGGGTGCAGAAAATCTAAAATTTGGTAGTACTATTGGGTTTTTTAGATCTTCTTGATGGTATCAGTGGAATTGAAACTTGTTGATTCCAAAATCAATGTTCCTTAAATTGGTCGTTATCTGGGCCCCTGCTCTTCTATTCCGACTAAGGTAAGTTTGATGATACGATACGATGTGATAATACGTTCCCTGCTGATACTTTGCGGTTTCGTTATATATTCGTTCATTAGTTAGTGAACAAATCTTAATTTTATTGGATGTTTCTTGAAACACTCTTTGGGGTCTTATTCTAACTTTGGCAATGACAACTACGTTCGTTATAAATATTCACGTATCTTTCTTCTAAACTGCTTATTTATCAGTATTATAGTACATACGTGTATCAGTACTTCAAGACTCGAGGGAAACATGTCATAACACTGACTCCTAAACCGAATTTACTTCAAATCGTTAATTGCAAATATGAGCAGGTGGATGATGATGATAGTCTAACGAAAATCATCAGTATCAGTTTTCGAATTATCATAATGATAGTTTTATGTGTAGTTGTGCGATGAATCCTAATTAGGCTGTAATTTTGTGAAGATCAAGGGTTGAGATGTCACGAAAGCACCACTTTGAATTCAGCTGGTATTTTTCACGGTTTTCAAAATCTCTTATTTCTTAACCAGATGAGGAATGAGATGGAAAAATATCCTAGTTTTTTGTAGTTCCAAGTTTTATTGGGCCCGAGTGCTTTTCCAACATCCGACACCTTTAACAAACCTAACGGCCTCGGGTGTTCGTGATCCGTAAATTATTCACATGTTCAGTGGAATGTTTGAGCTGCCACAAGGGGCGAAAAATTCCACATCCCACATCTGATTACATTTGTAAATCGAGATGGTCAGGGTCTTCAGCCCGAATTTCTCGAGGGACCATTCCGCCGTCTTATCCCTACGTTCGAATACCGTCCGGGCCCCCTCTACCGCCGACATCTCATATCCGGAAAACACCTCCGCCAATCCGGAAAATCAAATTCTGCCGGAGAGTTTCTTCAAGGGTTAGGAATGTTTGACGGGATTCGACGCGAAATCAGCTTCCCGCACGACCCTTTGCTCTTCCCTTTTGCTCGCATACCTCCAAACGCGACGGGGCGCTCGATGCTGAGGTGCGCGGGGTTCAGAGACGGGAAGACGAGAGACATGAATACATTAGGAGCCTTCGAGCTTTACAACTACGTTCCTCGCTTGTTGTGGGAATGTAAGCTTAACCCCCTCCCTCCCACCTCCAACAACCACCATACCGGTCCTTTTGGAGTCACGAATATCTCCACGATATATCGTGATGAGTGTGTTGAGCGCCTCTTCCTTCCCTCTGTCACTCGGCGTAGACCCCTTTACGGGACCTTTGAACGGTAAGTATGAGATACACGGCAGTGTGCACGTCATGTTGGTTTTAGTGTTGGGTTGACATGAACGTTTTTAAAATTCGCACTTCCACTTTTCCATTCCAGGTCTTTGAACTTTATGGTGTTTGGCTACCTACCCTTACATTTATGATTCAACAACTCTTGCAACAAATATCAATAGTGATATTTCATAAAACTAATTTTGCTAAACCTGATGCAATCAGAGAATCAAAATAGTTGCACCCGCTAAAACACCATTTGAGACTTCATGGAATTTATTTTTTTCACTTAACAATATTTTCTTTTGGGTGTTCTATAGCCGTGCCCCCCATTTTCGACAAAAGATTTCTCCTCGAAAAAACATCCTTTCTGAAAATTTTAGGAGTGATTTGGAAACGTCGAAACCTCCTCTATAGCACCGTACAACGAAAAAGTACCCAAAATTAATCCATCATTTGGTAAAACCTTTCTAAAAAAAGTGGGGGGCACGGCTATAGTTTCACACTAGTGAAAAACTACAGCGGTGCCCCTCAAACCAAGTTGCGGAAATGCCTTTTCTTCTCGAAAGCGAGTAACCATCGCTTCCCCTCATACAGGACAATGGGGAGTACCATAACGAGTCCTTGCTGTTGTTCACAGCCGTTTCATTGCTCCGAAGCACTTCGTACAATTGTTCAACCTTCATCGTCGCGTTGTAACTCAAGACTGGTCTTTCCGTTGTTCCTCTTCGATGCATCTATTTACATTATTATCTGGTTCTGTTCGACATGATAACGGGTTTCTCATATTCTGAAACTGGCAATCTACGACAATAACATTGACTGTTTGGGTTTATTAAATCCATCATAAAAGTCGTTTGAACAACTAATAAACCCTGGGATCGGAAGGTGAGTGCTTGGACAGCGATTAAAGGCGTGGGGGGCAACGCTGTAGTTTATCACTAGTGTAAAACTATAGCCGTGCCCCCCACTTTTTTTAGAAAGGTTTTACCAAATGATGGATTAATTTTGGGTACTTTTTCGTTGTACGATGCTACAGATGATTTTTCAACGTTTCCAAATCACTCCTAAAATTTTCAGAAAGGATGTTTTTTCGTGGAGAATTCTGGCATTGAAAATGGGGGGCACGGCTATAGAACACCCTTTCTTTTCATGAAATAAAATTATTCCTTCAACCACCAGTCCTATATCAACCTTCCTCCTCTCCTTTGTCTGACTGACTGGGAAATTGACACCTCTAACAACGGAGGAACGATGGTGGTTCATGCGGATGTTCAACTCCGTCTCCGATTTACCAACATACACGCATTGGAATGTCTTCATAAGAAATGGTAGACGCAGTTCTTCGAGTAGTTTCCTGCAGAACCCACTCCATCATGAACATTTGAGGTGTTTAGTGACGTGACGTGAAATTGGGATCTGAAATGACCAACTCACACAACTTGCGTTCACCTGGACGAAGTCCTCTAGGAGGTAATTGCTGGGGTGGTGGCAGTTGAAAAGCCTCGTGTGACAAGATGTTTTCTGAATTGGCTCCTTGTCTATAGGTAAGGACAAAGGGACAAGGAAAAATATCGCAGGTTTCCCGATTCGAGGTAAAAATTGGGTGTAGCTCCCGAAGAAAACCGTTCAGTTTCTAAATCCTAAAAACGAAACGGATAATGCGAAAAGGTTCTGTATCCTGTGTGTCTACTTCCTATCGTCTACTACCCTGTGCATGACGTTCTCTGGTGTCACCCTGTTCTCAACGGCTGGGATATCCTCGACCAACAAGTGCCACTTTTATGTCATTCAGATATGATCCTAATGCCTCCTCATCGCTGCATATTCGATGAAGAAGATGTGTTCAGGGGCCAACAAGAAGTCCTCCAACTCCTCTGGTTCATGTGACCTCAGAATGAAGCTTCGTCGTTACATACAACTTCCGGATTTTTTTTTCAAATGACGAGGGACGCGTTATCCTTCGTCGTCTTTCAGTTTACGGAACTGATTTCTATCTGAATCAAACAAACTACTACCATCTTACATCGAAAGTTTTTGAGATTTCGGTTTCTAAGACGTCCCTCTGAAGCAAGGCTTGGACAGTAGAGGGACGCCTCTCGAATTACGATCCGATTCAAATTATTCCTAGACATGTCCGTGAAAAAAACGATAGGTTCGTGTGAGACAAATTTCGTGTTTTTAGCCCAGCCTTCAATCCATAACCGATTCACATGATAATTTTTTCATTATTTGTTATGATCATTATTTATTATATTTGGATTATCTACGCAGACCACTGGCTGTAGATAATTATTAAATGGAATGTAAGGTCTAAAAATGAATTAATAGGTACGGATATTCGAAGGAACGGGAACGAGTTTTGAATGTGATAAAAACTAATTATGCAGCTGATCAAGTGTACCCCCATTAGATTTCAGATCCCCCACCAAAGCCACTATTCTAAAGTTAACTTAATAGATCCATTTGAACAGAAAGTAGCTGATTTTACCCTTAGATGATGTAAGGTGATTTTTACCATATCCCAGCTCGTTCACATGTGTGTTTCTGTTATATTTTCTGTCAAAGTTCATGCCCCTAGGGAGAGCAAAGGGATGAACGTAAAACAGTCCGGGCGTTCTCATTCGATTCATTCAAGGCACAACTCTCAATAAAAAACGTAAAAACAATAGTGTTATTTCAAAAGTATTCAATAATCAGATTTTTGAGTTATTGGCTATTTGATTTCAATGAGGAAGGATTGAATGGAATCCTTGCTGTGAATTCAGGCCCAACTAGATAGACAACAGATGTGTTTTTTGACCCAAGTTTCATTAAATTTATTTAAGTAATTTTGGAGAAAAGCTCTGGGTGGTGAACAGCGGACCAAAACAAAAACGTAAAATAGAAAATTCTGAGATGGATTAGACTTCCTTTTTTTCCTTGATCGATTACAGCGGTTCACTATTGAAAATAAGAAAGCTACGTATTATGTCTAATGACGGCGCACAGTACCTACCTCACCATCAAGACCGCTCGGTCTTGCGGGTTTTTGCCTAACATCGCGCCGTCAGAAGCTTTTGTCAGAGCGATTGGGCAGAACCACGTGACGTGCACCGTCATCACAGCTCTATAGAGAATCGAATCTTTTCTTACTAGTGTGCCACATAGACAACCAGTAAAATTGATTTGGCTATCTCTTGGCTTTTTTTTTGTGTGTGCTTGCATTAACAATGTCTTACTTTTATGTCTTTCTTTTACTTTTCGTTGAGTTTATTATATTATCTATTGTTAAATGTATTGAAATAGTGCTGGAATTACCTCTGATGATTATTACTTATCTCTACCCGAAAACCATCATTTTAATAATATTATGTATTTTCAACACTGTCTTGAAAAAGAGAGAATTACCTTGTGGTGAATTGGGTAGATTTATAAGCAACCAATCGGGTTGATATTTCTTTAGATTTTAAAAAATTATGATATAGGTCCGGGATGCAACCAAGAACAGATTAACGTGTATAACAATTATGAACTGTACTCGATATGCAGAGGAGATTGAATGTATTTGCCCTCGTAGTTCTAATGTACAGTGCATAACATCCTCCTTACCGGTTGAGATAACAGGGTTCTTAAAAGACCATAAGGTTTCAAACAGCCTTATGGTTTCTCCAGGATGTTTTTGAGTCTTTCTTAACTACAGTTGAAGTAGAACATAGGTCTTGAGAAGGGCAGCGGCATTTATCATACATGTGACATTAACGGTTTTAGGATTCAAGGGCAGTGAATCGATCGACCAGAAAAGTGTAAATAGAGCGGTAATAGTGCTGAACTGTGGAGTTGGTTTCGGATTTGTATCATTGCTTAAATTGAAATGAAGGGCAGCCGATAATACCGAGATCCCTTTGAAGGGAATAGAGTGCCTTGTTTCTCTCTCTAGACGAAGCACTTAGGTTGATCGTTTTACTGGAGTCACAGATTGACCGTGTTAATTGCGTTCTGATCGATCGGAAGTCCTTTTGAATCCGGCTAGCCGGATTAAAACGAAAAACAGATGAAATTCTTTAGTATCAAGGGAGGCCAAAAAGCCTTTATCTTGCTTAAGCAGCTCGTCATTAGTGGCTGCTGTAGGCCTTAGTTGTTATCAATCGGTGGTTTATGGTTAATGTTCTTGTTGTATCAATTTTTAAGCTTGTAGTTACGTTGTCTGTATTAGTCATGTCGTACGCTACTTAGGCTTTCTAGTGAATCATAACCAAAATTTCCCTATACCCAATCGAACAAATTTTATTGAAATGTTTGGCGATGTCGGCGCATTTCTACCCATCACCGAGTTCATTCTACATTGATTAAATTCTATTCAGTTCTGTCGCTTGAAAGTTCGGTGCTTCTTGTTTGCCGATGTGCCTTTCAAATAACTGAGTGATCCATTTAAAACTAGCCACAATTATCCTATCTACTATTTCTGCTTAAGCAGCAGCCACTCGTATCATAATAACAATCTGCTCACTCTCACGTTACCATGTAACATCTTGAATGTTGAAAAGAATGTTTCAAATCAGCCTGTCATCACACTTAATACACACAGAACATATCTTGAACGTCCATGACCTATCTGATTTGCAGGTTCAATAAGTGCTAGTTACACAAAGTTGTCTACATATTTTTGTTCTTGGGGCTCTTCGTCAGCCTTTCTCTGTGTTTATTTGTCTTTCCTTTCCCACGTTCTGGTATTTGATCTGAGAGGCCTGTAAGCAGAATTCCTCATAGCCATTTGGGGATTTGGAAAAGGTCCCCATAAAATGACGGAGTGCTGGAAATGAGAAGATCAGCACTGGTCTGGTAATTCAGCTAATATTGTGTAGAAGATTTACCATGTACCGTCTTTTCAATTATGTTCAAATAGTGGACGTATTCTAATTGATGTAATATAAGGCATGTGTTGCATCAATTTGCAAATTTTCTGCGTCCCAACGCTCTGCAGCAGATATCGGAACCAAACAATTCAATTGGTAGAGTAGATCACTGTCTCTCTCTCCCTACAGCCCACCCTACCACCCTTTGTACTCGCATGACGAACTACAAACCTATTCATCAAATCAGTCAACTGCTACGAAAATAAGTAATGACGACGCTATCCAGTATCAATCTAAGTGTGAAAGATATAGTTTTCACTCATGTTACACAACATTTTACCTTCTCCATACTCCTATTTTACCTATTAGTTACCGTTCCAGTTGTTTTCAATAGTAGTAGTGTAGCAAATTGTAAGTGAATTCAAATAATGTATTTAGGACTTATTTGATGGAATTTGTATGTGGTCTGTGTTCCTGATATTGAATTTTTTTGGGAATGAAGACCTTTCGAACAACGAAAATACATAGAACCATAACCTGGCCGTGCGGTTTTATACAGATATTTAGGAGATCTTTGTTCTTTATTTGTGGGTAGATTTTATGATTTTTTCTCAACGAGCGGTGGAGGTGACAAATTATGTGATGAAATGCTGTGGGGGTCGCTATGAGAGGTCGGACGTTCATAAGTGGGAATAGGTGTCAGCGACGAAGCGAGAAAAGTGGTCCATTTCACACGTTGGAAGACCCCTGGATGGGAAAGGGGACTAGATATGTCAAACTTCATTGTTAGAGCAGCAGCAATGAAGACCCTAAGGGGACGGACGGGCTACTGGAGTTATAAATCGTCGGTGGCGGTGGTTAACTTGAGAGGTGGTCCTGTTACAAAACAGTGATAAAGATTTATGATGTTCTCAGTTTGAAGGTCATGGACTTCACATTCTCTTTTCCTTCTTCTCGTCCCTTGAATCCTTTCGGACAAAATATCTGGAGAGCACTTCCACGCACTTTCGCGGGATGACTACAAATGTTGCGGATCATTAGATTCTCCTTTCGTTTACGTGTTTGCCCTTTTTTATGCGGTTTCTGAACCTCTCGTGTCTATTTACTTGGTGATCCATCTTACGGTAGTTGGATTCATATTCTTCATTCATATTCATGTCCCTCCATTATTTGCCGGTGTTTGAATATGAAATTGAAGTGTTAAATTAATCTGTAATACTTGAAAGGAATTGTTATATCAATTCCACCTTTACTTGATTACGATTTCTTAATATTATTCCCCTTTTTGACCTTTTTAATTACTAAAGTTATTTTATATATAGATATATGAGGTTCCAAAAATAATTATACACAATGTTTTAGTAATAGATTGAGTTATTTATTCAATAATTGTATTTATCGCTCCAAGAGGGTCCTATTAGCCACGCGGTGGAAACGATTTAAGTATTTCTTTACTATCGTTTATTTTTATGAAATAGCACCGCAGGGTATTAGGTAAGGAGTTCGGTTAATAGGACTGGGTATTGGATATTGATATGAATTTGATTTAAATACAGAAATTGAAGGAACGGATTACCTGGTCTGATGAGAGCTGGGTAGAAAATGGTGAGGAAGGGGACTCGTCGTAAGTAGTTGATCTTTTCGATATCTCTCTTTCCCCCCCGTCACACCCCGACACGATGGATGGTGTCGGCTATTACAAATCGGAAGGTTCTGTCATTCCTCATTTAACGAACTATTGCATACTTCTTCATGAAATTTATGACATATTTCAGACATTGTCTATTCATAAAACATATTTGAGTTGGTGAGGCATGGATTGACCATTTTTCTTATTGAACGGGTTGTTGGAGCTCTTCAAAAAATTTTCTTTATTGTAATGGAAATCTATATTTGGACGTTTCGCCCAGACAACGTTGGCTTCTTCAGCATGTATTTTCTCACAATAGTTTTGTCATTCCTCGGATTCATTAGAATCATCGTCTACTCATCGATATCATCTTTTACTGCATGTTGAAGGCTTTGCACATCCTATTGGCCGGGTATGTTCAGCTTTATGATGTTTGTCTTGAATGCCAATTTTGAAAAAAGAAAGTTAATGGGAGGTGAACAAAGTTTTTTTGAAGAGAAAGAGACGACGATTCTAATGAATCCGAGGAATGACAAAACTATTGTAAGAAAATACATGCTGAAGAAGCCCACGTTGTCTGGGCGAAACGTCCAAATATAGATTTCCATGACAATAAAGAAAATTTTTTGAAGAGCTCCAACAACCCGTTCAATAAAACATATTGTTTGATCATGTAAGTAGTTGGGTAAGTTTCCGCTTCGACTGAAGAAACTTTTATTTACCTGACATTTGAAGCACTTTGATAATATAATTTCTGTACAGTTTACCTTCGATTTGACCGGTTGATCTGCCAGGAAAGATTTGTTGTATCATTCGTGTGTCATCCATCAATCAAAGTCAAGATAATACATAGTGTCCCCCAATCCTCATTGTCCAAAATCAACGAAAAATCAACTATATTTTGATGTGGAACACTTAGCTTTATGAGGGGAAAACAGACCTCCGACTTGAAAACCTCTTCTTCCATTATTTTTTTTATCCTCGAGAATTTAAAGTAGAGGGTCTAAAAAGGCGTTTCGTTCTCAAAAAATGAAATTCTCGTTTCAAAAATGTTTATTTATTTTGTAATAATTCCATCAAAATGCAGTCAAATCAGAGCGCAAACATTACCATTTGATTCGGTTGAAAAAAAAAACTGAAATATCATGTGTCACTGTTGGGTACTTTGTACGTCTGCATATGTTTGAACGCTTGCTAATTGGGTGCTCGCTCAAAAAAGGTTTAGGTGTCATATTTTCACAAAATTTAGCATGAATTCCGAATCTGGAATAAAATACTGCGGTTCCTTTTCGAAAAACTCTGCGCTGCGCGCCTCGGCGGGGGCTTCGCCCCCTGCATCCCCGGGTGATTTCCGCATACAGCATAACGGCTGTAATGTGATGTACCTTGAAAAGGTTTTTGCTCCCTCTCTCATTTCTCTCTCACCTTAGCAACGATCAGTTGTAACTGAAAATCAAAGGTAACTAAGCTAAAACTTCACTCCAAATAGAAGTTTTGTCAACATAACGAACTTGTAACCTGGTTCTCCGGGATGTAAGGAGGGGGACATTGGCAGGCTGGGATGTGGTTTGGTGTCAAATAAATTCACAGCTTTCCAAAAAGTGGTGAACAATTTTTGTGCGATGAAAAATGGCGAAAATAAATTTCCTTAGCAACGATCGGTTGTAAGTGAAAATCATAAAAAAATTGGCGCTACTTTTGTCTCACTTTTTTCTGTCGCTTTCCGGCGGGGGGTCCCATCGCAAAAACCTTTTTAAGGTTAAAAAAACTTTCTTGGTTGTGTGTGGCCATTTTTGACTCAATAAAAAAAAGTACAGTACATTTTAGGAACAAACTGTTTTTTTTTGTGCACAAAGAACGATTTTGTTACATATTGATGTTTTTGGGAATACCCTGTTTAATTGCAAACAATCTCATCTTTGGTCTCCACAGAACCGCCGTGGTATGGCGCGTATTACAGACTCGATGAGTCCGAACTTAGTCGATGATGACGTTACGATCCAAAATTCTTGTTGATACGATCTAACGGTCGATAAGCAAGTGAAGATTCATTCATACTATCGTGTGAGTGCCCTTGTAGTAGCAACCTGATATGCACCGCGCTATATTTCGTTGACTATATTTACGGGTGTCCAAGGCACCACTTCCAACCGTTGCCGAATTTTGACACAGCTTACTTGGGAAACAATGATAAAACTACTGATACTTGGTAACTGTATCCAATTCAGTGTAATGTTTGACATTGTCACACGTACGCAGGAACAATCTAAGCTATCTTCTCCGTAGTTGACATTTAAACTGTTTATGGAAGATCCCACAATGATGATGATAATGACGACCTGGCCAGCCAATGCTAGACTGTGTTCGAATCGGCACCATTCAAAACGAAAATGGTCTGCGGGTTAAATACTTTGTTTAGTTGATCGTAGGAATTACGATTATGTTTTTGAGTTCCATCCCAAATATTCTAAGTTCAAGCTGAGTGAACATTGCAGTCGATTTTCTTCATTCTCAAATTCATATTTTGATGTTTTTAATGACGATAAAGACTATGATATGTTGTCACAATTTCAGCCAAATGAAAACTGCTAATGGAGGTTCGAAGGGGCGAGACATGCTGTGCTAATTTGACCTTTGCTTTAGTTATTGTGTGATCCGGTAACGAAATGATGCAGCACCTTGACGTAATAATTGTCCATTTCGTATTTATTACTAAAATGTGATTCCATAGTTTTTATCGATTAACATTTTTGGTATTCGGTTACAGCAGTGACGTCAGAAAGGTATGGGTAAGGAATCAGTCATTAGCTCAGTATAAGTCGAGATTGGATGGTTCGCGCGCGAGTAGGTGTTGAATGCTGTTAACTAAGATGTTTCCATTTCTATAGTCAATACCAGGATTGTTATTCAATGAACATGATGTAACTTTATATCTTCGAACTGTAAAGTGATGGCTCGAAACCGCTCCGTTCGGGCTCAACCATTGCGGTGGACAGTTATCGCAAGACTGATTAGCGATTACTGTTACAATAGCGAACTGCGAAAGCCAGACTGGGAAAAGGGAGGGGATTTGGAAAGCAATTACTGGTTGGAGGGAGAAGGGTTCGCCAGTGGTAAGGCGAGTGGATGGGGGGATGCAGGGTCAGAAAGGGACTCCAGACTCTAGACATAGGAGGTCTCCTAAGCCCAAGTGGTGGTAGCACCGAGCAACCACGGAACGGGGGACTGAGTAACCCAGGAAACCACAGGTTGGAACATAAGGCTCCTCAATATGGTATTGACGAGTGATGGTACAAATGGGCTGTAGGCGTTCCACGCCACTCGCGCACACCTGGCTTTACCCCAAATACGTTACATCCTAGTCCCAGGTGTGAACAACCACTTTAACCGATCCCAAGTTTCCAAGTTTTCTGAATTGAACACATATTGTGAGCTTAATTGATGGATTTAAAATATCAACATTTTGAATTGCTAACTAAAACACGCCAGCAACAAATTTTACAGACTTTGATTTAGCCTCACTAATTGATACGATTTGTTGCTGTTGCTTCAGGTTTACGATTCTTCTATATCAGTGGTTTCCAAATTATATTTGATCGTCGCCCACTTTGCCTGCCCGGTTACGTTGTAGCCCCCTCCCCCCATACACACCGCAAAGATTTCTTCAACTGAAGACTGACTATACCTAAACTAAAATGTACCCAGTCAGTCCAAACTCCGAACAATGAAAACATTGCAGAAAACACACGTTACAAAAAAATTGTATATTTACTGAATTTACATACAACATACATTGTAACGTGAACATTTGAATTTTCCCGGCTCGCGGTTCTCGGTGCGGATTTCTGTCTTCCGTGTTGTGCTGCCGCCTGCAGACCTCGTCAACAATCACCACGTGCGCCGAAACTAATTGTTCTTCCGTCGTTTTCGCCATCGCCGTCCCAATACTGCTTTCCCCTAAGTTTCCCTTTTCTCATTGGAAATATTATTTCAATTTCGCATATTTCTGTCGTACGTCGGACCATACGTTCCCTCGACGACCTTCAAGAAGGAGATTATCGTCTGTCCCGAATATTCACCGCTTGTTCTCCGAAGAGAATCATCATCTTCGTCTGGATAACCGCCTAGTGGAGTCCTCGTCCAACTCAGCGTCGAGCGACCTCCGTATACCGTACCGTTTTAGGTTCGAGCTGGAACTCTACACCTTGATCAAGTCGGAAAAGGAGTGCCCTGCTGTGCAGGTTGCACCTACCGCATCGGAGCTACCCGTCCACCTGTCCTTCCCATTCTACCATAAGTACCTACCTAAAGTACTGGAAAAAAAACCATAAAAATATTACCGTACTATTCTATTCGACGGCCGATCGAAATTGTAAGTACTAATGATAATGTTTATGACTCCAAGCCCGAGTCTATAGTCACCAAATACCTAATAAGTACCTACCTTATCTTGGCAATATGTGTGACAGTTTCCCCGGAAATTTGGTCCAGTATCGACCGCGAAGTATTTATTTTATTTCCTATTAATTTTGTTAAATAAAGCATCATTTGATTTCTGTTGTTTCCATGGTCTACTTACTAGCCTGGGTCTGATTTTTTTATTCTTTTATGGGTTCACCCCCACTACGATAATTTTTGTTCCTTTTCGTCACAATATATATCAACGCATTCACACACATATATCAAGAAATTCGTTTTTTTACAGACAAATTCACAGCTAGAAACATGAACTAGTTTGAAAATAATTTGAAAAACTCAAATGTGAGAAAGAACGAAAAACGCTGACATTCGAAAAAAACTTCCATATTTGGAAAAGCATTTTTAGAAAAACTGGTTCAAACTTGAAACGGAGGCTAGTGAGATGGGTGAACTTGATGAGCGTGAACCAGCTGTTCTACGTTGGGTTCAATTTTGGTCAACTTCAGCCTGAAGTCTCCTCTCGATGAGATCTGCAGACGGTTCCTCTTCCTAGAAATTAGGTCGGAAACTGTGATGAATCCGCGCTCTACAAGATAGGACGACGGGAACGTGATTAAATATTTCTGAACGATGGCCCGTAGACCTGGATATTGCTGAGCTACGGGTGTTGTTGTACATCGAAAGCGAAACATCGATAATCGAATCATCGAATCGGTTCCGGAAATGTTTCATCACTTTGTTAGAAAATTTTGTTAATTTCCTATTTGATAACTAAAGGAATTTTGTGAATATTTTCAGTCAGAGTTATCTTCAAATCCAGCAAATTGATCATCGCCCCCTTATCGCCCAGTTTGGGAACCACTGTTCTAGATTCACTGCGTTTCATTAGACTCACTTCTTTCAATTACACACGTTTATGTAAATGAAGAACAGTAAGAGGAATAATAACAATTGTAATTAATTTATTCGAAAGAAATTTGAGGCCTGTTATTGTGTTTGACTGAAATAACCTTATCCGGCTTCTGAAGACAAACTGAATCCGTACAGAAAAGCATTATGAATGGCTAGAATCGTGTGTTTTCTTCGCATTTCTCTAAATGTCTGGTAGTTCATTATTTTCAGTTGGATTATTAGCTCAAAATCCATTTTTGAATTATGGATGTTCTTTACAAATGAGCTAGGCTGCTACTCCGTCCGCCATCTTTCTACTCAACTGGTGGATTAATGTAAACGAAAATGCAATGTTTATTTATATGCAAAAGCTCTTGTCGTTTAACATCTCACATTTCACTGAATAGTTCGGGGTGAAGACCCTTTTTTGTTTCGGTGTAACCTCGGGAATCCATATTCACAGATTCCTTGAGGGCCCTACAATTTTTGAAATTAGGAGGAACGAAACGTGCTCAACACCCACTTTTTGCCCAAATTTTGACATCTTTGACTCATCTCGCAAACGACAATATAACTGTTACATTCATCTGGGTGAAGGCACACATAGGGATTAGTTTCAACGACAAAGTTGATGCAGTGGCTAAAGCGGGAGCGGCACAAGGAACTATAAGTTTAGACAAAATTCCTAAAGATGATTTCTATCACGCCATCAAAGAACACCATTAGGAACGCTGGAAAAATGAATACGTTACCTCACAAAATGCAAGATTTTATAAAAGAGCAGCACCATTTCCTCCTCGGAAACCATGGTTTGTAGGCGTGTCGTCGAACCGCCGAGAAATAAAAACTATTTGTCGACTGCGCAGAAATCATGGTCTATGTGTATGGTATAACCGAAGATTTTTAAATAGCCAGGACTCAGCCATGTGTCAAGACCGCCGAGAGCGGGAGGTGGGCACGTTAGAGCATATTGTTATGATGTGCCCAACTTTCACGATGCCACGTAAAAGACTGTTCGACGATTTGACTTCGTTCCTCCACTCTCCATTTTGCTACAGCGACATACTGCGAGCTGAATCGGTTCTCCATAGACTTTACGAGTTTATAGTGGAATTAGGTAAAGACATTTAAAACATAAATAAGAAATAAATGTAATAATGTATTATATTATGGCTGTATATAAATTTATAATGCCAATTAAAAAAAAAAAAAAAAAAAAAAAAAACTTGGGAAAATTGAAAATAGGAAAAAGAGGTGAGGGAGGGAAGGTAGGGCACGCCCCTAATTCCGAGTACCTGCTTGAGGTCGACGAAGATCTCGGCCTGGAAATCTGCGGAGGAAAAGGACCTGGAGGCGGCAAAATGGGGGCGGTGTATCCTCTGAAAGGGTTCCGGAGGGCAACGTCTCATAATAGGCACTGAACAACTTAATTCACGCAGTTGAATAAACGGGAGATGATATTGTCAACGATTATGTAGCAAGACAGGTAGGTGTAGGTGAGATTGAAAGGGGAGAGGACGAACTGAGAGATACGGAAAGAAGGGGAGTTGTTACTTGTTTACAAACAACGTAAACTGCAAACGTAGTTCAGAATTCTTCTATATCTCAAGTATGAATCCAACAAATATTAAAATTGTACATTAAAAAAACCTGTATCTTATAAACAACATTTTGATAAACCGTATGAGAGTCGTTTGTATGAGTTTCATGAAAATCTAGGGGAAAAATTGAAATAAAGTCACAAGTAAAATTGTTTCGAAAAATGACATCATGATGTACGTTTTGCTGAACAGTAAAATAAAGCTTTTCAAAACATCGATTGAGAATTTTCCAAACCAAATTGAGAATTTTCCAAATTTGAGAATTTTCTAAATCAATTTGAATTATATTTCCAATCTAAGAAACTTTCACTACTAAAAAGGAAAAGGGAGTTTTCCGAACCGAATTGACAGTTTTTTTTCTTCGGCAATCCAAGACTAATAATGAAAACAAAATTAGTGAAGCAAACTGAAAGAATAGCACTTTATGAACTAATCAACATTGAAATCAAAAAGACAAAATGAACGAAGAATACTTCATACAAATTAGGATCTTCTTAAGAACAAAAAAATGCGGAGTGGCCTCGATTTTTTCTGTTCTTAAGAAGACCGTAATTCGTATGAAGTATTCTTCTTTCATTTTGTCTTTTTGATTTCAATGTTATTAAGTTCATAAAGTGCTATTCTTTCACTTTGCTTCACTAATTTTGTTTTCAATAAAAGTCAAAAAAGTTAAAAAATTGTCAATTCGGTTCGGAAAACTCCCTCTTCCTTTTTAGTAGTGAAAGTTTCTTGGATTGGAAGATTCTCAAATTGATTTGGAAAATTCTCAAATTGATTCGGAAAATTATCAAATTGGTTTTGGAAATTCTCAAATTGGTTTGGGAAATTCTCAAATTGGTTTGGAAACTGCTCAAATTGGTTTGGAAAAATCTCAATTTGGTTTGGAAAATTCTCAATTCGACTTGGAAAAGCTATAAATATCAATTGATACCATAAAAAAATTGATGAATTAATGACGTATAGGTGTGACGGGAAACGCGAGTAGTTCACTAACGCTGAGTAGTTGGAATATATTAAGGAAGTTTTCTATAACCGTAGAAATAATATAAACATTTGTGATGATTTGCAATTGTCTAATGGTGTAATGACCTACAATATTTGTTATATCGTATTTATAATGTCGATCTCAACCTAGTTCCGTAGAATTCGTGAGCTTGACGTGGATCAAGGTACGTTCACCCCTCATACGTCTTGATTCCTCTGTCTGAACCGAAAACTTGTCAAAGCTCCCAGTCACGAAAAGGTTTATTTAACTCCCGCGAATCACGCCTCCAAGTTTATTCTGTCTATTCGCGAATCCGAAGGAAGAATGTTGCCGCGGGTCGAGAAAAACGGGTATTGAGGTAGATAAAGTGCGAAACTAGTCAGCCTCGGCCTGAGATAATGTTTTAGTTTTCAGTGGGATTATCCCAAGCCTCCCACCCCTCAACTTGCCGTGCGCTGGTCGGGGACTAGAAACCATGTTTCTGAACTAGGCGAAAAGCGGCGTTTCCGTTATCAACAGACAAATACCGCCCCTGAGACTCCGGAATAGGCTCCCGTACTTATACCGTGCCACCCCTTCTTGTTGTGTTTAAAACGAATTATACTCTTCCTGCTGTTGCACGTGCAGTTTCCAATGTTGTTTCAACCCGTAATTAAACCCACGTAATTATAGCTCAGGGAAAATAGCGGCAACTTCTCACACACTGTCTCTCCTTTGAACGCTCTTCGAAATCATGGAAGGGGTTGTCGATCCTCGTAGTTTGTCACCCCAGTGTTCTAATAAATTTAATTTCTTATAATTAATTTCAGGTTTTTCGTAGGCAAAAACTAGGCTTACAAGGTGTCATCTTTGAATGAAGAAAATAGCCAATAAAAAAAAATCATGTATGTGGCACTTTTTGTTCTAAACTCGCTGTAGAATACGCGTGCGGTGTTTTTTGGTTCATTCGCTGGACAACCTGTATAAACCGACCAGCGTTTTTGGTATGATGTTCTTGACATTTTAACACTTGAACACAGTTTGACAGGTAGAACGTCTTAGAATAACGTATACTCGATCGTGAATCCCTGAACGTCTATCTTTAAGAAAGGCGAATCGAATAACTTACACACTTTCGTCACCGCCATCATATGTCCCTCAGTTGTTTAGATATCCGTTTTTTTTTTTAATTAATCGATAACTTTTTGTAACAAAAATTACTCTATAGTTTAGATTAATACAGAACTATTTTAAACACACAATTGTAAATCGTATAATGGCACATGATTCAAGGGCCCTTCCCATCGGTAAGTCCTTGGAATTTTTCAATAACTTACAACATATGATTTTTTTTTTTTAATTGGAATATAATTCGCCTTATTATAATAGGATAATTTTGTGTTGTTTTTCAATAGTACTATGCAAGAAGATCCACTGGTCTCTTCCTTTTTAACCTTCTTCCAGTTTGCTGGTTTTGCATTTGATCAGTGAAACCGTTGAACAATAGGTTTGGGTGCGAAGAAATTGTATTAAAATTTCGCTCGAAAGTTGCTTTGATCACTTCTTTAACCTGAGGAATATCCAAGTCTCGGTGTATTACGGAATTTCTAACGTACCACTCTGCATTCGTTATCAGGCGTAATGCTCTATTTGTTGAACCTGTACTCTTTTGATTTGTGTGGTGCTTGCCGTTCCCCAAACTGAACATCCACATTGCCAAGTTAGCCTAATCATGATGAGGTATATCAGTTTCTTATTGGACAATGTGAGCGGAGATTTTGGTCCAATTAGTGGTTTCAAGAGGTGAATTCGAGATCTTAGTCTCTTCACCAGGTCACCTGTATGACTACTAAACGTTAGTCTTGTGTCTAACCTGATGCCGAGGTATTTAACCGTTACATTCATGTGGTACCTAGTATTATATTATTTTTAGTATGATTGGGTCAACCCTGTTGCTTCTTTTGTAAGTGAAAGCCGCAGTATTTGATTTCTGAGGATTCATTGTTGCTCGCCATTTACTGTTTCATGCTTCGACCTGTTTTATGTGGTTTTGAAGATTCATTGATGCATCATTACCGCAACTAGCTCGTGATAATCTGGCTTAGATATACGTACGAAGATGTTATTGCGAGTGAAAGGTGGTTGATTTGATCGACATTTCTTGGATTAACTGGTAAATGGTACGCTTGGTTCACTTTGGCTAATCAGGAGTCAACTCAACTGTTTATATACTACAATACACTAGCTGTAGATTGTAAGTTGTAGGTACTTATTCCAACTGTAGTAAGCATTCCTCGTACTTCCTTCTCAATACTTGATCAGTCCACGGTGTTTCGGAGTCCACTTTCGGTTTCGGAACCACGAGCTCGTGAGAACGAAGGGTTGCGAGATTTCTCAACTAAGTTTCTAATTGGACAGGACGAACTTCCCTCCCCTGGCAATAAACCATCAGACCCTCAGTGCGGGAAATTGAGAATCTCCCAAATATCGCCGTCGTTAGTGCTGGGTGGGTCTTCGCTGTCCCCTCCCTCCATCTAATTAATCAACAGGATGAGGAAGTTATTGCAGGAGAGCAATGAAAACCTTATCAAGTGGTGGGGTTACTCTAGTTCACGTTAAATCCTTCGATCAGAGGGAAACTATTTAACCGATGAACTTCTGTTTATTGTTTTCTTCCAGCGTTCACTTTGCAAACTGCATCATTCTGTAGAAATAAGTATCTATTTAATTTTTGAATTCGTGATCCCTAATCTTCTTCCCTGATCTTCTTGAATACTTATTTCTTAAACATTTTTGGAGCCGGAAGTACATCAAGGATGACGATTTCAGATATATAATATGAATTGAAGACTGTGGAATTTAGAAAAAGCTTCAACTATTAACGAACAAACCAGTTTTTTGGGGGTTCCAAATTGTTCCGAATGCTGATCCTTATCATTTCTTAGGTCCCTAATTTTTACTACAAAGCCAAAAACCCAGTTTATAAGATTATTATTTCGAAATATCATCCAAATGGTGTGTTTTGTCCATTTTCTTGTTATTGAAATGTGGGGCAATATCATCCAGGTTCAAGCCCTTCAAAATGGCATCAGAATCGGTCTTGAAGTAATTAATCTCAAGATTTCACCAGTGTAAACTCATTTTAGTTTTAGCGCTTTTTGTGTAATTGTAATTACTCTACCAATCTCGAGAAAATTCAATGGGAGCGACATCCGAAAACTGAACCGACAGTTCTTAGGAAATAAAACAGAAGACGTTATAAGGAGAGATAATGATGTTATAGCTAATTCATGATTACACTTGGGTACGTGCTAGAATTGATGAAGAGTCGTCCAGGAGCTAGTCTCCGAAATCATTGCAACCGTAATAAAAATCGGAATAAAAGCCTATTGTTGTCTTCTGCGTGACCTGGAATTGACATAGTCACACAGTGAGACAAACACTGGACTTACACGACACCAAAACGAATCAGGAAGTTCCAAAACCCAGAAGCAAGTGGACCTAATCTTTTTTGGTTTTGTTGAAAAACATTTGTTAGCCTTCTCTAACAAACATAAAGCTTCAGTGTTCAGGAAACCAAAAATGAACCCCATTTGTAAAATAATGTGCTATTGAATGTTTATTTGTTCACCATCATAATGTATTCAGTGGTACTATCATTTTCTGCAATTAGTATTTACATTTATGTTTTTAATTTATCGATTATATAATTAATTTTGTCGATATAGTTTCTCTTCTTATAGATCATTGTTTTTTCATGATCAGTATCCGAGGAACACTACAATGATTCTAAGTAGTTCATTTATTTACAATTGTATAATCTATACATCTATAATATGGCATTGCCATTTACAATCGTATAATCCCACCAGTACCAGTACCAGGGCAGTTCCAAAGATAAAGCAATTTCGCTAACTATCTTGAGGAGACATTTACTCCCTTCCCTAGACAAACGGCTGATCGAAGAAGCAGCTATTTAGGGAAGACTGATTTATAGAGATTTCAATTGAAGTCAAGAATGAAATTATGCCAACCTAAGTCCTAAAAAATCTCCTGGATATGATCTGATAACTGGGAATATTCTTAGAGAATTGCCAAATGTTGCGAAAATGTTGCATATAATCAACGCATCATTCCGAATGAAATACGTTTGGCAGTGGAAGGTACAGAAGTCATCATGATCGCAAAATTCCTGATAAACCATCTCATGAAAAAAATCTTATCGGCCCATCTCCCTAAAATCTCCAAACTGTTTGAGAAACTTCTACTCAAGAGGTTAAAGCCTATAATTGCTGCTCGAAACCTTATACTTGACCACCAGTTCGGGTTCAGGGAACGACACTTTGGGACCAAGTGCATAGGATAACCAATGTGAAGAACGATTTTGAAGCCAAGGAAATCTTAAAGTTTTCCTTGACGTCACTTCGACAAATTTGGACAAACTCCTATCGCCAAGCTGCACATTGCAATACTCCCCCTTGAATACTATCAAATACTGAAATCTTACCTATCAGAAAGGCACTTCAGAGTCAAGCACGAGGATGAGTTGAGGAAGATAAAGACTGGCGTGCCGCAAGGAAGCGTTCTTGGTACAGTGCTCTATTTATTTATACAATATTTACTCCCAGAACCCCCAAAAGCTGTCATAGCAACGTTTGCTGATGATACTTTATGACGACGGAGGACAGTCGAGGAATCGTCTAGCAAACTCCAAGATTCGGTGAACCGAGTTTATCATGGACCTCCAAATGGCGAAAAACTTAATGAAACAAAAAGTTTAAACTTCACTTATCGCAAAATTCAAAACATCCCAATCATCATAAATTCACAAGAAATTCCGTATTCAAATATACCTGAGCATGACGCTGGACGTCAAGCTACGCTGGAAAAAACACGTCAAAAAGAAAAAAGAAGAGGTCAACGCTAAGCTCAGGGAGCTGAACTGGTTGCTGGGTAGGAAATTTCAACTATCCACCCATAACAAATTGCTGTTGTATCAGCAAATGATTTATAGCTATGGCTGATTAACTATGGGTACTGCACGATTTGCAACTGTAATGTCAACACTATCCAGACACTCCAAATAAACTCTTAAGGAGTATTGTCAACGCACCCTGGTATATCAGGACAACTGATCTCCACCGCGACCTCAAAGTGGAAATGGTGAGAGACGCAATAAAAAGTTCACGAAATTCGGCTGCACAGACACCAAAATCTCGAAATCCTGTATTTGGACAACAGAGACACACAGTGACGGCGACTCAAGATTTATAATCAGTGTTTGTGACTTGTAGTTCTTAGATAATGAACTAACTGAACCACAAAAATAATGTGATTTACTGTTTATTTATAAATTTTTAGATGGTGCAATTAGTATTTAAATCATTTTTAATTTATCGATTAAAATTAATATAGTTTCTCTTCTTATAGATCATTGTTTTTTCATGATCAGTATCGAGGAACACTACAATGATTCTAAGTAGTTCATTATTTCACGTGCCGGATTACCATTTACAATCATGTAATCCCACCAATACCAGTACCACACACATGTATGGTACAAAGAACTATTTACAATTAAGTTTCTTTCATCAGTGTGATCCGGTAAAGCAGCCTAAATGAGGGATTCCAATAAAAACTGATATTCATTTGAAGTCTTTTCGTAGCTTCTTCGTCGTCTACATTAAGGGAAAAAACTGTCATCAAAACTTCCCCTGTCATTCAATACTCAGATGTGTTGATGCAAGTACCTGACATAAATGGTCGTAAATGTTGACATCAACATTTTAATTCTGTCCTTCCTTCTTAACTGATCGTTTTGCCCTCATCCAAGTCGTCATGAAGGTCATAAAAATGATTTTGTTCGCCTCCCTAGCGAAGCCATGCCGGCGAAAGTTACGATCCTTCAGGGGGCTTCCGTCTCCAACCTCTTCTTTGATAATTAGTTGGAACTTATCGCGTGACCTCAACCTCCCTCGCACCCCAGCTCCTCTTGTAACTGACTATAATTGCGTCTCCCTTCCCTCCCGCGTTTTCTCCTCCACGTAAAAGAAGATTTTTTTTTTTAATGCACGACCGACACGGAATCCCCTGCTTTCCGTCCCTAATAGTTATATAACTCTAGTTCTTGAAATTAAGGGCGCTTTACTTATTTTGTCGCCATGTAGGGTGCCAGGGCACGGATTGTACCGAGTTTGGGATGTTGAACTTTTTCCTGTAATTGACTCCTAACTTACTAAATTGAGATCGGCATTGGGCGACCTCATTCTACCGGCTCGACGGAAAGAAATGAGCTGTTCGTTTTATCCACGAATTCCCAAATCCCTACGATTGGTTTCCTAAGCGGAAATGAGGCAATGGGTATTGTGGAGAAAATAGGTGAACACATAAAAACAGCGTCAACAGTGCTGTAGGTTAGTAGCTCATTCTTATCCAATTTCGAATCTGCAATGTGGTTCATAAGTTCAGCAGTGACTGTTTTTAAAGTAACATCAGGCTATATAAAGAAATATTGTAAGAAGTTCAAATTCGGTGCCAAGTTGAATGAGGAGCTTGACTTCCTCAGCTATGTTAACATGGACGTATAGAATGCCATTAGGGAGAGAAACGTTCCTATTCACGCTCTGCTATAGCATAATTGACAAGTGATGGACTGGACTAGTTGCTCCTCTCAAGGGCTTTTGCGATATCTTGAAGACCCAGAAGACATTCTTGAAGCTGAAAAGTGTCAGATTAATGCTTCGGGGTAGATGTCTCTAGAAACGGGAAGGGGAATTATCCATATTCCTCTCAAGCTAATGTGCGAAATAGTGGTAGAATATTTGTTTGTTCCTCCGCACACCCTACCAACGATCTAAAGGCCGTTACTTCAACAAACCAATTACTGTCATCCAGCTTTGTTTACTCATTTTTGTTTGTAACATTCTAGACGATAACTCTTCATGATTGAGGTAAAAAACGCTGCAAATTCTTTCAATGGGGTTTATTATTCATTTGGCTTGCATTAATGATTTGAATTTCCACTAAGCTTTGGAGTGTGCGTGTTTCACAGGTGATAGTGCGATTGTTGAATTTCAGGAGGCACAGAAATATGATCAACTGATCAATCCAAATAGGTATTTTGGTTGAGAACCGATTTAAGTGTTGTATGCGTGTCTGTGAAACATGCACACTCCAAAGCTTAGTAGAAATTCAAATCATGAATCATTGAATAATAAACCCCAGTGAAAGAATTTGCAGCGTTTTTCAAGAGCGATCACAAGCGACAAATATTCTGTTTGAGAATTTTAAATTTCGTAAGTCGGAGCATGCATATCAGAATGCTTCAACCCGTGTATCGGCTATAAACCCTTTTAGGAGTTCACTCCAGTATCCACATTCACTACATCACTAGGTTACTGCGATAAAAAAAACCCTGTTGTTTTTGCTTCGATCGCAGTATCTTAGTGATGTAGTGAATGTGGATGCAAATGTTGGCACCATACATCGGGAATGGTTTGAGCTATGGACCTGGGGAGGGGGTTCTTCAAAAATTCCAAAAAAAGTTCAAAGGCCACCTTGACTTTTTTTGAGGTTTTTAGGGATTTTACAAAACTTTGACACCCCTCAAACGGCACTTTTAATTGGGTGAGAGAGCTGGCTAAAGAATTGGGGCGTTGTCGGACCAACATGGATTTTTCCTGAAAATTTCAGATTTTTTGCTCCAGCCGTTTGGAAAAATCGTGCGTACCACGTACGGCGGACGGACGGAAAAATTTTTATTGCAGATTCGGATTCTACACCCTTTGAAACGGAAACGATGAAATTTTCACGGGGGGTTAGAATTTTTTTTTCAAGAGCTATTACGATGGTTTATTATTGAGTAATAAACCAAAAGATGAATCAATATTTGTCAGGAATAGTAGCAGTTTATTACCATAACCTTGATAGTTTCTGTACAATCGTACTCAAACTCCAAAACGATTCGCGTGAATATGATCGTTTATATGACCTAGCTGCTTGGTTTTAACTTTTCTTCTTCTTTCTATAGATGCAATTTAGTTACCTAACGTTTTGCTGAATAATGATAACGAAGTAGGAGATGCGCAAAGCAGGAATAATTAACCTATTTTGGACCGTTCATAGCGTCTTCTCAAACGTGACTTTCAAGACCGATCAGCCAAGCCATCTCACTAAGCGAAACGGAATTTCAAAGGCAGTCGATTAAGGCGGGAATACAGTGGAGCTTATAATGATCACGCTAAAGGCATGTCAATACAGTTTGTCCTCTTCTAAAACGATTTTTCCGACATCAGACCGCCTCATCTCTACGTCCTTTTCATATTGCTTCGGCCCCCAATTCTTTATGAGGCTTTCATAATAGGAAAACTGTTCTACTCCATCTCTTTATCCGCGAAACACACAGGTTATTCAGTGAGTCTCTATTCAGGGTTAACGATTCGATCTTGTCATTCATGGTGGTTCAAAATATTCCATCTACACCGAATATGATTGCAGATTGAATAGCGTCATCTTTCCGTTAAGGTCAAATCTTTACATCATCGAAATCATCGGCAGGAACGTATTAATGTCACCTAAATTAACATTCTACCTGTAGAGCTTCAAAGACTGCTAATTTTATAGGTTTTCAGATCCCATAAAGGTAATGGAAATGTTCTCTCCAGATGCTGTAAATGATTACATCTAGGCTTATTAGTCACGTTTAGATGTCCCCTCCCGAGCAGATCACTGGTCTATAATTCTTGAACGAAATTCGAGGTACTAAATATGCATTCCGGCCTAAATAGAGGTGAGTACTCGGTGTTAGAAATGAAGTGAAACAGCTATAGTCACCTGATTTCACAGTACAATGTTAAACTAGAATCTAAATACATTGGCCAGACGTAGGCACTCACCAGCCGAGAATCAATGTGATCGAATAAAACATGTAGCCTTAATAAAACGCTTCAATAGTACACCTATGGATTACAAAACTTATAATTAACTCGAATCCTCGAAGTGAGAATTCTGTAACAGCTGAAATGGTCGGTACTTTTTATAAGGCAATTATCACCATGTTGAGACAAGTTTACATTCACGTAACAGTTGATAATCCTTTCTGTTGCAAAAGTTCTAGTTCTAGTTCTAGAGCGAACGGATGAAAATACGGCGATCCAAGTGTGATCATTTAAATACTTGACAAACAAGAACTAACAAATAACCATGATGCTTTTTTCGAAAGTTTCTGAATATCGATCACTGTTTTATTTTGATAGTTTTCAAATATTTCAATCCTTAAATTCCACCACGAGGATTTAATATACATAACAACGACATTGATGCCGAGAACTTAGTTCAAACTAGACCTCATGTGTGATGCGGTAAGACGCGCTTTTGTTTCTTCTATTCCCTAATGACCCCATTCAACTTTCTCCGCATTTCTGTTTTGCCTACGTTTAATAATTCAATACACTTCGTACTCCACCTTTTTGGAAAATTCTCTAAAAATTGAGTTGGCTCTTCGAGTGTTTGAGCCCAACATTGTTAGAAAGCCTAAAATTCCGAAATACCTGGGCACAAGGTAGTAACCTATTTGAAATGCTGTTTTGTAAGTACGTACTTGGGGGTTTGTTAGAATGTGTATCCAGAGGCCCTGCGTTTTGATCGGTAAAAGTTTATTTTTTAGAGAGCCCTGGGAAAGTACAAGAATCTAAAACATCCAGGATCGATCTGACGTTTCCCTAGACCAGGTTAGCCATTTTATGTGAAATTGGAGCAGGTGGAGGGCCGCTACAGGTCTCGATCCCCGTGAAACATTTATACGTCCTCAACCCCTCTCGCAGTCATTCTTTGTGTACGAGAACAAAGCACGTAAATACCGAAGTTCGCGGAGAGGTGCATGGAGTGAGGTGTCCTCTACCCTCTTCACAATCAATACTGAGCAACAATTGATAGGACAGTCTCGCGTGACGGACCCATTGTTCCCCCCAAAAACATCAAACAGGATCATCGTCCCTGACAGTAGCCATAACTAAATGCTTAGAAAGGTATCGAAAAAGGTGAGTTCAACTTGATCTTTTGCTTTAAGGTTCAACAAGTTAGCGACAACTCCAGTAATCAATTAGAAAGGATTTGGGACATGGTGGTATGCAGGGTGTATACACGAGTTGTTCCCCCTCACCCCCCTCCCAAAATCGTCCAAATGAAAGTAAGAAAAAACTTATTTTTAAAATCTTTTTATGTCTTTCCAAGGATCCCAAATATATTTGCGCAACCATGCACAAGTGACACTAAATTCCTTATTTCGAATGAGAACCCCAATTTTTTATTGCAGATTCGGATTCTACCTGTAATTTCATGAAATTTGACCCCTCAATCAATTTTCTTGATTGCGCGCAACCGGTTCAGCGACCACGCAAAGTTGCGCAACTCCAAAATTGTCAAATGGTGGATGATAGCGAAATCCAAAGTGTATCACATGCATTTTCATAATTTTTTAACGCTGATTCACGTGATGCTGGCCGTTTTTTGATTTGAATCAATTTTTGCGGTATAATGACCGAAATTTGTTTATTTCGCGTTCGTTTTTCTATTTTAGGTGCGTGTTTTCAGATTTTTACGGGGATTAATTTTCGAGGTCCGTTTGACAAATGCGAAACTAGGAGATTGAAACCGTCTTTAGTGATCAAGTGAAAAATCATCTTACTCTGTGAGTTGAAAGTCGGCATAAATTATTAAATTTCAACCGAAATAAGCAGATTTCGATCATTATTCCGATAAAATTGAGTCGAATCAAGAAACGGATAGCATCACATGAATCAGCGTTGAAAAAAAGAAAAGAAAACGCGATTTGCGTGATGCTACTCCTTTCCTGATCCGACACAATTTTTGCGGAATAATGACCGAGGTTTGTTTATTTTGCTTGTTGAAATTTCATAATTTATGCCGACTTTCAGCTCCCAGATTAAGATGATTTTTCACTTGATCACTGAAGACGGTTTCAATCTCCTGGTTTCACATTTTTCAACCAGACCTCGAAAATTAATCCCCGTCACAATCTGAAAACAGGCGCCTAAAATAAAAAAACGAACGGAACAAACAAATTTTTGTCATTATTCGACAAAAATTGAGTCAAATTAAAAAACGGCTAGCATCACGTGAATCAGCGTTAAAAATAATGAAAATTCATGTGATACGCTTTACGGTTCACCATCATCCACTATTCGACAATTTTGGGGTTGCGTAACTTTGCGTGGTCGCTGAATCGGTTGCGCGCAATAAAAAAAAAGTTGTTGATGCGTCAAATTTTCCTGAAATTTCAGGTAGAATTCGAATCTGCAATAAAAATAATTAGGATTCCCATTCGAAATAAGGAATTTAGTGTCACGGAGTGCGCAAATATGATATATAAAATCCTTGGAAAGAAATATGAAGATTAAAAAAAAATGTTTTTGTGTAGTCCCATTTGGACGATTTTAGGAGGGGGGAGGAGGACAACCCGTGGGACACCCTGTGTGGTAAGCTTTTCTGTTATCGAGGAGCCTACCAGTCAATACTACTACTCAATGAAAAGATTGGATACTCTGTAAGCTGGTACCTTACAATTGTCACGTTTAGATACGTGTTTAGTATAAGTTCATTGTTGAATGTATACTGCTAAAAACTTGATCTTAACATCCACTAACTACGGTTCTTGAAGGATCAGAATGCAGATTATATGTAAGGTAATAATACAATCGTAATCCAATTTTGTCATCGTATGGCAATATCTTTCAACGAATTACCCATTTTCGTGACCCGCCTGTTTTCAAGACTCCATTTGAGTTTCATTTGATTTTGGTTTATTATTATTCAATAAATCTGTTAAGTCGAAAAATAAAAAATGAAATAAAGTAGGAAACATTCTAATTCCTCTCAACATTTTTTGCTTTTCATTGCTTAAAATCTAAAAACGGATTAAAAAAAAAAATTTGTTGGAATAAAATTTCATATAAGGTCAACTACCATCCATGATCTGTTGAAAATTGAACATATCGCATTTCAATTCCCTGACGGATGAAGAACATGGTAACTACTGCGTGCTAGGCACTGGAACTTGAAGGACGTTCTGGGTTGAGTTGGTGAAATTGTTACCAGCGTGGTTAAAAACTACTGAGGAAGACGAGGAGATTTACGGAAACTTTCCTTGGGGATCGAGTTATATGTTTTGCTATGAGCGAGTTGCCAGCCGACCACACCCTCCTCGTTCACCGAGCTTACACATTGACGAAACTTATAACCGGATCAAATCCCCCCTTGCTGTATCCACCCATTGAGTCTAAGTTGCAAGTTCCGACTCGTACGTGTGTCCAGAGTTTTGAGGACGGTTTGACTTAAGAAACACGAAAGCTAAATTTCGCTATAAATACATTTATCAAATATTATTAACAGGCTTTAAGCAATTTATTTCATCACCAGGTGAATCAACGACTGCTGAGAAAGCAAACATCATGGCGGTGCTTTACAGTTTTTAGCACCTTATTAAATGGCAAAGAAAATATTGTTATTTATTTATGAATCTATTCGAACAGATAAAAAGTAATACAACAATATTAGTTACCAACAGCCTACCCAGAAGTTGAAGAAGCACTGATTTGTAACTACTTTATATACCACGTTGGATGATACCAGGCCCCGTTGGTATTATTAAGAGTAACCTCACTATGCTTTCATATGACCAGGATCCCAGGGAATGTAGTGGTTGCCCTTTCCAAGGTCTGAGCAACGCGCGCTCCCATGCCATAAGTTTTACTTCTCCACACTCCCGTACTGTTTGGACTCAGCTAGAGGAGGAATGTCTTCCTCAAGGAGAGGCAGAGAGGTTAGAAGGAAGGCACACTTTCTCTGCCCTTAGGCCTGCTATTTGTTCAGGCATCTGGAGAGATTGGTGAGTCTTCTAACATGGTAATTCTTCACCTCAGAGACGGGAGGTTGGGAGGAACCCAGGCTACCACCGCACCAGCGATTGCTCCCGCCACTTTCGTGGTTGAGCACACCCCAACCCACGGGGTCTGCCATAGGGTGGTCAGACTGCTTGGTTTTGTAACTCGGCATGAGGGTATTTGCAAACTCCTCGGGTACCAGCATCTTCAGCTAGTGGAACCTGCTCTAAGGTTCGTCCTGACTTGCAGTGCCATAGCAAGTAGGAACTGGGTGAGCCAGAACAAAGGGAAGACAGGGCCTCTTGAATTTTGAGCCACACCATTCCTCTCACTCGCCCCGGGATTGAGTAATTGTCCCGTCTGCTTGCAGGCGGAGGGAGCATATGCGCAGTCCTGTAGGATAGGCTCTCCTAGACAAATCAACCCTTTTTTTTTTAGAATGGAATCATGAATCATACCCTTTCCAAGGGCTGAGGAGATAGCCTGCAACGTCCAGAGGAGACTCCCGAAGTTAACAATCTTCAAGTTCATGTTCAGGAGTACCAGTTTAAAGAAACGGGAAGCGAGAAATATCCATTTCCGTCACATACCTTTAAAAAAAGTCCTAATTTTTAATAATCCTCTTGCACTTGGTCGATAGTCTTGCTATTGTATAAATGAGATCTGGTCGACGATATCTGTTGTTTTGGTTTATTAAGCCCAATAATGGACCTTTGTAATCGACAAGGAAAAAAAAAATGACACTCCTTCAAAATTTGTTGTTAACGGTTTCAAGATGTATAGAAGTTAATGAAACTTGAGCGCAAACATCACATTAGAAATGTCCAGTTACTGAAATGAAGTTAACACTTTTGTTTTTATTTTTTCATGGATAGACGTGACTCCAAAGAATCGAAAGAGCCCACCCGGACATTTACGTCAAAATCCGTTCGCCAGAAATTTGGACGTTAACACAAATGTAAATGTGAACGGGGTTGGACATAATGAAAATCGCCTAGAATCATGTGAGGAGTCCATCAGATGATATAATTGCAGTGGATTTTTCTTCCGAGAGTTCCTTCTTTGAATTTGAAATCGTGATTTTCAAGTCTTATGTAACATAATTGTGGATAATTGAAGCGTAGGTAGGTGTTTTAGTTCATCTCGTTCACAAGTTGTTCTATTTGGGGTATCTGCGTCTTGTCGATGTATAGTATGTTTTACCATTGCAGGTACTGACAGTCTGTGTCCTTAATTTCTTCTGCCCTCCTGTGAAATCCGTCCTGTGTACCAAGTAAAACTGTAATGACCATTTCTGTCCCAATGAACAAATAACGCTGAAATTCGGTTCTGTCTGTCCCAATCAAACTAAGAAGCTGAACTTTGAATGGTATCATTATGACTTGAGGATATGCTGAGCTATAAGTTTTGAAATCAGCTTTTTTTTGGTACTAGAAATTGACTAGTAACCGTTGGTGTCCAATTAGTTATGTTTGGACATCTAGAAGTAAATTACTAGGTATAGACAATGATCAGCTGAGAATCCTTCTGGTCGATTTTGTTCCTAATCCATCTAACCCGCTGAAATAAAATTGGGTTCTTTTTGGCGTCTAGAGTGAGCAAAAAGAAATATGGAGGCGCGAGGAGCTGATTTTAGGTAATGTACCACTGACTAAGTCTATTATATGTAGATCATTGATTAACGCAGGGGGTTATTCTAAAACAGAAACCTTTGTGTAATTATGTGCAGCGTTTTCAAAATGCGGTGGCATTATTGAATGTAAAAATGTTTTTTTTTTTTCAATATTTGTGATAGAATTAATTAGTTGTCCAAATTTTAAGTGGTGAATTTGGTTCTTCAATTAAATATTGAAATATTCGAAAGATTTATTCAGTTTGCATTCTGTTATTAATTACAGTTGATGTTTCGTTTTATGTAGAGTAATCACCCCTCGATGTCACACTTTATTCAATTTACATTTAAATGAAGCGTCACGCTTGTTTCATTCAGGTACAACTCCCTGAATTTTTCCGTGAACAGCGTGGCCTGATGAGTCATGATACGAATTATCTCCATTCTCCAAGTATGTGGTTTTCGTATTCAATTAAAATATTAATGGTAATTTATTCGAATCGTGACTACAACCATCGTGGTTCATGTTTATTAATGCTGAGATTCAGATAACCACTACCTGCCTGTCAATTCGTTGTAAGTTTGAGTGTGGGTTTTTCATTCTGTTTGTAGTATATCGTGTGTTTGGTGTACAATAAGCCGTTGATACTGTACACTACAATGGCCAGTGTAAACTTCGCAATAGTGATCACCGTAGACGTTCGATCATTGACCCTTCAGATTATCTTTCCGTTTAAAACCATGAATTTGGATTGCAATTGTTTATATTCCGATTCCATGCATCTCTAATTCTCGTGGATACTTCAGTTTGATGTTATTTGTAGTTGGTAGAATTTCGTTTTGATCATTATCGTCGACACTGCATGTACAGGGAAAATGTACTGCTATTTCCTGAACGAATCTCTTAATTTGGAGCGTTACATCTGTTTATTCTTGCCAGAAACGTTTCGTCCCGCAGCGGGGACTTCCTCAGTCTAACTATGTATAACTACTAGCATACTTGAGGCATTGACATGGTGGTGGCACCACACATATCTTGTTGTTTGTTACTTTTAGCTCTGTATTGTCTTAAACTTTTCATGTTATTCCATGTACTTGGTAGAATTGCTCAGTTTTTGATCATCATTGTCAACTTTGCTCTGTTATAAAAATCAAAAAGGAAGTCGAATGCTGACTTTTTACTGAACTAATTGTTGAGTAAAAAAATTATGCGCTACAAGTGGTTACACAAACGCGTTCTGATAATCCTCCTACGCGGAACAGTGGATTACATTAAACTGGGCGTCGAGATTACGGGCTCATACCGTGTCAATGTGTGGTTTAAAGCCAAATTTCATAAACTTGGCTCTAGTAGTTTCGGAGACATAAGACGGAACTTAATTCTCTCAGTCGATTACAGACGTTTATTGCTGGAAATAATATAACCAAAATAAGCGAAAGAAGTGGTAACGCTACTTAAGAGCCTCACCTGTAACACTGGAAATAACGTCCCATCTACCTCAAAATCGGCAAAAAAGTTATCGTAACATAAACAGAACAACCATTGCATCGACAGAACGCAGATAGATGACCTGTACAGGAAGAAATAATGCTTCTGCTTGATTCAAGTTTTAGTTTTTTCGACTTGCTAGTCAACTGAATTGAAGCTTGGAAGATAGCGTCACACTCGTAGCTAGTGTATTCGTCCAGTGTCCATCGTACCTTGAGTGATGATGAGAGAATCTCATGTCGCTCAGTTCTGGCTTTAAAGAAAATCCTCTCTATTTTGGTTTATTTGTAGTCGACCTAGTGATAACATTTTAAACCCTCAAAATGTATTGTTTTGCGTTTGAAGATGTGTAGAATCCGAAAATCAAATAAGAATAATCTGTCCGTCCGTTTTTAGACGAATTACGTGAATTTTGGTCCAACACGAAAGTCCGGTCGATCGACACAATTTTTCTAATTAAATTTTTGAAATCTACGAATTTGGAAACTTGAACCATCGCATTTTGAGGGGACGTAAGACATTTTTTCTTTGCCCGATTTAAAGGTTAATTATTGAAAATTATAAAACATTATAAGCAGGAATATTGTCTTTTAATCCAAGAATAAGAGAGACGAGAGGCTACCGACGGTCCTCACAGCACGATGGACACTACACGAATACACTATCCATAACACTGTCTTTAAGCTTAAATTCAATAGAGTAGCAGGTCGAAAAAAGTAATAAGCGACAACATGACAAATGATCATCTTTGGTGAAGCATGATCTTCATTGGCAAACTGTTTTTCATTAATTGGAACCGTCTCATAGTTACACTCGTAACGACATGAATGCTATCGTCTGTTATCGTTGAAGACTTTTTTCGGAGTCAAGAAAATCTTCTTAAGGAGTCTTATTTCTATTCTTCTATTCTGGTTGAAATCAATTTCCCTAATTTCTGAGAAAATAATTGGAATCGGCGGGCAATTTTGTAGGTGTATACGCATCGCAGGTGTCTTAGGATTTAGAAAAATTAGGTGATTCCTTCTTCATTATTGTTTTCTACTACCCATATACCTTCAGTTGTCACATGTGAGAATAAATGATGAAAATTATAGCATAAGGAGAGGTTCAGCTGGAAAAATTTACTGTTGGTATGTTGCATAGGTACATTCTAGTTTTGGCAATTAAAAGTGGGTACATTAAAAAATTCGGTCGCTCTACTATAATTCAATCTGACTGCAATCTTCCTCGACAAAGGAGATTGCCTGTATGTATCTGCCAAATCTATTCTAGACGGTGTAGGTAAGCGAAAATTTGTCTGTTGGTGCCGGAGTTGTTATAGGTTTTCAATGGGCCGCGCGTTTCACCATTCCGTGGAGTTGTTTCGACCTTTAGCTTGGCTACATACATGGTTTCAAATTTTTGAACTTTCCTAGGAAGTTTTGGTACCTTTTCACTTGTTTCCACTTGTAAAATCGGCAAGAAAGTTGCTGCGTGAACTCGAGTTCAAACCATCGTATGCTCACATATGCAGCGGTTTGCAATCAAAGCTTCTCCGTGCTCATGGATTAAGCTTATGATTTTCTCAATGATTTTGGGCGCAATGTCGAATGGGATTGGTTTCAAATCCTTGGGAATTCACCCCTAGCAAAAAATCGTAATTTCTGAACCTGAAAGAGTGACCCTCGGAACCTTAAAATTACAAGAGCAGTCACGCACTATTAAAAGAAAAATGACCTATGTGTTAAAATAGGCAGCATTTTTGAATTGATTGTTGGCCAAGATTACTACTTGTGTCAATTTAGCACCATTAAGTAAATAATTGTAGGGTATCGGATATAAATAAAATGATATTTCATGTCAAAATAATCGTTTATGTTTTATGCACGTTCAACGAAGATGTTAGAACACTAGTAGACTTATTTTTCTGGTGCTGATTGAAGAGTTCTCCAGTTTCCTCGCTTAAGAAGTCAGGTTGAGTGGTAGGTTGACGCTCCGAGATTTCAAGTTCCCCACAGAATACTTTGTTGTCCTTGGATGCGGGTTCTTTAACGAGCTCAGCGTTTTAATAGTGAGCCGTCAGTACTTTGAAGTCCCCGTTGCTCCAATTCTGAAAGTGAAGCTCAGAGCTCCGTCAATTATTTTATTCGTCAAATTCCTTTTAATGAACTTGTGTTTTCTCTGTTTGCAGTCAAGTTTTCTATGCTTACTAGACCCAAGGTTGAGGAAGGCGGATTTGAGAGTTACTATTTTCCTTCCTATAGGTAGCGGAATCTTTGTTTCCACGTTAGGGAAATGACGTTTTTTCCAAAATCAACATTTCAACTTCCTTTTCACGTTGTAGAACCTTTTGAACAACTTTCATTTAGTGTGTGTCAGACAGTGCGTCCGTCGCACAAGAAGCTAGGGGATTTTGACCGAGGTGCCGAATATAACTCATGTGTCCATATCTAAAATAGCTCTTCCATGCTGTTTTTTTTTTTTTTTGTTGTTTTTTTAATTTAACTTTCGTATTTTCCCATTTTAAGGTAGTTTTAAGGTAGAAATTTTAGTCAAACAGAAAAGTTGTAGAGCTATAAATGCTGCTTCTACTGGTCACCTAAAGTTTCCAAGTATACCATTAACTGGGGGAGTGATCGGGATAATAGGGAATTTCGGCGGGAAGAAGAAAAGAATGTAATCATCACAAGACAACTTCAATTCCACTATAGAATTGTAGAGCCTCAATAAATGCTGATTCATCTGTTTGAATGCGTTGATGTCCCCAGTTATTTTCTTCCGGGAATAATTTTTTTTAAATAACATTTTTTCGGATAAGGAATTACTCGAAATAATTTACAAATTTCCCATGTCAAATACATTCCGGTTACAGTTACGAGGAAACTGTGTGCCCCAGCCAACTTGCTGGCAATTTGCTTTTCATTCCTTAGGTACTTGAAAATGAGTTGATACGTTCATCACTGCACTATCAAATGGTTATTGATGTCACGTATATAGGGAGAGAGGTTTTCCGTATCTCAATTTGAAATTTCTCGTGTAGTCGTTAGAAAAGCTAAATTACTTATCTTATACCCTCTGTAAAAAAAAACTTGAGGTACCTAATATGTTCATATGCCTGTAATGTCAGATTTTTTGTAGATTTCCCGCAATTTTGTTGTTTAATCTACAAACATTAGTAATGATATTATTTTACTAGAAATTCTGTACTTCACATTTCGTACGGACTACTTGTGAGGTGGAAATCTATTTTTTTTTTTTTTTTAATGTTGATGAATACTGTTTATTCTTGTACGCTATTTATTGGCAAATATTGAAAGCGCATAAGCGGTGGATTATTGTGAGGAAGATTAACCTCCAGATTGAAGGTGGGTCAATAAAATCGGATCAAACGTGCGAGAGGGAGAAGAGTGTCCAGGAGAAAAACAGAGATGGAAAAAGCTATATACTGGTTGAAGGAAAGCGTGATTTGTCCCATGTCGACCGCGTCGGGTCACAGGGAGCCGAGGGAGCGGTCAGAGTGGTGGAGGAGGGCGGTTGGAGGGTAGTTGACAGGGTTGGGAGAGGGGAAGGGTCCCTGGAGGGGATGTTCGCTCTTTTTCACCCAATCGTTTTTCCCTTTCTACCGATCGGGAGAGGCTAATTGAGTGCATTTGTTAATCATCAGGCCGCAGTTAATCACTTGAGAGATTCATTTGCTGCGCGGGGAATTCATGGAACTTTTTAATCGCTGGTCAGATCTTTTATTTTTCAACTATTTGTCGTGGTTTTGGATTAGCCCGAGTTATTCTTGAAATTGGTGAAAGCACGTTCGACCGCCGTAGTATTATGAAATGAAGTGTAGCTTCATTTTTCGAATCTGA
Organism: Creontiades dilutus; assembly: GCA_031894815.1. NCBI lineage: Eukaryota > Metazoa > Arthropoda > Insecta > Hemiptera > Miridae > Creontiades > Creontiades dilutus. Next base: position 320,824 of record JAVIWC010002510.1, on the reverse strand, counting down.
ATTGTAAATTTTCAAATAAGAACGGAGTAAGATGGAACGTTGTCTATATTTCCACGAAAGTAAAGAGTTACACTGTTAAATCGATTTCGACGGTTAGGTCATCATCAGTAACAAACATGAACTGAAAGTACATCATAGAAAGCATATCTTATATAGGATCAAGTGAGAGGAGATTGAATCCTATTGGCTCAAGGAAGTGAAAGGGGGCTGGGAGGACCAACCAATGCCACTCCAGGCTTACAAAGTGAAAGGAGCTCAAATAGTATCATTATGGACATGCGGAGCCAAAATTATTGCAAGAAAGAACCCAATAATGGTGAAATATTTTGAGGAATGACATCATTTAAACATTTTCCTGACCTATCACTTTCAACAATTTCGAATTTTTCTAGCACATCCAACATACCTCCCTTTGGGCAAAAGTGAGGAAATTCTACATATTGCCTGTTTGTCAGATCAAAACTAAAGCTATGATTGGATTCATTCAGATGACTTGCAAAGGCAGAATCACCCTTGTTGTCCCTGAAATCCTTTTCATGCTCTTTTATTCGTTCCCTAAATTTCCAGTTTGAAATCATTCAAGCCCACATGAACATTTTAGTGAACTCTTTACTTTCGTGGAAATATAGACAACGTTCCATCTTACTCCGTTCTTATTTGAAATGGGTTTCCACAACTTCGTCGCGAGTGACTTAGTCCGTGTAAATTTTCAAGTTGACAAGAACCATTAAGACACTGGAAGGGTAGGCTGCTGTTTGATATATTTTGTAATATCAGCCATGTAATGCACACCATCCCTGCGTCCCGTCAGATGTCTAATTTAGGTACCTTTTTCAATGACTTTTCTAGTTGTTTTTTAAATTTATATTTTCATTAAAGCGGGGAGAGGGAACTTTTCTTTAGATACCGCTGGTCTAAATAAGCGGTTTTAACCGTACATCCTCCAAAAATCTCTACACCTCATCATACGCAGGTATCCTGGGACTACTTTCTCCATTACTTCCATAGAGACGCCTCTCTGTGCGCTAAGGCTCTTCTCTGCGCTTCATGAGTCATTCGGGAGAGAGCCTTTCCCGCCTATTCCCTCTCTTTCATCTTTGATAAGATGTAGCGTGATCAACTTAGACGGCAAACTTCATATTCAGCTTCAAGAAAACCTACTTTGCGAAAAAGCAAGCGTTAGAAATCAGCATGATCCAGCTTGGTGCTTAATAACTTTCTCGCTCTTATAGATGGCGAACGTTAAGAGAGAGCTCATTCGATTCAATTAATTGAAATCTATCAATAGTGAACTTCTATTGCGTCATAGTGTATATAAATATTTATAGTTTGCGTTATTTCGAATGTTTCGACATTGAGAAATTAAAAACAGAGAAAGATAGAACGATATAGATGTCTATGTTTCCTCAAAAATAATGAGTTACACAGTTAAATTGATTTTTACGGTTAGGTTATCATTAAAAACGAACAGAAGCTGAAGGTACATCATAGAAAAAACATCTTGTATGGGTCCAGCTGAAAGGAGATTGAATCCTATTGGCTCGGGGGAATGAAAGGGACGGGGAGGACCAACCAAGGCAACTTAGGGCTTACAAAGTGGAAAGGACACAAACAGTAACATTACGGAGAGGGGGAGCCAAACTTATTGCAAGAGCGGACCCATTATTGGTTTAACCTCATTTAAACATTTTCCTGGCCTATCAATGTTGATGATTTCGAATTTTTGTAGCTTTTCCAATATACCTCCATTTGGGCAAAGGTGGGGAAAGTCTACATATTGCCTGTTCGTCAGATAAAAAAAAGCTGTGATTGGAGTCATTCAGATGACACCTTTGTTGTCTCTGAAATCCTTTTCATGCTCTTTTATTCGTTCCCTGAATATCCTACCAGTTTGGCCGCAGTAATCAAGCCCACCTGAACATTTTGGTTTATAAACCCCACTTTCATCTCGAACGTAAATTTATCCTTAAACGAACCCAAAGAAGCTTTAAGATTATTTTTGTTCTTGAATCCAACATTGAAACCTCTGGACTACAGAATTTAACAAGGTTTATCCGAAAATTTCCCATAATAAGGTATATTAATCCACTTTTTCCCTTCCAACTCAATTGCTCTCACTGTATTACACACCCCTTCCCTACTCTTTTTCCTAAGAACCTTATTCCGTATGGAATCAACAAGTTTTCCTCCATATCCTCAGGTCTTCCCCGTCCTCTACACTTTCCTCTGGCAATAGGATTCAATCTCTTTTCACCTGGGCCTATATAAGATGTGCTTTCGTGATTTACATTCAGTTCATGTCTTGTTACTGACGATGACCTAAACGTCAAAATTGATTTAACTGTGTAACTCATTATTTTTGTGGAAATATAGACAACGTGCTATCTTACTCTGTTTTTATTAAAATGGGTTTCTCCAACTTCGTGGAGAGTGACTTATCCGTCCGTTTGCTCTTGTAAGGTTGGTCAAGACTGGTGGCGGGGATCCAGGACCATCCTCTTCCCATTTGTGATTTTGATACAAGTTTCATTGATTTTGGCCCAGTAGTTTCGGAGAAAAACTCCAGAGGGCGGACTGGTGGATTTTTCAAATTATATTTTTAGATTCTACACAACTTGAAACGTGAACGATCGAATTTTTTTGCTCGGTAGATTGTCTTGGTAATGGCTAATTAATAATCAACTCTTACTTTTCAATTTTCAACTACCACCCCTGCCCTGCTTGATCGTTTACATACCTAAGGCAAGACGTTAAAATCCTTGATTACACTGAAATCGTTTATTGCATTCGTTCTTCGTTTATGTGATTGCTTTCAGAAACAAAATAATAACAATCAAAAACGTCAATTTTCCTAACTCTACTATCTGGGAAACACAAAATGTCGAAATTCCATTTACAAATCAAGAACGTTTTGTTGTTACACAACTGACAGCAAACGCTGGATCTTCCATTTCATAGAAGTTAGTCTCTCTTCTCCTTCGTTCATTCCCAGCTACAACTTTAGACAACAATATAGAATTGAATGATCTTCTTATAGAAATCTGTGGAAAGCAAAATGATTTTTATAAGCAAACTGCGGAAGGAGGAAATGCTTCTCTTCCACTACTTAATGAGAAATGAATTTGATTTTCTACCACTCCTATAATTTTGTTTTCAATCCTCCAAAACAATTGTCCTTGAGAACACCTGGTACTATTCCGCTTGTTTTTCGTCGTGTTTTCCTGAAGAGATATGTGTCAGAAGGTTAATGTGGCCGTTTCACGGAATATTTTTCAATCGCCAAGAGAAAAAAGAAAGCTATCACAGAGAGAGAGAGAGAGAGAGAGAGAGAGAGAGAGAGAGAGAGAGAGAGAGAGAGAGAGAGAGAGAGAGAGAGTGAGTTTAACCCTTTTTTTTTACTTCTTGTATTTGTATGAATGGTGTTTTATACATTTCATCTTGATGTAGGCTTAGGTACTGAACACAAGTCGTTTAGTTGAAAATGCAAATTACTCCGGAAATCCAGAAATCAGTGTTGTTCAAATATTATTTGTAATGATTGATCCATCCACATTCACATACTATGGGTTTTACATGTTCACATTGAAGTCAATTCATGTGCTTGAATGTGCAGTTAGCCAATACTTGAGTACGAATGAAACATCATAAGGGTAATATATTATCACTCGATTATCGCGAAGTTCCTACCTTATTTTAGCCAGTGTACGTATACTCTCACCGTTGCCGGCATGTATATTTAGCGTCGCCAAATATTTACGACGGTTAATAACTTTGAAAGGACGAACCTGAATTGATGACAGAGGGGGTGTTCGGAAAGGAAGCCAGAGGGATGGGGCGAGGCTTCCGAAGGGAAAATATAAGCGAGAAAGGGGTGTTGGATAGAGACCGGATAAGAGAGGGTGTCGGATAAGAGGGGGTTATCGTGATGAATAAATCAACCCCTCCGTTGATTTCCACACCCCCGCTCCTGTTAACCAACGTGTTAAAGTATGTTCAGCGGTGGCGTTCCGGAGTCTCATTACAGAAACAAGGGTGGTATAGTTAAGGTTGTCAGACAGGTTTGGGGTGCGAGGGGGGGGGGGGGTGCACCTCATTACTCCGTTAAACCAATATGCCCCTGTTATCTGAACCAATTAAACAGTTTTCATGTTAACTTTCCTCTTCTGGCTTGGCCTTCGGTTTCTAAATCTTTCATTCTACGCTCCCTTTACTTGTAATCACGTCCATATAATGATAGTTCATTCCTATCATCGAGGTAACTTTCAACCCTGGGAACACAAAACGTAGTAGTCCAGAATTGATCACTTAACGGAGCCTCTTTTTACTGAAGAAATGCTCTGATTCCGATTCTTACCGTTGCTCTGATTCCTCTGAAATGATGTATACTTAAAATGGATTTTAACGGGCTTTCAACATAAAAACGTCAAAGACGTGTTCAAAAAATAAATTTGCACTCCTACGAAATTTCGTGCGCGAGAAAACTTGAGATATAACGAAATTGTGCTGCGATTCACAATAGAGACAGCAAAATAGGATGAAAAATAAAAGTTTTGGCGTATTAAAGTTTTTTTTTTTTTTACTTTGATGAAACTACATTTAGACCTTTATTAAAACCCCTAAGAATTAAAATGGGGACAGCGTCACAATAGATCCTAGCGATCTCAGTGACCAGGGGCTCCTCCCATCCCTTATCGAAAAAAAACCCTGAATTTTAAGCGTGTTCTATTAACCCTTAGCATTCATTTTATTGAATTTTCGCAGCGGAGAAATATAGTTCGAAAAATTAAGAACTCAGATATTTTGAAGTTCACTTCAAATATGTATCCGTTGGAAAGGTTTTTTTTTCTCGCCTTATACGTGCTCAGAAATCTAAAAGCATATTACAGTCCTACAACTAAATAGCTCTTCCTAATCCAATTTTTTAGAGATCGAAGTTGTTGGATGTTGAATTTTGCCTCAACTTTAAATGAAAATCTTAAAACTATAAATCTGTAAACGATTATCTGCTTTGTGTATTTCGAGTTGTATCATTTAGTCACTGTAGATCATCATGATAAATTGTAGATTCCTTATTGTTCCTGTGTCTGGTTGTAGAGGTTACTGTTTTAGTACCAACACTTGAGCAGTGATTAAATAGACAATTCCAGTCAATTCAACATGCGTGGAAGAATTATTGTTCTTTCCAGATAAAATCCGGTTTTACTTAATTGTACAATTTACTTACTGAATGTGACGAGTTTTAGATGGTACATCGAATAAGATATCGAAGAAGGTAATGTATAATTTTTCTTAGGTACATACTGGATTCGGATGCAATTTTGAAATGTCGTCTAATATTAATTTTAATATTAGTGCTTGATCTAGATGATTCTCACAAAAAATGAACTCTGCACGCAACATAGCAATGGTTAAGCTACAATGCAAGTCTCTCTAAAACGAAATGTAACGTCTGTTGAAAGGTAGATTGAAGGAAGGTAATTTGGATTTCCTGTTGGTATAGTTATAGTATTCAGTTGTGGTTTTGAAAAGTCTTCTAATATTAATTTCAATGTCCATAGTTGAACTAGATTATAGGTTATCGCTTTTTTTATTGTTCAATAATTGTGATGTGGAAGAGACGTGAATTACTTCCAGAAAACCCACAGATGCAGGTGTGTAGTAGAAACCTGCTTGCAGGGAAAGCTGGTCAGCATTACGGTTGAGTAATCCATTCAAACAGTAATCATAACAGTAAGAATTGGCAGATTTTTTTAGGTCCTGATTATTGAGCTTGTAGAATTTCGTACACCAAGTTTCGGAAGACCTTCTCTACTAGGAAGGCTCCCTATCCGCTTTCCGGGCTGCGATTGTTTCCCCCCAGAAAGAATACCTTGGCCTTCCTCTCGAGGTCGATTCAAGGAGTGATGGTCTGGCTTTGTCGGGTGAATGGGGCGGCATTCCCATAAATATCCAGATATTTCTTATTAACCCCCCTCCCCCTCGCCACGGCCGTTCTGATAGCTATCTTCATCCTTCTCCGGGGGCAAGGAAAGCCTCTTACAAACGCAAATTCTCGCAGGAAACAATCAATGGAGGGATCCCTTCTCTACCTCTCACGCGATCATTATAACGACTGTTACAGCTCATTTCACGTTGGCCTTTTCTTTTTATACCAGTGGAGAAAAAGAAATACTTTTTTTCATCGTTTCTCTACGATCCCTCTTTGATAGATATATCATTTTTCTTCTCGTTGTCTGCTTTGCATGACCACAATGTTACCTGTCAGCAAAACATGAATGCTTCGGGATTTAAGGTTTCCGTTGTGAGGTGAAGAAAAACTGCCATTTTTAAGAAAAACAGGTTTTAGAAACGATGCGATCTACATTTCGGCGGCTCCAGATTAACAACTTGCACATTTTGATGATTGAGAACGTCAAAACACGAAGTCGCGTGGAGGGAGTGGAACTCTCCAGTACAACCAATTGTTTGAGTTTTAGGTCTCGTAAATCCTACGATAATTACTTGATCCTTTCCTCAAGTTTGTGAGCCAGGCTTCCTTCTGAGTGGCTTCTGAGAAATCATACGCTTGCTGTACTGTCCTAAATTATTGCGGACTATTCAGGCTCTTGCATTGACGAGTATTTCCTACTCAAGAGAGGATGTGTTTGTATCATATTTGTTTTTGCTTAGCTAAAGAAAGTTATTTTGAAAAAAGGAAGAAATGGAAACCCTATCATTGTTTCAGTCTGTTATTAGTCATCTAATAGTTTACGTACATAGTGTTGAGTTTTAGTCGAGAAAAGAAAACTGAACCCATGCTGGAACTCCTCGTACAACTTGTAGTATGTGACGTGATGGAATCGTATAGTTGCCCCTTCCATTGAGCAAGATTCTTAATGCCCGCCACGCTCAAAGGGGGGGGGGGCTACTAAATGGAGGTATGACTCATTCACAGTGGGGGGGGGGGGGGGGGCTCGCAATAAGTAGGGCTGGGGTATAATAATTATTAAAGGGGTCATTATGGACAGCATTCAGCTTATGGGGAAATGCGAGTGGTTGGGGGCGTCAAGACGGTTATTAATTAGAGGACCATTGGTCATAACCACGCTCTGCTACCATGTGACGTGATGAAATGGTATAGTTGCCCCTTCCTTGAGCCAGATGTGGTAATGCCCGCCACGCTCGGAGGATGGCCCAGACGCTTGAAGGCGTCTGATTCATGCCCCAAGTCGACGGATTCAAGAATCGGGAAGGACCAACTTACCATATCCATCATAAGTATTAGCAATGTGGAGTAAGTTAGAGATTTATAATTCATCTGTACAAGACAGTTCAACATCTCTGAAAAACAGTTTATGTCTCATCATTGAAAGGACCATATCTTAAAATATATTTGTTTATCTTAAACTAAATAAGAATTCACCAATTCTCCATTGGTTTCCGTCAAACCAAAGGAGAGATCTTGAAAAATCAGTAACAACTAAGTCATCGCCCTCTATCGTATTGGAATAACTTTCTAATCATCCCAAAAAGATAAACTTGAAAGGTTGAAAATGAAAAATATCTTGATGAATATACTTTCTAGGTCGCTAAGATAGCCAGTCCACTCCCAAAAGTTCCTAACCCCCTCCAAACCATTTTAATTTCGAGCCATCGAGTACTTTCTGAAAAAAAAAAATCGCTAAAAAAATCACGACATTTACCCACCTAACATGTGATCTTTATCATTACTCTCCCTATTTTCGATTTGAAAGTCCGCGCTATGATATTTTTTATATTCTGGGTACCGAATCTAATAGACGAAGTTTTGGTTCAAGCGTACTGTGGTGCGAAGGTAGATCTCAATACCTAATCGTGAAGTAGGCTTAGAGGGTGTAAACTGACATGGTCATGGTACTCACCGTTTTCTATTATTGCTAGTCTTGTGAATTGTAGTCGATCTTGTTCCAATGTTCATTTTGAAATTTCGTTCCTTCTTCATCTCACTTTCAAAAAAGAGAAAAAACGTGATTGTCGTTAATGGAAAGGGACGTTCAAACACGTTGTCGGTGGGCCTGATTTATATAGCTTGTTGTCTAGCTTATTTAGGGCGGAGGATTAAAACGACTTATGTCCCCTTAATCCGATACTGTTTCCCTCTTTCCGCCCTTTAACGTTCCCAGCCGATTCGGGAGTGGGAAATGCTTCTGTGATAGTGATAGACACTCCCGTTTTTGTACCTCCACATCAGGACCAAATCCTCCTAACCGGTTCCTGTTGTCCGATCCGGGTCATTCCCAATTAGAATGGCTCATCGGCTGTACCGGGCCGATTAGTGTTTCATTCAGTTTCAACACGCGTCGATGAATCTGTGCGATGCTTCAAAGAGGCTTTGCTCCACGCTAACGAGCCGTTCTCGAACACATTGCCTACGGCAGGACATGCAGTTACTGCTAGACCGTATGTTCGGCGAACAAGAGAACGTAAGGCTCGAAGATTCACACTAGTTTCCATTCCACCTGTTATTTAGTTGCGTAGTTCTTACGTTTTTGTAGGACATGTTGTTAGGTTATTATTAAAGGCAACTTTTTCTAGAAGTGGTCTGTAGAATACTGTTTCTGCGAGTAACTTATGACGAGACGTTCCGAATCCGATGAGAGTACTTCCCACTCGATGTTGTCTCTCGCCTCCCCTGTAAAGACCAGTCTTGTAGCGGGTGAGATTTTCAGTTCCTGGTAACTCATCGACGAAAGTTCGAACAAGATTTTAATTGCACATTGAATAATTGAGTCTAGTCATTTCAGATTTCCTCAGACATTAGAAAAATATGATTAGGGACCAGTCGAGACCATCAGCCTCGTAAGGGGAAATACATTCGGATGGGAAGTATTCACCTCGAGACTGAAACATCTCGTGGATAACCTAGAAGACCGCTTTTGGTATAACAAAACTAAATAAGGTAAAAAGAAGCATTTAGTTGGTAAATAATATACTGCTTCTGTGTGTTCTCTACTTTTTCATTTGATTGCCAAGGATCAAATATCTGTCACGGAAATGACGACGCCAATTCGTCCTGGTAACAGTCATTACTTGGTTCTGCCAATCTGTTCTTCTTCTTGATTCTGTCCAACCTACTAGTATTATGTATTTGTGTGAAATTCTAAGCATTCAAGTGGTAATATCCAAGGTTTATTGCATTTCGTTTGTGAATTGTTTTATCTACAGTCGTTAGATTAGACTTGTTACATTCACGTTCTGAACTAACTTGTGTCTACCACGTTAGACAAAATATTTCGAACATTCAATTTAAAGCTCACTTTGTTGTTTTTTAAAATATATTTTATTTACTAACTTCTATGTTGCCTTGTCGTTTATGCTGCTTCAGAGTAAAGCATTTCGTGAAGTTCAGCAGTCAATTTTAAGTGTTTAATATAGTTAGTTAGTTGTGTTTAATTTATACTTAGTCTGGACATTTACATTTTCATGGATTACATAAAATATATCAATTAAGTAGGATATTTCATGTTTTTTTGAATTTGTGGTTTTTTCAAAAATTTTTTTTGCATTGTCTTCAATCATAAAATTGTTGGTGATTAGGTTTGGGTGCTCCTCTCTGGTTCTGTATCCTAAGATTTGGTTTGGTTGTTTTGACATTTGATGTTCAAACGAATCGATGCAATGCGAGACACTTTCTGAGTTCATAGTTTTGGGGTGCTGTATTCCTTCGGTTTATGTCATAGTGTTTGCTGTTCTACATACCACGTGTTATGTACTGCTTTGGTAGACTTTTCAATGAAACTGACAAGAATCTTCAACTTGAGCAGCGTATCTATGCCTACTTCAAGGGATATAGAAAGTTCCAGTGCGAAGCGGATCCATTCAAATCGCAACGCTTGCCTTGTTAACTTCATACCCATGCCCTGTACGCATCCTTCTTGCCGATCGTCGGTCACCCAGCGGGGTCTCCGATCCCAAGATGACATTCATACTGACCAACGTTTCAGATTCCGTAATCTTGTGGCAACGGGCGTTCATTACTTATGGTCTACTGTATCGGGTTTCTGATTCCCGGTTGATGTTTTTTCATCGCAAACCTTTCTGCTGAATGTTTTACTTAATTCGTTCAAGTCAATTATAGAACTGAATCAATTCGGTTAGAATCATTTAGTTATTTGGACTTTGAAGTCACAACAACAATTAATCAATCATACGGAAAAAACTAGTTGAAAAACAAGAAACTGAAGGAATGGGGACTTCAACTTTAATAGTCTCGAATCTTGATTTTTAGCCTACGAGCCCACAGTAAGGCCCGCTAAACACTTAACATTTTCAGTCTGCAGGTAGAAAACATAGAAGTTAGATTATAAGAAAACGTAAAACCCCACAAAGTTCCGTTTTCTCTAATTCTTGTGGATCGATCTCGCCCACATTTGGAGGGTGGTAGGGAAAAAACGCTGCAAATTCTTTCACTAGGGTTTATTATTCAATTGGCTTGCGTTCATGATTTGAATTTCTACTAAGCTTTGGAGTGTGCGTGTTTCACAGGATAGAGCGATTATTTAAGTTCAGGAGGCACACAAATACGATCAACTGATCAATCCAAATAGGTGTTTTGGTTGAGAACCGATTTACGTGGTCTATGCATATCTCCTGAAATTCAATAATCGCTCTATCACCTGTGAAACACGCACACTCCGAAGCGTAGTACAGATTCAAATCATGAACGCAAGCCAATCGAATAATAAACCCCAGTGAAAGAATACTTACTTACCCCAGTAATAATATTGAATAATATTTACCTATTTATTATCAGTGTTTCATGAATAGCAGAATGCTTCAACCCGTGTATCGGCTATAAACTACAAGTATCCACATCGTCTATCACTCCAGTATCCACATTCACTTCAACTCGACGCTATCGGCCGGACATCACTAGGTTACAAACAAACAATAACAATCGAAAAAACGCAAATGTTGGCACCATAAATCGGGCCATAAATCGGGTATGGTTTGACCTGCGGACCTGAGAAGGGGCTCATTCGATTCCCCATGGTATGTTCTTCAAATAGGTACAAATTTAGGCCGCTTCGACTTGTTTTGAGGTTTTTAGGGATTTTACAAAACTTTGACAGCCCTTAAAGGGCGCTTTAAATTGAGTTAGAGAGCTGGCTCAAGAATTGGGGCGGACCAAGATGGATTTTTCATGAAAATTTCAGATCTTTTGCTCCAGCCGTTTAGGAGATATCGTGCGTACGGCGGACGGACGGAAAATTTTTTTATTGCAGATTCGGATTCTACACCCTTTGAAACGTAAACCATGAAATTTTCAGGGGGGTTAGAATTTTTTTTTCCAGAGCGATTACAATGGTTTATTATTGAATAATAAACCAAAACGGTCTGACAATCTCATCAATTTCAACGCAATAGTATCATTATTAGGTGCTGAGGTGCGCGAACGTTAAATGCCTGTAACAATCCTAATTTTACAGTTTTCAGTCGATTTTGATTATACTTTCTCGGAATTATATTTTCGGGGATGTAGCCTCCATGAGTTTCATTGCTCACAAGACAATGCTGCGCTTGTTGAATGTAAAATTCGTAAAGCAAAATGCTGTTAGTTTGTAATCACCCGAACTTGCTCATGTTCAGAGAATAGTTGGAGAGTTCCGTTTTAACTATCATATATTGATTTTATACTCGATTTTATATGTTGTGAAACCAAAGAGGTAGACCGGCAATGTATTACAAGTCACCCATTTGAAGGCGAACACGTCCCATGGGAGTTTCGTCCCGTGAATCGTTGTTAGGGACTCACCTAAACCCGTCAAGTTCCAAGGATAAGACTATTCTAGGATTTTTTCACAACATAAAAATTATTGATGTTCTACATTCTATCGTTATCGACAGGAGGAATCCGTGTGCCAAACACAACTTGGCAGTTTTTTATTGTCATGAAAAAATCTCAAAACAATGCTACGACTTTTATCTTACAATTGTAGGTAACGAAGTAATTCTTCAACTCTTGCGGTTGCATGAGCCGATTTTCAACCTGCTACAACGGTTATGTACCTTTACGGATATTTCTCTCTTTCCAGTTTCTTGAAATTAGTTCGACTGAAACGTGAATCTTGAAAGGGTAGTTACTTAACTTGTCCATTGCAACATTCCGTTGTTTTCAGAGTTAGGAACTACAATATTACGATGGAAAATCTAAATTCTCCATCTTATATTTTCATTAGTGTTGACTGCTATTGTGAAAGAAATACCTTCAACTACTGTATTCCGACTTGGGGACAACTGGAGTGTCAGTGGCAGATGCCGCAGCTTATAAATTGGAAAACTGTCGAGTTATTTATGTAGGAAATTGGCGATGTTCGTGTCAATAGTTTATTCAATGTTGCTTTTCCCCTGGAGCAAATTGAAAAAATACACCCCAGTATGTGTGTTTGTAAATAGTCGTTGAGGCTATGAAATGATTTCTCGTTTACCAGCGATGCCGTATATTCGTGGGAGTGGCCCTTGTAGTAGGCGTTTATTTCCCGCTCCATCCCTACCAGCTCCTAAGCTATTACTACTCTCTCTTCCTTTCATAAACCGATCTCGAACTCTCTAGAAATCACGAGCGGTTCATCAGTATCTATGTGGTTCTATAGCGAATTCATTGCGTTAGCAATTCTAACAACAAAAACGTCTGCCGGAGGGGTTCAACAAATCGTAAAACGCTGCCCTCGGTCTCATACCTTGCTAGAATAGATCAGTAAATGAATCAAGTTTTCTGAATTGATTATTTGTCATTCCACCCATGACACCTACATTCCTAAATTATTATTGCAGACCTACGACTAAACAGAAAGGTACGTGGGGGTAGTGAAGTTTTAGTTAAACTAAGTGACACTTACTTCTACATGAAATATGATGGGAAGCATTTAAGAAAGAGAAGAAAAAAAGGATATAGAAAGAGGAAATGCGAAATCCCTGGAGCAAAAACGGATTTACCACCATTCCGAGAAAGCTGAGAGAGTTTTGAGTAAAGAGATGGAAAGAAGGGAAACTCAAAGAAAAGCTTGAGGTTCAGTTAACGATGTGAACTAACGTTACTTGAGACAAGTTTGAAGAGGAGGAGTCTTGAGTTATCGTACTTCCCCATAAGTACTTGAATTGGGTTGACGGTGGGTGAGGGGAAATCTTAATCCTCATACAGTTACTTTTTCTGACCCTTTCCAGTTCCAATTCCTGTTCCCATACTCTGGCTTATAACTGTGGCGGTTATCCTTCGAGTTGGGAGAACGCCTTCGTTGAAACTTCAGTTATAAAGCCGAAGCGAGGCAGATCCGAACATGAAATGTTTAATCTTGGTAATTTGTAAGGTCTGGAAAAATACCGGTTATTCCGATTGACTTTTACTTGTAATGTAAATACAAATTTGTGATATCTCATTTTAGAATATACATAATATGTACAAAATAATATTTTGATGGCATCATTTTGGTTTATTATTCAATAATAAACCAATGTAATCGCTCTGGAAAAAAAAAAAATTTAACCCCCCTGAAAATTTCATGGTTTACGTTTCAAAGGGTGTAGAATCCGAATCTGCAATAAAAAATTTTCCGTCCGTCCGCCGTACGCCGTACGCACGATATCTCCGAAACGGCTAGAGCAAAAAATCTGAAATTTTCAGGAAAAATCCATCTTGGTCCGACGACGCCCCAATTCTTGAGCCAGCTCCCTCACTCAATTTAAAGTGCCCTTTAAGGGCTGTAAAAGTTTTGTAAAATCCCTGAAAACCTCAAAACTAGTCGAATCGGCCTAAATATTTTCCTATTTGAAGAACATACCATTAGGAATCGAATGAGCCCTTCCCAGGTCCGTAGCTCAAATCATTCCCGATGTATGGCCCGATTTATGGTGCCAACATTTGCGTTTTTTCGTTTATTATTGTTTGTTTGTAACCTAGTGATGTCCGGCCGATAGCGTCGAGTTGTAGTGAATGTGGACACTGGAGTGATAGCCGATGTGAATACTTGTAGTGTAGTTAGTAGCCGATACACGGGTTGAAGCATTCTGATAATATATAGGTAAATATTATTCAATATTATTACTGGGGTTTATTATTCAATATTATTACTGGGGTAAATAAGTATTCTTTCACTGGGGATTATTATTCAATTGGCTTGCGTTCGTGATTTGAATCTGTACTAAGCTTCGGAGTGTGCGTGTTTTACAGGTAATAGAGCGATTATCGAATTTCAGGAGATATGCATAGACCACGTAAATCGGTTCGCATCCAAAACACCTATTTGGATTGATCAGTTGATGATATTTGTGTGCCCCCTCTACATCTGTCTACCTTTGGCTACATCGTTTAAATTTGGATTTGGGGAAGTTTTAACGCAATACGAGTGCCGAAGGACTTGATAAATTATAGATGTGTTTATTGTGGGGGGGGGGGGGGTATTGAGGTTCAATAAAAAAACGCTGCAAATTCTTTCACTGGGGTTTATTATTCAATCGGCTTGCGTTCATGATTTGAATTTCTACTAAGCTTTGGAGTCTGCGTGTTTCACAGGATAGGGCGATTATTGAATTTCAGGAGGCACACAAATATGATCAACTGATCAATCCAAATAGGTATTTTGGTCGAGAACATATTCACGTGCTCCATGTATATCTCCTAAAATTCAATAATCGCCCTATCCTGTGAAACACGCACACTCCAAAGCTTATTAAAAATTCAAATCATGAACGCAAGCCGATTGAATAATAAACCCCAGTGAAAGAATTTGCAGCGTTTTTTGATTGGAATAAATTTGAAGATTCAATAAACTTAACGAAGGTACAAATTGAATAAATAAGATATGTTAGTGGAAAGGTCTTCGTATTATTCTGATATGGAAGAGAACAAGTTTTTTATAGTTACACCGAAACTTTGAAGAAGCGTCAGATTATGAATTGATCGATATTTGCAGAATTCTATGAAATGAGATGTCCTAAACGCTGCCCAAATAAGGGCCTGTTTCGAAAAAAAAAAAAACAGCATATAATTGTTGAAAATTACTTTGTTGATATTCATGAGGTATGCGTACAAAGAGTTGATTCCTTCCTGCAGCATTTGTACTTACATTCGATCCGTATGTGTTTCTTTTGACATTGGTTGAATAGGGGCTGTACCATGGACGTGTTACTCTGAACCACAATGAACCACAGTGAAATGTTCAACGTTTGGTTAAACATTTGATTCAAACCGTTGACCAGCATCTACGTTTCTATTTTTTGAAATGTCATGCCCTTACCCTTTCCACCTGTGAAAAATAAACCCATTAACAAGTTCACAAATTCTGTGGATATTTAGATTTGTGAACAACCATCAACATCCCGATTCGAACACTTCTTGAAAATGTCATCGAAATAATATGGAATCTGTAAAAATAAAGCTTATTGCAAGGATCGCATTTGCGCTTTCCGAAAGGTATTCCTAATATTTTGAAACGCCGATTGCGAGTGGACATTTAGATTTTGGGGAAGAAAGTTTGTCACCTGAATCTGGAAACAACTCCTCCTTCCTACAGGTACATACCACCCATGTACTAAGTAAGATGATTAGGGTCAACAAGGGGCCAGGCCTACCCCTCCTTCAAGACCTGGCGGTCGTGCGGGTACTGTATACCCAGTACGCCGTCTCTCGTACCAGTTAGATACCTACTGCTGCTGGAAGTTCTGTCATGGTTGGTCGGTGCTAATGTACCAAGTTGAGTGATTGGGGTCAACAAGGGGCCAGGCCAACCCCTCCTTCAAGACCTGGCGGTCGTGCGGGTACTGTATACCCTCTTCGCCGTCTCTTACCAATTATAAACCGGTGCTGAAATTTCTGTCTTGGTTGGACGGTTATGGGATTGAAGTTCACATATCGCGAAGGGAGAAGAAGTTAGGGCTAACGTGCAATCGTCCAATGAATGGACCCTGGTGAGGGTTATGAAAAAAAGGTACCTAATTTTATTATATTATATTCAATATTATTGGGAACCAGAGTAAACAGATTTCTTTGTGATGAAATATTTAATGAAAAACTTCCTGAAAAATGGCATGATTTGAGAAAAAAAAAGCTATTATGATTGAATATTCATTGGTTGATATTCATGGGCCCTGTGTTCAATTGAGGTAATTCCTCGTTTCTGCAGCTTTTGTACTTACATTCAAGTTCTATTTGTTTCTTTTGACACTGGTTGCATAGGGGCTATATACCGTAGACATTGTACACTGAACCGGTCAAAATAAATCACTGTTGAACATTTTTTTAGAACCATCTCTGTTCAATACCCTTGACTAGCATCTACGTTTCTATCTTTTGACATTTCATGCCCTAACATTCACCAATTATCTATGAAATATAAACTCACCCAGTTTTTGTTTTCCATTCTCCAATACATAAATAATAAACTAATATGATATTTTACATCGTTTTTATTAACTCTTAATCTCCATCTTGTCTACATATGCGGTTCGTATAGTATTTACTGATACGAACCAATAATAATGCCAGTATTGTGAATTCTACACAATAAGTGAATTGGTGACATCGACAATAACATTGAACTGAACTGACCCTAATCGACAATGATATTGGTCATGAGTTAAAAATTATATAGAAGATTTATGTTTTGAAATAGTAGAAATCGGTAAGAGTGCTGCTTCTTATACGCATATGTGTCCAACAAAATTCCAAATAACCAACAAAGTCAAGTATTTACTACTATCCCATTTTACTGTTCAACATTAGGTTTTGTTGACGTTTTCTTTACTTATCCATTTTTACAGTTTAGTTCGCCGATAGTTTTCATTTATTCAAGTCGACAATAAGTGTTTGACGGATTGGTCTAAGTCTGTCTATTTTTCAGGAGCCGTGACACTGGCGAAAACAAAGAAAGCTCTGGAGAACGACGCAAACAGTAAGTATCACTGCTTCAATTCCCTTGCTCCAAATTTTTGGAAAATATTCATATGAATCAGAGTCACGCTCACTAAATTTTGATGATTCGGAGATCAATATTATGTAGATATGACAGTGATTTTTATATACAACTCAAGCGATATAGCTATTTGATGTCGGTGTGAACCAGGTTCGTAGTTCTCGTTTTATAAAATCTCATTAATGGAACGTCGGACCCATGTGAGCGGTCTGACATTCTGTCCTCCATTGTTTAGGGGAAAATTGGAAATTCCGTTCTCCGTAGAAGATAATTGATGAGTTAAAATTGAACAGTTTTCGGGCCGTCACGTCCATAATGCTTCCCTTCACTTGGTGTCGAAAGGGGAGGGATACAAAAAAAAGGGAATTAGCAAAGGAGAGGGCAAAAGACTTTGGGAGGAGGAGACTTATGGGTCGAAAGTAATTTATTTTGTTTCGTGCTTCCCCATCAAGCTCTCTCCCAGGGTTTTCCTTCTCTCTCGGCCCATAGCGAGCTTTCAGGTCTTTGAGTCGACCTCGATTGTTTGGACTATTACTTAAGTTTCAGAGACCCTAAGCGCGAATCGGGAGTTAATCTTCTCGTACGTGCCCAACCTCCCGTGCAGCCGGGCGGAGACTTTTGGGGCAAAACCGCCCATTCCCCGGAGCACAAACTGAAGTGGAATTGAGGGTGCTCGAATCTTATCCGAATCAAATAATTGTTGGTTTGAAAGCGGGGGCCACGCCTTCCTTTTCCTCGTATTTCTATCCTCCAATGTTTAAACTTGATCAATGCGAACGTTGCAAGCCAAGCTGTGCTCAAATTCGTTAACGTGACCAAAATAAAGTTATTTGTGAAATCACCGCCTTGATCAATCATAATACTAACCAGACAGTCTTATTCATTTATTAGGAATCTCGTTTCGTGATAAATTGCTTTATTAGAAGAGAACTTCATTACTTCGTTTCCATTGTTATTTATCAATAATTGAGTCTGTTCAACAGTTCATTGTGTAATCGATAAAGTCTTGAAATGAGGGATGGGGCTAACAAGGGTTTACGTGAGCGCATTCTGTGTTCATAAACGGTACTTACTGATCCTAACCAACTCCCTGGAAAAATCTGTAGATTCAACCGGAGCACCAGAGAGACTAGTGCTTACCAAGGTGGCAGGTACACGAATGACCCCCTCGGGCGGACGGAAAAGTGGTGATGCCGGGATAACAAAGGGCGGAAGGAGCCCACCCGAAGGTTAGTTGAAGGAGTGTTGAGCGGGGGGGGGGGGGGAGAGAGAGACTGTCGGGTCGGTCGCTAAGAACTGGATTGTACCTACTCCTGTTAATCATTTAAATGATAATAAATTCACAACTTTCCAAAAAGTGGTGAACGATTTTTGTGCGATGAAAAATGGAGAAAATAAATTTCCTTGGAAACGATCGGTTGTGATTGAAAATTATTATAAAAATACGCGCTACTTTTGTCTCACTTTTTCCTGTCGCTTTTCGGCGGGGGGTCCCGTCGCAAAAACCTTTTCAAGGTTAAAAGTTTCTTTTGTCAGTTAAGAATGTACCTTAGCATGGACACTACTCATACCGAGTTGAATTGTCATCATACTCTACAAAGAATTTTTACTCTGGAGTCTAAGGATAATTATGTTTATTCAATGTGGAAGTATTTGAATCTTGTGGTTCTCTAAAGGAGTACTGAAATGATCTTGGCTCCAACATGGCTATCCTTCAACCCACTGAAGACGCGAGCGGTTCCAGAAGCGACCTGTGCAATAGTAGGTACCTGTGCTATCGTGCTCGTTGAAAACCAGCAAATGCTCGATGATCGATGCTCGAGCAATCTAAGCGGGGCCTAATACTTTTTATGACTCATACGGCGGACTGATATCTGTAATGAAACAGATATTTTTAGACAGTGGTAAATGTATGCTGAGTTGTGTCTGGTTTGGAGCTTTCACTATCTTTGAAATCTTGTGACCTGTTTTGTCATTTAAAGAGCTGTAATTTCTTACAGTAGCTGTATTGTTCCAGTATGTTTATCTGGTCCTATCCAACCTTTAGGGATCGTCTTCCGCCCTTAAAAAGTGTCAGGGCACATGTAAAGATAACTCGTTATATGTGTTAGGGTCTCTCCTCAGACCTTGGGTTGTAGCGGGACCTACTACCTATTCAATTCTCTCTACGACCTTCTTTGAATAATGCTTGACCGGATGCCTTAGTCCTTTTTCTAATAGAGTTCCATGACGATACTACAAATTATAATTAAAATGAAGCACCCTGCTGTGGTGTGTTCGCCTCCCTGCTGCTCAAGGGTTTGGGCATCAGGCTGTTCCTTATCTTTAAGGTTCCTGATGGTTCGGTGCTTGTGAAGAGAATGAGCGACTGGTCCAGATATTAGACGGATTCCCATTCTGTCCCAGCTGCGTGTCCAAAAAACTTCAAAAACACAAACTTTTCGGCCGACCTCATGAACAGGGAACTTTGTCCTACCCGTCAAAAATATACACTTTAGGGGTAACGCACTCAAAAACGATTTTGAAAATCAAGTCTTTCTAAAATTCCATGTAGCACATGAACTTCAATTGGTTTTTTTACGCAGAATTCGTTGGTGAACTCCGTTTTTTATTTCAAATCATTTGTGTCGTTCTAATCGAGGAAAACACGTTTGAAAACATTTAAATCCGTTGACAAAATGGACAAAAATTTACTTCAGAAACATGAGTTTGTTCTTCCTCTTGTAAATATATACCTTAAAAGTTATTACTATTGAATTTCGGCATATATGTACGTGGCACAGTATAATTTACGAGAATACTGTTAATCTAAAGACAAGTTACATAGTGCTTTTGTAATGATGTAAATATCGCTCATGATAGGTGCAGGGATGGTAAGATAATTTTCAGAATACAAACACACGGGCAGGCCTCCTGTGTTTCTCAAATAATAGGTAATCGTTAAGTGCAATATTTTTTGTAGATTCTGTTGGTAGATCAAACTCATATATTTTTTAAAATACATTTTTGCTCATTTTTTCAACAAATGTATTGGTTTTTTAACGTATTTTTAGGCGCTGAGAACACCGCAGAGGTTTAAAAATACAAAACGGGGTTCTTCATTGCATCCAGCGTGAAAAAACAGTTGAAGTTCGTATGTCACACTACATCTTGATAGAAACTTGATGTTTGTAACATTTTGTCGAACTCATTATCTCAGATTCACCCAAATCTGAATTTTTGATGGATATTTATACCATATTTTGAGGACATAGTACCCTGTTTTCATCTCATCATACCAAGTAAATTGGTTCTATGAAGTCTTCCGAAAAGTTGGTGTTTTTTGACACTGTGCGCCAATGCTGGTGATCTTTCATATTCTCTTCGTAATTCAATACTAAATTGTAGGTTTTGTCATAAAATTATTGTGGAACCTTGATCAAAAGGAAGCAAACGTTGACCTGCTAATAGCAGCGATGATCGCCGAAAAACTGTTCCATTCTTCTTATTAGGAAAAGATTGCTTTCTTCTATTTTTATTCCAGTGGCAATCGCACTTGCAGTATGTGACTGGATTTGAAAAGCTACTGAGGATAATTGGAAAGTGTTCGAAATTGGAACCGGAAACCATCGTGAAACGAGCTCTGAAACATCTGTGAAAGTTGTGTTGGAGAGGAAGGAAACCCTCTCATTTTAGGCTCACAAAGAAGAAAATAAGTTATTCTTTGCAACGGCCCTGCCGGTTATGGGTACAAAAAACGAAGAAGTAAAAGAAAATTATTTAGTCTATAAATCAAGTTCCGTTAGGGGTCGATGTGGAGGTTTTCTTGAGAGCTGCGTGGGATGAGAATAAGAAAGAGAAAGCCGCGTACAGAAATATAACGCAATTAAAAGTAATAAAATTAGTGACGTCTTGAGTTGAGCGCTGTACGTGCGATGACTTCTCATTAGAAATTATTTTGCCTCCTCGATGCCTCCTATATTTTTTTTCACCCTCAGCTCTAATCCCCTCATTTTATTCCCCCATTTCTCCTTCTTTTCCTGCTTCTGAGAGCAATTAGATAGTCGGGCGTAGATGTGCTGGGCCAAATGAGCTTACCGATTGAAACTATTCAGCTCGATGTTTGAACGATTTTGTACTGGCTTGAGCTTCCGAGCATAATCAAATCGGCAGTGTAGTGAATGCACTCAAGTTCTAATCAAATTTAAATATCCATTGATTAAATTTAATAAGAATTTTATCATTATTGAATAATAAGTTAATCAGTCCACGTGTGCTTTCCCATCCGTATGTCAGAATATCCTCATTTATTAAATGTCCTTATTAGTTAATTTATATTGTTTATTCACACAATTAAAATTTTTTCCGTCCTTGATTTTAATGAACCTCTTGTTTTTAAAGAAATATCTTGTCACCACCATACCTTGAATTGACTTACTATTTTTTTTTTTTTTTTTTTTTTTTTTGAATATAGAGAAAAAACATTTATTGATCATTAAACGGGGTGGAATGTTGGGTTAATTGGGATTTGTGAAAAGTATAAATTGATACGCCAAAAGCTCGAAGTGGTATGGAAGCCAGAAGTAGAATTGCCGAAAGTTTAAATTGAGATGCCAAAAATATTAGAATTGATTCGTGCCAAAGGTTCAAATTAATTTGCCAAAATCTTCAATTTGATACTTACTATTTACTAATGAATGATTCATCATTTGGAAATGTCGTATTATTCTTGTCTAAATTATCAAATTCAAAGTGAGATTGTGATGGTAAATACGTGTTAGTGAAATGAGGAAATGGGTTTGCGGGTTTGGTGGGGATTGTGTGAGGATATTCAACGTGAACTATTTCATAAACTCAATTCCTTCCAGCACCTACTAAGGCAGGAAACTACTCAGCCCAATACTAACAAAATTTGTTGAATAGTTAATCACAAACTTTCCACCTCAAGCCTTCGGTAATTTATTTGTCTTTAATAATGTAAATAAAAATTATTTGATTTGCTGTTATTTTTCTAACTCGAAATTAAAGTTTATTAGAATGTACATCCGTCAATATTTACACCTCACGCAAACTCTTAATATTATCCTGAGGAAGATAAATCATCCACCTACGCTTAATTGTGACTTTTATAATATTATTATTGATTATATCACATACGACTTAAAAACTCCTTTTCAAAAGAAACTGTTGCAATAAAATTCCATAGCAATCATATCGGTTGACTCCTCATCTAAAACTAGGCGATTTTTGCTATGTCCAAGCACATTCACATTAGTGTTTGAGTTCAAAGATCCGGCTTTCAGGAGTGCGATAGTTTTACAGTAATTTCAGAGAAAAGCTTCGATCAACCTACAGCAGACGGCACATCTTGAAACGGAAAATTTGACGCATGGAACAAAAAAGTTTTTTTTCAGCATGTTTTGAAATTTTAACTACTCTAAGTACCACTAGGAAATTAGTCAAGTCCAAAGGTATCCTGGTAATCTAGTAGGTACATGGTTTTACGGGTTCTTAAATAGATATTGAAACTTTTATCACTTGTAAACGGGGTTATTGAAATAATCGTCTAAGTCGTGGTAATTACTACAAATTAGTATTCACTGGCTGGAATTAGTTTTTGTGGCCACGCACCAGGTCAGAGTGGTGATCAATCAATCAATCTGCCTATTTGTATAAAATCAGTAATTTACTGTTACAAAAAATTCTGGCACCAACAGTTTGTGTTTGTATAGGTAGTATGATGTTTTATATGTATATTGGAACTGAATAAATACATAGGTTATAAAGTAATATAAAATAAAATATTACCGGGAAGTCGAATAAGTAGCTTTTAGAGAAAATAAAACGGCTATTCCACAAGAAACAAGAAAAAAAAAAAAAACGCTGCAAATTCTTTCACTGGGGTTTATTATTCAATTGGCTTGCGTTCATGATTTGAATTTCTACTAAGCTTTGGAGTGTGCGTGTTTCACAGGTGATAGAGTGATTATTGAATTTCAGGAGGCACACAAATATGATCAACTGAACAATCCAAATAGGTATTTTGGTTGAGAACAGATTTACGTGCCCTATGCATATCTCCTGAAATTCAATAATGGCTCTATCAGTTGTGAAACACGGACACTCCAAAGCTTAGTAGAAATTCAAATCATGAACGCAAGCCAATTGAATAATAAACCCCAGTGAAAGAATTTGCAGCGTTTTCCTGAAAAGTTCAGATTTTCTGATTTTTCCTGAAAATCATCAGAATGCTTCAACCCGTGTATCGGCTACAAAGCCTTTTAGGAGTTCACTACAGTATCCACATCACTACATCACTACGTCAATAGGTTGCTGATATAAACACAAAAACAATAATAAACCAAAATAACGCGAATGTTGGCACCATAAATCGGGCCATAGATCGAGAATGGTTTGACCTACGGACCTGGGAAAGGGCTCATTCGATTCCTCGTGGAGTGTTCTTCAAAAAGAGTACAAATTTAGGCCGCCTTGACTTTTTTTGAGGTTTTTAGGGATTTTACAAAACTTTGACAACCCTTAAAGGGCACTTTAAATTAAGTGAGAGAGCTGGCTCGAGAATTGGGGCGTCGCCGGACCAACGTGGATTTTTCCTTTGTTGCTTCAGCCGTTTGGGAGAAATTGTGCGTACGGCGGACGGACGGAAAAATTTGTATTGCAGATTCGGATTCTACACCCTTTGAAACGTAAACCATGAAATTTTCAGGGGGGTTAGAATTTTTTTTTTTTTTTTTTTCAAGAGCGATTACAATGGTTTATTATTGAATAATAAACCAAAAGAAATGAAGACAGCTCAAGATCAGACCAGGGGAGCACCACAAATATAAGCACAACTATAAATTTTATGATGATAACGAATTCCGCACTAAGACACTATAACCCATTCACCATACATTAGGGACGAATGCTCTTGGTCTTAGTGAGCGGACGGGGGACTGGTATACACGCTGATTGTTGTCCACGTCGTTGCGTACATCAAGGAGGTCGGCGAGCTTAGCGCCATCACCGTTCTGTGGAGTCTGGTAGAAGAAGGTTGCAAACTCTATTCATATTTTTTCAGCTGTCGCAGAGAAGCACCTTCCCACAAAGCATCGTAATTAGAATAACTATCAACTTGACCGCAGAGCTCACTCAGCTGAGAAACATAAAATACGAAGAAACTTACATAATTGATCGAATCTTGTGTATTAGGTTAGAGAATCAGTTGTTCACTGTTCGAAGATTTAAATTTCCCTGGAGGTCACATCGTTTGCTCTTATTGTAATTATGCAATCCACAGTACATGTAACTATACATCTCGAACTGCTCTGCATCTAATTGGTTATATATTGCTGTTGTTTGTTTCTTCTTGTTGAAAAAGATTCAAGACGATTTTCCGAGAATGTTTCTTTGGACAAAGGAGAAACGAGCTCCAAGTCGTATGTCACGTGTCGTTCAAATATAAAATAGGGGAGAAAATATAGGGTAGAGGCCAAAGTGGGTTGTCGAGACAGGAAGATATCAATGATTCTTTCGAATGGTTTCCGAAGATCATATAAAAAGATGGAAGAGCAGCGCTTAGCTGGACTCATTTCTGGAGAGAGAAATAACGTCAGGCTTTGGAGTGGTGTTAGCGGGCTAGGCAGAGAAGGTGGTGGCTGAGAGGTGTGATGACAGAAGGAGCGATACAGAGGGGGCGGTAGTGGGGGTCAAGAGCTTCGAAGGGCGGTATCTGGCGCGTGATCAAATTAGGGGAAGTTGTGCCAAATGTGAAACCGACCTCTCAAGTTTCCCAGACTTTGGTTGTGGCTGGCCTCTCCACAACACGAATTTACCCTAAACAAAACATTTGCCCTCACGCATACGCTCGAATACGTTGACGATGGCGCACGCGGGCTTTTTCAGACGAATTATTTAAAATGTTGGATGCATGCGCGTCTCCAAAGATAAATATCTACTCCCTGGTAGACGTCCGTATAAGTTTATGTATACATACGTAACTTGGAAAAAATTTAGAAAAAAAAAATCAATCCACAAGAATATACTGATCTAATTGACATCATTCGGGATTGTTCGATATTCTCAATAGGATTGTCGACATTTCCAAGGTTGAGATTTGAAACAGGTCTTAAGTATGGAGAATTACTCTGTTTGAATGATTGTTTTGGTTCGTATAGAAGTTGAATTTCACTTGCCGTAAATGTTGTTTGGTTCGTTCCGCTTGTCATAAATGTTTTAAAAACAGAAAACCACAAAGTGGTTTTCAATTCGTTTTGGTTCTTCAAGTCTTGAAGATTGGAAACAACTTTCATCCTTGTATAATGGTTCGATTAGATTGGATGTAAGATAAAAGCGGCGTCGTTGTAGTGAATGACAAAACGTTGTCTATATTTCCACGAACAGTTAAGAGTTATGATAGTTAAATCGATTTCGACGGTTAGGTCATCATCAGAACAACCGATTTAACTGTGTAACTGATTTACTTTCGTGGAAATATAGACAACGTTCTATCTTACTCCGTTTTTATTGAAATGGGTTTCCACAACTACGCCGCGAGTGACTTAGTTCGTAGCTTGCATAATTGATGTTTACGAGTTTCACTCATGTTCCTTCCTGATCTCAACTCTCTCCCCCCCCCTCCTCGCCGTTATTAAATGAAAATCGTTGTTAGTCCATTCATTTGGACTAATGATTTGCCGGGAAGTTCCATTGATACATGACCGATGAAATGCGCTCATTCGATCCTTGACAATTTTTTCGGTTTAGGATGAAAATTGCACACAGTAAGCAATTGCAATTCTGTTTGCTGGTTTGTTTTACATTTGAGCGTATGCAAAGCTACACTTAGCCACCAAACTGCCTTGGAATTCATTATGAACCATCAATCAGTTTCATGGATTCATGGGTACCGTAGGTGCCATGATGATCGATAGTTCACTATTGATGGATTCTTCCAGAGGAACGGATCTGGAATAAACTTTGCTATATGCCGTACAGGGACAGACCCGCGACAGGAGATGGATATTTCTGGTTTCGTCTTGCTATCAAATCAGAAGGAATATTGTCTAATTAAATAGTTTTTTACGGCAGAAGTGTTGGTTTATTCAGTAATACAGTGGCTTTCCTCTCTTCTTCTTCTTCTGGTTTCATAGAAAACAAAAAAGTTGAGGTCCATAATAATAAAACTTCCACCTTTGTTTTTTGTATCAGAGATGTCTGAACATACTTTGTGCTATCCGATTCTCACTGCCTGTGTACGAGAAACCTTGTCACACACAACTTCCTCAATTTGCACCCGATCAATTTTAGCCTCTGTGAGTGCGTAAACGCCAAATCCATGGGGCAAGCATATCAATTCTTTAGGGTAATGTTGAGCTGAAAATCTTTGAACAGAAATAGTAATGTGGGAAATAGCTGAATACCGCTGGTATCTCTTAGTTTCAGGTCTATTGTGGCCGCAGGCTTTTATACGACTAGATGCGATATTAAGAACTTATCAAAGGGGGAGTGGGAGATAGGGGAACTTCACACTGCACGACAGAGAACAAGTAGACCTAATGCCGCTTCGGGAGTTATGTTATTGTTTTGTTTTTTTCAAGCGATTACCCCTGACTTTGGATTAGGATTATTCCTCTATGGTGTACCGGACTCTAGGGAATATAGTTTACTGTTGGGTTAGGATGACCGAACACCGAATGAAGTCAACGGTACAAACAGAGGGTTCCCACGCAAATGCTTTCATGTTAACAAAGGATCAAAACACTGAATTGAAAAGTCTGTATAATATACAGCCATATTATGGCTGAGTAAACATTTTGAAGAGTCCAATCAATCCATTAATAACGGGAATTTAGAGTCCCAGTGGGTGGGTTATTTTTCCGCTTTTGTTTGTTGTTGCAAAAGCTTTTCCTAGACACATTCGTTGGATCACTCCGTGTTAATGATCTTTCTTCAGAGAGAGAAATTTAAAACCGTCGTTGGAAGTTGTACATTTGGCGTGAAAATGGTCTTTCTGAGAGGCGACAACGCAAACACATAAGCTCTTTCTAGGGGAAGAGAAACTGTTTAGGGAAGGAGAATACAGAGCGTGTAGATAAACGGGAAACGGGCGAAGACTATTTTTCATATTAGGAGCGCCCTAAGATAAGGGTTTATTTCTTATTCTAAACAGCACTCCGTCAAGTGTTTTTTCCCCATGTTACGTAAAAGCAGGAATCCCATACGATGCTCATCACTCGAGTTTCTGCGACGACAGAGGTCGCGTGGGAGAGGATAGCAGCGTATAACCTATAGTAGGGTGGCCTATTCTTCCAGTCGGTTCCCCTTGAGGGAACGGGGGAGAAGTTGATTCTGCAAGATTCTTATCAAAACGAGCAGTTTTTCTACTCTTTGTCCCTTCTCTTCCTTGTTTTCTCCCGTCTGCCCTGAATTTCCTTTCTGCCGTCTACCCCTTACCCACCCCATTCCCGGATCGACCACATATGTTTGCCACTGTTGAAAACAGTCTGAAACAGCTTTTGGGCGACGGGGGATTCGAGGGACGCTCACTGATTTAGACCTCTGTTTCTCCCCATTATTGCTTACTTGACGCGTCGTTCTTCTTTCTCTTTTTAAAAGCCCCATTAACTTTATGTTATTCGTATCTATTTAATGTTCCTCTTCGGCCCTTTCGCCTTTCGGGAGCACTTGCCCCCGTTTTTCGCATCCTTTTCACAATGTATATTACCAAGACTCTCAGGCTACGTCGACGTTTTACGGATGACAACAGTGTTGGTCTATTGAGTATGAATTATTTTGTTGTACGGTTTCGGATAATCGTTCAAGTCGAGAAACCTTGTAATTATGCCCAATATTTTGTGGTAATGCCCCGGGTTCCACAGAAATAAGTTACTTTTTCCGTCCGTCCGCCGTCCGCACGATTTCTCCATAACGGTTGGAGCAAAAAATCTTAAATTTTCAGGAAAAATCCATGTTGGTCCGACAACGCCCAAATTCTTTAGCCAGCTCTCTCACATAATTTGAAAGCGCCCTTTAAGGGTTGTCAAAGTTTTGTAAAATCCCTAAAAACCTCAAAAAAAGTCAAGGCGACCTAAATTTGGACTTTTTTGAAGAACTTTCCATGAGGAATCGAATGAGTCCCTCCGCAGGTCCGTAGCTCAAACCATTCCCGATGTATAGCATGATCTTATGCTGCCAACATTTGCATCCACATTTACTACATCACTAGGTTACTGCGATCAAAACAAAAACAACAGCGTTTTTTTTTTTTTGATCGCAGTAACTTAGTGATGTAGTGAATGTGGATACTGTAGTGAACTCCTAAAAGGGTTTATAGCCGATACACGGGTTGAAGCATTCTGATATGCATGAAACGCTGCAAATTCTTTCACTGGGGTTTATTATTCAGTTTCATTCATTTCGCTTGCATTCATGATTTGAATTTCTACTAAGCTTTAGAGTGTGCGTGATTCACAGGTGATAGAGCAATTATTGAATTTCAGGAGGCACACAAATATAATCAACTGATCAATCCAAATAGGTATTTTGGTTGAGAACAGATTTACGTGCTCTATGTATATAATAGAATATATAGTCGCTGTATATATACGATCTATCACCTGTGAAACACGCACACTCCAAAGCTTAGTAGAAATTCAAATCATGAATGCAAGCCAAATGAATGAAATTGAATAATAAACCCCAGTGAAAGAATTTGCAGCGTTTTTTCTAACGGAATTCTCTCAACAGTTATACTTTTTTGAGGAACATTACGAGAGTGCAACTGGGTTAGTTACTGTTGGTAAAGATACTTTGTAACACACAAACACACACATTAGATAATTTGCGGGCAAAGCTCAGTTGTTTACTAGGATCATAATTATAATAAAATGAATTTCACATAATTTACAGATAAATTTATCACAAACAGAGATGATAGAATATCAAATGCACAGATGTAGAAAAATTTAATATAAACAGATAAATGAATTCGACAGATAAAAATAAGCTGCTATGAGCAAGCTCTTGTTACGGGGAGAGGAGCCCATCATAGCTGTCCTGAATACAAATTATTCAATGTTATTATCATAATTACCTTGATATGATTACCTGCATATACACTTCTGGCGTGGCTCGATTTTTTTTTTTCTTTTTTTTTTTTGTGCTGTGCAAAGGGGCTTGACGTTTCCCTTAGCAGAATTACCCCAGACCTCAATTTAGTATACTAATTGAGATTGAACCAGTGATAATACACTAACCTCATATGGTGGGCGATTGAAATATCCCTTAATGAGGTACATGACAATAAATCCCTAATAATAGTGATCCTCAATATTTAAATACAAGCAAAATTATATAACTACTCTCTAGTTATTTAGAATAAAAAATGTTATATGACTTGGAATTGATGTTTGTTTTTCAAATAAATAATAAAACGTCATTATACCTGTATGTAGCAATGGGAAGGTTTTCAATATGCTAATCAAAATCGCTAAAATATGAGTATCCGCCATTGTTTTCAAATCTATTTTTTTAGCCTAGCAATTCAAGAATGCCTACTTAATTGTTACTTATTCTTACTTATGCAAATAATTATTGAATTGAACGAATGGAAATCTCAAAATTCAGAAATGATAGGTACTGGCTAAGTTTCATTCTAAACGCTGTATAAACGTCTTTGTTTTTTTGAAGTGGTGATTGCGTTTCCCAAACTCGCTCTCACTGTGACCATTGATTTGATACTGGTGGGATGCACGCGATTTCGCGTGCACGTATCGAAACTATTGAGTAACACTAGAAATTTACGTTGCGTAATTGTACAGATTTCAACGTTTCAACGGGAGTTGAATTTATTTTTCTGTTATGTCAATCGAAAAGTTTTATCGTTAAGACGGTAATAATTGCCTTGCATTTCCGCGATAAATGTAGACCTTTCACTCGTGGCAGCCTACTTCGTTCCCACGTCGAAAGAGCTGTGCCAATGTGTCTTGCACATTTTTAGCTGTTTATCTCATCAAACCCACCGCTTGGGAATTTACTAATTACGTTTGCGAATGCAATTTATTCTGCATTCTATCCCGCTATCTACTTTCAAACAAGTTCCGTGATTTTATCTCTCAAAGTAACCACTGAGCGTTGCCCAATTATATAACGAACCACATAAAATGAATCCGTTTTTATTCTATTGCGTCACGTAATTTGCAATGCTCATTTGAATGGCTACTATCAGATTGTATTGTGTATTATTTAACACTACTTAACGTTTATTACCCATAATAACTCCTACAAATTTGTTTGTACATCAAATTCCTCTTACACGATTTCTCCCAAAGGGCTGAAGCAGAAAATCTGAAATTTTCAGGAAAAATCCATGTTGGTCCGACAACGCCCCAATTCATGAGCCAGCTCTCTCACTTAAATTAAATTGCCCTTTAAGGGTTGTCAAAGTTTTGTAAAATCCCTAAAAACCTCAAAAAAAAATCGAAGCGGCCTAAATTTGGACTTTTTTTGAAGAGCTTTCCATGAGTAATCGAATGAGCCTCTCCCCAGGTCTGTAGCTCAAAACATTCCCGATGTATGGCCCGATTTATGCTGCCAATATTTGCATTTTTTGGTTTATTATTGTTTTTGTTTTGATCGCAGTAACCTAGTGATGTGGTGAATGTGGATACTGGAGTGAACTCCTAAGAGGGTTTATAACCGATACACGGGTTGAAGCATTGTGATATGCATGCTCCGTCCTACGAAATTTAAAATTTTCAAATATAATATTTTTCCATTGTAATCGCTCTTGAAAAAAACGCTGCAAATTGTTTCACTGGGGTTTATTATTTAATGATTCATGATTTTAATTTCTACTAAGCTTTGGAGTGTGCGTGTTTCACGGGTGATAGAGCGATTATTGAATTTCAGGAGGCGCACAAATATGATCAAAAGATCAATCCAAATAGGTATTTTGGTTGAGAACCGATTTAAGTGCTCTATGCTCCTGAAATTCAATAATCGCTCTATCACCTGTGAAGCACGCACACTCCAAAGCTTGGTAGAAATTCAAATCATGAATCATTGAATAATAAACCCCAGTGAAAGAATTTGCAGCGTTTCTGAAGTTGGAGAGGATATTAATTTGTATTGTTCATCTTATTGTACAACACTGATATGCCTGTAGAAGTAAGCAGCTGCCTTTGGAAAATGTCGAAACTCTACAGTGAACCTTGAATGACTTAGAATTTACTTAATAATTTGTCAGTCTGAAGTTTCAATGTAATACTGTTGTGTATGTTGAGCCTGCAAGAGTATTTTCTAAACGTTATGACAAAGATTCAAGGTTCTCAGTAGCTAGTTCAATTTGTGGTTGGTTTTTAGTTGACATCAATGAATGAGTTCACACACACACCTACATAATTCGTACCATTTTAGAAAGAACTCCAATAGTACTTCAATAATGATATGTAGAAGATCAATGCAAAATTGGGTTAATTGAATGCAGTATGATTAATCAATGTCATTTCACCTTTTCTGCCTTATCTAAAATGATTACCAAAGAACGAACGAATTCATTGCTGATTTTCGCTTCGAAATCGAATAATCTCTATCTCTTTTCTCATAGATGTATTGAATTTGAAGTACCAGAGTTAGATTGTACTTTACAAACGGTTTTTTTTTCTTTCATATTAACTCGAAGTATTAGCTTGAGCGTAAAGAACACATGTGTGTGTATTTACTTTTAATATATTCACTGATATCTCGAATGTTCAGAGTAAATAATTATCTTGGGGGAGACTGTTTCTTTTTTCAATTTTATGAGCTATGAAATATTAGAAAGAAAAACTTACTGTTAAACAAGCTAAATCTTCTTCAAATAGCACCCATTCTTTACGATTTGTCAGTCCTAATGTCTAGTTGAGTTTGTCTAATGAAAATTGATTACGTCTAAAGATTCGATTAAAGGTAATACTGAAGCTATTTGTTCGACTAAAATTTCGTTCTGTTTCAACGCCTCCATTATTTGTTGGTTCGGATTACTTGACTGCTTTCGAAAGTCTGACAAATCATTCGAAGTTCGTCTCAAAAGAAAACAATTTACCGGGAGGAAACTCCTACGAAATAGGGCGTTGAGAACGAGGCCGAAAGCGAAATAAACCACCTCGGTCCCTCCATCTCTGCGAAAGAGAGTCAACGCCTACGTTACGTAAGGCCAGAGCGTTAATATCGCGAAACTGCCCCAACACTGTCCCTATTTCCACAGCTTACGCACCGAACTATTTACTTACATGCTCCATATACTAAAACTTTCCAGTCGTGCAGCATGATCTATGACCAAAATTATTATTATTGATTTCCAAAAAACTAGGTATTGTTTTACATGCATATTACGTTGAGTGGAAATTCGTACACTTTGAAGGGCTGTAAAAAGTGAATATCAATTTGATCGTGAAAAAACTTTTTCTAAATAATATTCCTCTATTTCAACAAAGATATAGAATCGTTTGCTTTTTTTTTATCAGGTTTTAGCACATATTAATGAAACGTAAGCATACATTTCTGTATACATTTTTTTAAATGACTTATTTCATGGTTGATAAGTTTTTTCGATTCATATTCTGCTTAAAAATATAAATTTTACGATTTTTATCGGTTTTTGTCATTTTCGCAGTACAAATTTAGACATTGGACCAATTTGATGTGCTCAAAAACTGTTGTACAGCGAATGTTCCTTTCTTTTGATTTTCGGCGAAAGAATGAAGTTTTCCCCAATTCTATCGAGAGTCAAAGTCTGAAATGACACAAACATACATACTAACAAAAAAAGCGTTAAAATCCAGAAATAATTTCAGAATACCACAAAACGGACTTCTATGAAGAAAATATCTTGAAATTTTCATTTAAAATTTTTAGAGCCATCGCAATAGCCTCATTTTGATTAAAAAATCGATAAAATAAAGTAAAAGAACAGCAGGTCTGTAACATGGTAGATAAAATCCATATGCCCTAAATTTCGATAATCGATTCTCCGAAAATGTATGTAAACCCTCTTTAGAATGTATGTTAACCGTCTGTATATGTATAACCCTCGGTAGAATCGGTTTGTTAATATTCTCCCAGCCTACTAACGTTATGTTTACAAATTGTTCTAACTCAATCTGATGTTTCTCCTGAAATCTTAGCATTGGAAACTCCATGTGGGCTTGAAATGGTGGTCAACGCGAGAATGAGAATGACGCTAGATCTTTTAACCTACGTTCAGAGTGATAGAACCCCGCATTCGCTCTCACAATTCATGTACTATTGGTGGTACTCCTGTATGGTTCCTTGAATAATTATTCATGAGCCTGAGTATATTATAATGAGAGCTGGTGGAATTAGTTCTGTGCTTTTCGTTAGTGATGGGAAATAATCTTAAAAACAACTGAATATGGTTTCCATAACAGTTCTACACGGGCTGTACTTCAAATGTCTGTAGGCTGAATATGAATGATACTTTTGATACGGGTGAATGGCTTTTGTACTAGACGACAGTGTGCCTGAATAATGGTGAAAGAGTGCAGTGGGTGGAGAATATAGGGCATATGCTGCCTTCTTCCAAAATTACCCACTCTATATCTTGAATATAAGATCTAGTTTGATTCAAAGAACGATGGTTTTTTATTTTTATACCTACCGACAAGTATGTGACACTATAATTCACTTATTAGTAGGTACTTTATTACATTACGGATATATTTTCACTGTAGGTTTAATCATAAAATCGAATAACCACTTAAATGTCGGATGACAGCTAAATGTTTTCTGTTCAGTGTTCCGCTCCGTAATAAAATAAATACATTTTCTCCTCACTTGGAGCTGCTTGGGAAGTTGTCGAAGAGATTTTGGCTTTACACCTTTGTCTCCTTATCTTCGTGACCTCTCTTATATGCATATCGTTTGTACTTTTGTAGTGTCACAAAGCACAGTTTAAGAAACAATTTGATTTATGTAATTTGGTTTGTGGCTTCCCCACCGTTGGCATTGCTTCGGAGTGAACGGGAGATCGACCCGAGTTTCTGCGTCTCAATAGGATTCGGCCGAGGGGGATGAGAAGCCTCGACGGTCCAGAAGGTGGAAATCTCTGGAAGCGTCCTCCCCAGGCTTTTCACCTCTCGCTCCCTCTCTCTATAGATTATTTACTACAGGTAATAGAGGAAAAGGGACGTCGGGTCTTGGATGAAGGATGTGATGTGGCAGGGGTAGTGGGGCCGAGAGCCTCTACTTCATGCCCCTAACCTACCTTTCGCCCAGTGACCCTTTCTCACCTTCCCGGTCCAACCTTTAATTGTCTTTCGCTCTTCTTCACGTTGGTTTCGCACCGTTAGGAATACCAGAATTATCTGCGATGTACTGTGAAGCTCCATTTTATATCTAGGTATTACAGCAGACAAAATTTACCATCATCCTAAAATAATGTGGAAATCTAAACTAAATACGGAAACAAATTAACGCAAAACAAATTAAACTGGGATTTGCCTGTTCCATGGACTCACGCAAGCATCACGCTTTGTATAAAAGGTTTCAAAGCACCTATTGGATTACAAGATGGCAACGCTCTTGAAGTGCATATCTTTCTCTTGCTTTATCCATATTCAACTTCTCCTTTGAACGATGAAGTAGTCTGGCCCCTTCCTTTCTTGCTTCAGGATATTTTTGCCTGAAAAAACTTTGATTGTATTGTGGCTAGCTGGTTTAGGGAGGCTTGAAACGAACCTTCGAAAACACTGGGTCTGGCTGGAATAAGTGCTTCCCTTCAATAAAGTATAACAAACACCAACTCGAGCTCTTGAAGATACGATGCCGTTGTAATTATTTCAGCCGATTCTATCCTCTTAATTTATGGGGTGATTATTGGAATTTCATTATCATTATATATATAAATAATAAATTATAATACAATATATTATTTATGTCATACAGTTCTTATTATCAAAACGTAACTTCCGACACTCAGAAGTAGTTCTAGGAGTATGAACATCTTTTAGTTGAAGATAATAATTTATCACAACAGAAAAGTGGAATACATCAGTTGAGTAGGTAAATAGGTTACTGTACATATGAACATCCATTTTTAATTGTTGGTCACAGCTTATTTAACCATTTTCAACAGAATATCCATTTCCAAGTGAAAATTAGATACGAATTCATGAGGTGGTAGGTAGTCTACCTCCTGAGTACCTAATAATTACTCAAGAGATATACTATTCGTTAGTTCCTTACAAATTCGTATCCTATTTTCAAGTCTATTTGTAAGGCACTTTTTTGGAAAATTGTTGGATACGTTGTATTTTAGATTACATAATAGATAATATCAATTATCCTATTAGGAATATCTGGAGTCACTGAAACTCTTGTTAAATCGAATTTCCTTCAAAGTTGACATTTTGAAATAAAACTGCGAAGGTCAACTAGAGAAACAGAATTAGGAGTTGTAAAGTCACTCATATTTCTCCAACCGTACACCATCCCATGCCAAGGTGGCTTGAATTTCTACTCCACACCAATGAATCCAGTGGTGACGACTGGGAATATCACTTAAATTCAATTTGTCCTTCTTAATATCCTTCCATTACTTCAGGCTATTCCCAATGATTATTACAAATCTGCAGTCATTGCCTTATATATCTTTGTCTATAACTTGAATTATTAATATGAATCTAAGTTATCATTAATATAAATATTCTTTTTACTCTTTCTTTAGAAATTATAGAAAAAGGACTGATATTGTAATCAGGGATGTTATGATCGTAAAATTACCTTGCTTATAAGACGTTTTCTCAAAGATTCATCTGACTGCTCAATATGAACATGTTACCAGAATGTGTTCGTGAAGAGCACTTGGCTTTGTAACGTGATAATTGGGGTTATGTTCCCACTAAAACTCGCGTGACCCGGGTTTCGGTCCTTGTTTTTAATGAGACGGAAATCACCGCGCTGTTACGGTGGGTTGGCCCGATTAGCGACGTGGTGCTGACTCCTTAAAACGAACTGTATTTAAAGCTGCTGATAGCTGCTCCGAAGTGTACAGGTCCTGCTGAAGAAAGAATGAGTAATTCGTGTGAATCACGTACAATTCAATAGAATAATAGCCGTTGGTGCGATCGATAGTGAATCGAAACAGTGCATTGATTGACTTCCGATATTTAGACGAGCTTCGTGACCTTTAATTTCGCTGCTAACTTTACAGGGAGTTGATTCCTTCGGTACCAACATATTTGGATCATAAATAGGTTTGAGGGTTATGGTCGAACAAGATAACGGTCATTATCTGTGTATGGGTGCCAGTATGTCCTCTGGAAGTAAAAGGAGACAAGCCCAGGCCAAGCTCGACGAAATTAATTTTAGGGTTGTCTGGGGTAGGAGAAAGGGCCGTGAATAGGAGCAGGGGTGGCGCTCGGAGGCAATAAGGAAACATTAGCTTGCGAAGGGCATTCTGGGGCCGTTTTGAAGAGGACTTTGCTCCTATTGGCTTCCACCAGACTTTCTCATTACGACTTCCCCGACCCAACACCCCGTCCCATTCCGCCCCATGGCCAGTCCTATTTCATCCCTTTGGGCGCCGAAGGAAGGGAGACTGGTCGAACCATTGAAAAGAGAAAATGTAACCGTTCCGGAGGCCTATCAACAAGATGAACGCCCCAAAATAAAAGTTACATAGTTCCTGTGATCACTTCGACCGGAGATGTGGCTCCTGAGTGGCGATGAACTTTTTATTGACACTTTTTTGTATGATACAGGACACTTGCATGGGACGATTACAGTTGTGCCCGTGTATCATGGAAATAACAATATAAAAATATGCTATTTCCACTGATTCGTCACCTGCCTGTTCATACAGCCTCGTCCAATCAAGGCCATGAGCATGGTTTGTTCAGTTCAGAATCTCAATCTCATTATCTAGAAGTTTGGAATAAAAGTACAGAATAATATATTTAGCTGTCTTGGTTTATCATTTCCAATAATGAATTAACCTTCCTAATCGACCATGAAAAGAAAATTGTTTATTTGATTCCGAAAATCCTCTTCCGTCCACAGTTTTTCTCTGATACTACTGGATCAAAGATTACGAAATTTGACTACAACAGCATAAAAATACAACATATATACCGGGAATGTGCCCATTACCTTGGTACTATTGTCAATCAAACCGTAGAAATACAATTTAAGAGGGAAAATTATAAAACTTTGAATTTCAAAACCTTTTGGAGTAGAAGAGTGAAATTTGTAGCCAATTCTAACAGGCTTTATTCCTATAAATTGAATGAGACCACTCGCATTGCTCTTTACTTACCCATTTGGAGATCTTCACTGGAGCTGGTCTTGGAAAATCTGTTTCAAGGCGAATCTTGTACATCTTGCTCTTACGCTTAGCTACCATAGTGGGTACCTATTACGCCCAGATGCCATGAAAGAGACCGTATTTTGATTCCCCACTGGGTAAGCAAGATTTTCACCTCACCATAAGTGATGATAATGTATTTGAATTTTCTTGGAAAAGCCGTCATTTCATTCATTGGTTGGTGGGTGTCGACGTCCATGTCGGTATTCATATAGTCCGTCCGTGATAGACTCGGTTCAATTATAATCTAAAGACCAGTAATCAGCTTAGAAGGAGTACGTAATACAGAGTCACAAACATTTTTCTGGTAATACGCACCGTTTTATTTGATAAAGAAAAGCATCAGGAGGGAGTCACAATGTGCATGTGCTGGTTAGTTGCTGTGGTTCGTTTTTGAAAATATCAAACTTATTATTTATTAGTTTGTTTGTTTCCTCTATCTCTATTCGTAAAACGATTCATTTAGAGAAATTCACATGAACTGGGTGATGGATACTAACAGAAGTGTGCACACACATTTTTTGTTTTTGAAAATCAACGATCGATCCACTCAGGAAATTGATTAAAATCAATTCCATTACAGATTGAAAGGTATAGGACATGTAAGTCACGAAATGATCATGAAGCCAAACTGAAATCGAAATTTGCAAATTCATTATTTAATGTGTTCATCCGGTTCGCATATTTTTCCTACTGGCTGACTGAATGATAAACACCGAAAGTAATTTTCTCCTGAAGTTGCGAAATACAAAGGAAATTTTGCCGTTGGGAGACAACAGTATTGAATATTCTCTGAAACAATGAAAATATCTGCTCGAAAACAGATACACAGAGAACGTGGAATGAGACTACAACTGTAATGCAATCGTATCAACTCACAATCGATCCACACAGGAAATTGCTTACAATCAATTCCATTACAGATTGACAGGTATACGGCATGCAAGTCACAAAGCCAGCAGAACACATCCTCCCAGAGACCCACGTCGCGCCGGGCGTATATATTTATGTCTGTTGCCTAGATAATAAGAGGAAGAGGAAAGAGATAGGAAGCGGCGAATCACGGAGAAATAGAATAAACCCAAAGAGACGGGTGACGTCACGAAATGCTATGTAGAGCACTGATATGGTATTACAGTTCGTGTGGTGTCTTGGGCATTTATCCATCACGTAGTCCTCGTACGACCTCCCTACCTGTCGTTACTTTTCTATTTTTGTGTGGCACGGAGTTTCGCAATCCAACACAGTCATCAACCAAGCTCGTCAGTGAGCATCATGATGTATCGAGAATTCGCCACAAACGTCCAAAAAAAACCTAGTCCGAATTTGAAATATTTAGCGTTATTCATTTCATAACAGTGGGCGAAATTGAGGGTAAAGATTAACGAAACTAAGTCGGTGTATGACGGTTTCACCAAATAAAATAATCAGTTACCTTCCCGTTCATCTCAAGGGCAAAGCGATTCCCAGAATTCCCCTAATAAAGCCAATTACTGTGTTATGACGCTTGACACCTAGCTCAGACGGAAAGCTTAAATAAAAAAAAGAAGGAATAACTCCCTCTTAAACATAATAAAATGTATTGGCCAATGGTGGGACGGTCAAAGCTGCCGATCCAGAACAAGCTCACACTTGTCCATCTATGCAATTTAGACTTAAGGAGGTCAGCTGTGGGGCTCTACGGCTCAATGGAACCGTGACATTCATTCATCCGAAGAGTCCAGAACAATGTGCTGAGAAATATTGTAAAAGCAACTTGGTACTTTTGAAACGAACGCATCTAACTCGAGCTTCAGATGGAAACAATAGATTATGGTACAAAACGACAAGCAGTGACACATCTATATTGGCTAAGATCTCACGTCATCGAGGAAACTGTCCATCTCCTTGACTCAAGTAGTGTATCATTTAAAGTACATTACGTTGCTACTCTAAGCAAGGTAGGTACTTGTGAAGCAGTGAATTGAAACTACTGTCATAATTAACAAAACTCTACGATGTACTCTGGCTTTGAGTATTCATCCTCATTCTCAATGTACAAATGACGCTGTTAATCAGTTATACTTGGTGCTACCTATATAGAAATAACTTTTTTCAATTCATCTCATATGGCGATTTCGTTGATGGATAAAGAAGCGAGGCGCTAAGACAAATCCTGAAGTAGGGTAGTTCTAACGCAAGTAAAAGCACAGGTCCATGGAAAATAATCGTGGAGAGGAGAGAGAGAATTCAGGGAGGCTTATACATCAGCGTTACCGAGCCCCTTCAGTAGAAAATTTCTTCATCAAGGCTTGATAGAGATTAAACCAGTTGATCTTCATCCCCCAGCTCGCGGGGTTTTTTAACGGTCCGCCAACCTATTATTCAAAATTTGTCAAATCAAATGGCAACTACCCATTTCAGCAGAAACCTCGTTTTTTCGCGGAAGCGTTTGGTAATGATCGTTTCTAATTTTTTTCTTGTTGAATAAATAAATGAATGAATATTTGTTTCTTAATTATTCATGGTTTCCAAAACATGAGACTGATATCAGCAGTTATACAGGATGACACATCTATAACCATTCCTATACCTATTTTGAAGAACATATGAAACAGCATGCCCTCTTGTGGACTAGTCTAGGTTGACTTGATAATAAAGAGCTAAGTTCAGAGAGAACAATTAGCATCAAGAAACTGTTGTTTTGTTGATTCTTAAATGCAGTTAAACAAATGTGCCGCAAAGAGATTTCTAGTGAGTTGTGTTGCAACACGTCGAAAATGCTGCGTTTACTCTTTCAGAGATATTGGACATTCTGTTTACAGAAGCAAAGGGGTCTATTTGGAACGTAGGTAATTTTAGTAGAATAAAAAGTGATAAAAAATGCCATTAAATTTTTCAATTTTTTAAACATTTTCTAAACAATCAAAAGTTTAGGAAAACTTCATTTTCTCAAATCGTTAGCGCTTCAACTGTAATGTCAATTCTCAGATGATAATGGAAACTGGTTGGTAGGAAATTTGATGCTGATTTAAAAAATGTGGTCAAAATCTAGAAAATATTGAAGATAATTGGAGAAAAGCGTTTTTCCTTAAAGTATTCTTCGGTTTTTGTTGTTCGCAAACAATTTCCCTTTATTAAGATACGTTTGAAGAGCACTGGACTAAACCTTTGAGCCGTTTTGGCGTTTCTGACTGAAAAACCTCTTGTATTATCTTCTGTTCTCCAATCGAGATGATATCTGGTCTACGTAAACCCGATCAGGCTCGCCTGGAACTCGTCGACAACATTTTACATACTTCCTAGGAAATGAAACTAAATTCCTTTGTACTGTTAACTTGAGGTTGTGAGTCACGTTTTTCCCAGTCTTCCAGTTATATAAAATTTTTTAGACTAAAAAATAGTACGTTCATACAGTCTGTTAGGTAGTCCAACATTGATCAGGTAATCTTGGATTTACGGAAATTGACGACAAATGTACATATATTTCTCCACTTTAAAATAAAAATGATTTTTACCAGCTTGTAACCTATTGACCTGCAAGCCAATTGAGCCATTTCAGCCAAGCACAGTTTGAGCTTCAGATATCGAGTCTCTTGTGTTCAGATCTTTATGAAGAAACTCATGAATTGAAGGTTTCATAATATGAAACC
Source organism: Creontiades dilutus (assembly GCA_031894815.1). Lineage (NCBI taxonomy): Eukaryota > Metazoa > Arthropoda > Insecta > Hemiptera > Miridae > Creontiades > Creontiades dilutus. The sequence continues at coordinate 279,923 of JAVIWC010002510.1, read as the reverse complement.
CATATTAAGGGTTCCATATTATGGTCCATCTAAGGCTTCCGTAATCTACATAAGTATCCCCCCACCCCCCGTGATTCCCACTTATTGTTTTCATTAGTATTTTTGGGATTCTTGGTAGGTATACTAAAAGACGGCGTTTACAATTGTTTTAACATCCTTATTAAAATTAATATCCCATTATAATTCAGAGATACATATTCTTGAATAATATGCCTTCGTGAAAGAAAAAATTGTAAACTTTTTTTGACAGTTAACGAACAAAGAAATTACTTTTTAGATTTCAAAAAGAATATTCTTAGTTTTTAAACCTAAAATTACCTCGCTTTTTAGTTTACCTACTATGAATCCAAAAACTATTCATATCATGAATACAGTCATCTCTGTTATTATTATAGTTTTTTCAGAACAAAGCACATGGTAACTATGGATCTCATCCACCCCCACTCATCAGTCCATCTCATCGAACTGTCTAGTCTGAAAGAACAAAACAACCTACAATAATTTTTAATTCAATGTTATTAGTTAGCAGTTCGCAAGAGTAAAGATCTTGGAGATCTCGTGTTTTAAACGCTCGGTGAATATGGTACTGCTAATTATCCTCTAAAGTTCGTAAATTTATTTTTGTGGTTGTAGTGTAGCATTCCAAATAGTGGTTTTCAAGTAAAATGCCTGGCAATAATGAATATTTCGTGGATGGAAATGAAGACGAAGAAGAACTGGCGCCGCATCCATTGGAGTTCTCGGAAGAAGTAGTCGGTAAACTTTGTGAGTGGTCTGATCCAAAAACACGGCTCGAAAAGAAGAAGATCCAAAAGGCGATCGTGAATCAGTATTGCCGTGAATGGTTGCATGACATCGTGCTGCTAGAGCCGGCAGATATTGCAGTACTGGCTAGCGACGAGAATGAAGCAGCTGATGTGAAGAGAGACCATGCCAGGTACGTGAGAAAAGCAGTGTTTGACGAGTATACTTTCAAGGTAAAACCGAAACCCAAACAAGATGAGCCGAAACAAAATGTGTTTACGTTTAGTTGGCCCATGTTGAAGATAGAAGCGAAGAATGACATCGATGCCAAAGAGAAAACAATGACGGCTGGCGAAGGTATTTTGCGCGAACTGATCCGTTTGGGATTTGAAAGGAGTGATAGCGACCGTGATGAAAGTGAGGATTCTAAATACGACTTTATCAGGGATTCTTCTTCTTACTTTCATCCCTGGCATATGACCCAGGGGCTCGATCAACTTCTCATTCCGCTAACTAAAGACCGCGACCGAAACATCGACCTTTTAACTAGAAGCCTGGTCAAAGAGGCCTTACACTCATCTTTGAAAACCACAGTTTCCGCTGTCGTTGAGTTACTAAAGTCTGGCATATTGTTAGATGCAATATTGCCCATTTTGCAGGAGCTAGTAAACGAGTCTGTAAAGAGAGTGAAGGATAAAGTGCCCGTGAATGATCACAAGTGGTTGAATGAGCTTGCTGATCAAAGTCGTGCTGTTGCTTACCAAATGGAAAAAGAAATACTCGAAGAAGCTTCGTTTACCTATTTCGAAAGAACCGTCATTAAACATTTCATAGATCAATATTTAGTGCCTATTTCAGATTCCGTTGTGCAAAAATATATCAAGAAGAATCCAACTATTGTTACGACAGACTTCAATAGGAACTTGATAAAATCGTACGTGAAACGCGAATTAATGGATTACGAAGAGTTTCATATCATAGCGAACATTGCAGAGAATGTAGCTAAGTTGGTATGTGAAGATGTATTTGCTGTTTTCACAATTGATATTGTCATTCCCCAAGCACCGAGTGAGTCATCCTTGTCTGAAATTGATATTGAAACCAAGTACGCCAATCGAATGGCAGAACTTACAAAAAAGGCGGAAGAGGAGGCTAGGAAAATTCTACAATTTCTGAAGGACCCTGAGACGGCCAGGAGAGATATGAACAAAACCCATGCCGTTACGGATAAATATATTGGTAAGAAAGATAATTGTAGGTGTGCCAAAGTATCCACGCTGGGTGGGAAAAGAAAACCTTTTGTTCTTCCTCACCATAAAGTCAAGTCAAATTATTATTTTTATAACAAATACATTTCGGACTCTAATAAGAATCAAAATCCAGTGACCTTGTATCCAAAAGGACAAAACACAATAAAATTGGTCTGTGATGATTATTGGAAATGTATGCCAGTGCCGTTAGAAAGGGAGCTCCGAGATATACCATATCGCTTCTCCTATGCTCCGCCTTACGTTTTGGAGCAAATTAAAAAAACAAAATCAATCAAAGCGTCTGATGGTCCCATGATCTGCAGCATTATGAAGAATATCAAGGATAACAGAAAGAGTATAGGTAGTAACTCAATTGTAAGGAAAATTCTTGCGGAGCAACAAGAAAAGTTGGAGGCTTTGCCTTCCGCTTTCAAAGAATCGGCTGGTAACATGAGCCATAGTCCCAGTCCCGCTCCTAATAGTTCTTCAGTAACTAAAGTAACCAATTCGCATTCAGGGAGTACCGTAAAGGTTGCTGATGGTTTAGACTATAAAAAGTCGTCCTCGAAAGCATTCAATATGTCTTCTCGTTCAGTATCTCGAATGACATATAAAACTTCAGTGTCGGATAGTATTAGGATAAAAGGAGTTCCGATCACAGGAAGTAGGATCTCTGGGCCTAATAAGAAGACCTCTACATTGCCAAGCAGAGAAAGTCAAGTGCCGAAAGCGTCGATGCCTCCACCATATTACAAACATTTGGTGGAGGGATACACGTATGATATGATTCCTATGACTCCTTGTAGATTCCACAGTCTAAAGAATATCAAATCGATCCTAAAGAGATTCGAAACTGCTGGCGGGGATGCGGCTTTAGAATATCATTTTGAAACTCCTAAAGAACCCGTTAACATTGATGAGTTACTTCCTATCCCTCGTTTAGTTGATGCCTACCGCCAATGGAAGAAACACGATGAGGAAACCGATTCTCCTTGGACGAGAGCTCTAAATGATAGTAGGTTGAAGAGAATGGCCAGGTTCAGAAAAATTTACCGTAAGGATCCAGTGTTCGGGTTCATGTCAAACTGGGAGAGTTCGTACTATAAATGCAAACAATCATGAAAATAAAAATTTCTGATAATATGCATAATATTTTCTGTGTTATTTCAAACTTCTCCAGTTTAGGAGATGCGTCATTTACATTTCAGCACCGTATGACGATTAGAAAAATGGTACGTGGACCTTCTGCTGACAATACGCCTTCTTACGGTGTTCATTTTGGATATTCCGAGGCTTACGTGAACGTTATTATTCACCTTCATTGAAAATTATGAAATGGACATTTTTTGAGGTTCATATTTAGTTACGGCAGTCAATGTTTATCTATTCCAGAGAAGTATTGAAATTACATTTTCTCTCAAAATCAGGAAATTACCTTACGTGCTGGATGTCCCTTAGTAACCGTAAAATCACGATCAACTAGTTGTTTCTGTGTAGGAAATTTATTACTATTTACAGGACAGAAGCTGTCCTCATAAATAACTTGCGGGAAATCCCTGCTTCTTTAGAAATATAGAGATCTTCTACACGGCTTTTTCAGTTTGCCTTCCTATCATCAATAACAAGAGTTCAAAAACCAAACATCGGTTGCGAAAAAAGCGCCATTTGTGAACTAGAAAGAAATTTTGGAGGTTTTGATGTAGCCTGTGTTGTGTGCCGTGACTGGCTGATCATTTTAAGATCGCTCTTGTCAAAAACGGTTTGGCAGTTTAACAACATGGAAACATTCATACAAACAAACTCCGAGTTTTGTATATAGTATTACGAATGATCATTATAAATTTAATTAGATTTCGTGCACGTAATGTTCAAAACTGTACTCTATAATTCAGACAATGAATTGATTAATCATTCATCTTCCATCTGCCCATACTATAAAACTAAAAACATTGAATTGATGTTTTTGGCTTTATAGGATATTCAGATGTTTCAGTATCTGAAAAACAGCCAACGTTATTAAGTTCTTTACATCATTAACATTCACCTTTCTTTTGGTTTATTATTTCTATTCATAAACCTTTGTCATCGATCAAGAAAAAATAATTTACGCCCCTCTCCCTCCCTCTCCAAATATGTTTTCAGCACCAACGTTAGTGTGAACGTCTCTGAACTTGATAAAACCCGCCTAATAAATTACGACAATCAAACCAGTTGGTATAATAGCAATGAAATTCAAATACCAAGAGTTCCTTTCGCAATCCATTTTTTCATAACTATTGATTTGCGCATGTATGGGATCTTCTAAGGGAAGGACGGTTCTTAGCGAACTAATATTCGATATTTAATCGAAATGTACGCAAACAGAAACAGGAACCGCTTACATTAACTTCTGAACATTTCGCAACAACGTCGTCGCTGGCAGATGGAAAATAGAGGAAGAAATTCAATGACCACGATGTAAGGAACATGAGAGCAGAGGTTGAGGTGAAGAGACAGAAAAAATGAATTAATAAAACTAAAATAAAAGTAAATAAATAAAATGTACGTACTAAAAAAAAAGTTTTCTTTCTTTATATATATACATATCTTCCAGAGTGCCCTGATTGTTACGAATTTCGATGCTACACAAATATACATATACGTATATACGGAAAAGCGAACCAAAGATAGGTGTTTCATTTTATTTTGTTAAATTCCAGTTGTTCTATTCTTGGATTTAGACGTTGTATCGAGATACTGGAGGCTTCATCTTAGGAATTTTGACATTCCTTTTGTATATAGATACAGATTTATTTTACATAAATGTTCACGGATTCTATTAATGACGAATTCATTCTACCGTCTTTCTAACATCTACGAGTCAATTACAAGTTGAGACACTGATCAGCTGAGGGACGCTTGTAGCTAATTTCTTTTCTAATCGATTTACCGTGCTGAAGTATAAATTCTTACGGCACCTAGGATATTATTACAAGATATGGAGGCACGAGAGGCCGAGCTTAGATAATGTGCCACGGACTACGTCTAATACACATGGATGGGTGAGTCACTTTGAAGGGAAATCTAATACATGAAATAATAAACGTGTGTGTAACAATTTAGAGTGTTTTTTTAATGATTTAATCTCTCATCTTCTGACAGCCTGCTACACTAACGAATTACAGAGTGTATCAAATCGCGTTCTGCCCAACATTTCTTACCGGAAACAAATGGAAAAGAAATTCGGTTCCGACGGCTATAAACTGTGCTGAGGCAGCACAAAGAGGAGACGATCATTTTGTGGGAGATTTCGCCAGATAAAAGTCTCTCAGGGATTAGGAGAGCCACTGAGAAGCTTCTGACCGACTCTGAGCCCCTGTGACGGCTGTATCGGGCACTCGACTATACCTTGCTTCGGCCTCTTTACTTAGCTGACTCACATCCTCTTTAAAATCGGTCGTGATTGTCCTCTCTCGATCCCTCTTCCTCTTCAACGGGGCTGCCTAAGAAGCCTCGAGTTCTTTTCCGGTTGGCGTAACGAGGTGTTAAGGGTCAGTCATCGCTGAGTCACCTGGTTTGGAGTTTTCTTTTACGGATCCTACAAGAAACTTCAGAGTGGGATTCTTGTTTCCAATACAAAGTCTCTTTGTCTATTTACTTTGAGCACGAAGAATCCAAATGTGTAATTGTGAGTATGAGCATATAAACTCTTCTGTACCAAAAGGCTAGGCAATTAAACCCAAAAAATGGCTCTATACCCGAATTGCTGGACCCCAGCTAATTTCTTCGTCCAACCTTGCAGACGAACATCAATTACAAGTCTTCAACACAAAATTTGCCTCTCCCCTCTAGTAGGACCAACACCACTAACCCTCATTCTGCACTTCATCATCAAATGTTTGACTTTTTCGGGCCAGGGGTTTTGGTTCGTAACCGAAATCAGGCTTGGATCAGCTCTCCTGTAATAAGCTAGAGATGGTGATAAAGATAGATGGATGTGTCATAGTTTGCATGTGCGACTATTGTTCAACATTTCATTTGATGTAATTATTCATCTGTCATCTTGGAAATTGGGAAATGTTTTTTTGGATTAGTTAGGTATAATATTTTGGTTCATCAATTTCAATCATGAATCTTTGTAGTCGAGTAAGAAAAAAAATTACCCGTCCCTAAAAATTTGTTGGTTTTACGTTTCTAGATATGAAGAATCCTAAATCGACTTTAAAAAACTTGGGTCAAAAATTGGATGTAGTTGGGAGTGAATTCTCGGAATCACTTTCTCAATCGTTAAGAGTGAAATTTAATGGCTGAAATATTGAGAAATATTCACTATATCGAAGCTTTCAAAATAACTAACGTTTTTACGTTCATTGTTGATACAATCCCTTCAATCAATCGAATGACTCCACTTGAACCGCTTCACGTTCAACCTATCACTCTTCCCAAGGGATCATCCCATCTTCTGTAGAATATCTAGAAGTCATTAAATGTAATCCTCTTGTTAATTTTACAAACTTTAACGCAAGTGTTAGTGTGAACATTTGTGGACAGAGTAAAAATAGCCTATTAAATTGTGACATTCGAATCAGCTGTCATGATTCCAAAGGCATTTTTCGAGAATTCCCTTTGAGCTCGCGAGTTTCATAAGTGGTTTTATGTTATACATTTTTATATTCCCTTAAATCCCTTAAATTTCAGGTACTACTCAGTTTTACGTCGTGTCGTGTAAGGATATTGAACCATAACGTTCATATTTACATCAGCTTTTTTTGTACAAAGACCTGGTAGAGGTTGTTGCTCACGGAGTTATATATATGACGAAGTCATACGAGTACATCATACATTGATATGCTGAAGCACCCTTGTGGCTAATGTATTTCCTAATTGATCTTTATGAAAATTTTGCCAGATATTTGTTTCCCTTTAATTTAAAAAGCATTCGTACGATTCTTTCCCAGGATATTTGTATACATGTGATTTTATCAGAGATGGGCGTTAATCGATTAACGAATACTTTTGCGATTACAAAATTTAATGAAATCGTGAAAATTATTCGTTAATCACGATAACTTTTGAAGCAATCGTTATTCTTTGGCAAAACGATTAACGATTACATAAGTATTCGTGATTAACGAATACTTTCCAGCGAATACTTTTAAAGTAATTGTAATTAACGAATACTTCTTTGCGATTACAGATACGAATCACGAAAAATGATTACTTTGTTTTTCGAAGTCTCAGAAGTGAGAATCTCCGAAGAATCCAAGAATCTTCGTTGTTGAGTGAAGGGAAATTTAAGAGGAAAGTTATGTTTTCGTTGTCATAACCCCCCTGCCGTGGGAATGACCCCGGGCCGAGAAAAGTAAATTTGACAGTTTACCCATACTTCGCTCTAGAAATTGGAATATTGAAACACATTCCGCTCAATCGAGAACGAAAACGATATCCCACACAACTTTTTTCTCAAAATCCCAATTTTTGCGCCCATTTTCACTTCAAAACTTCGACAAAACTATTACGTTTCCGTAATCATCATTCATATTGTTATGTATAACTATACGTGCTATTCCTTTCAAGTACCCCCATTTACATCACAAACAATTTTATGAGCCTAAAGTTTCTTCAATTTACCAAAAATTTGGAAAATACAGAAATATCTACCGAATTCTTCAAAATCGTAACCTAATGGCACCTCATTTTTCCATTAGGCTAGAATGGTCAAACTTCACCAGTTGCCATTTTGGGTCGATTTTGCAAGGAAAAAGTACTACGTATACCCACACTATTATTGAAAAAGAGTTTTAGTTGTTCTAATTCTTCCAATACTTCTCTTTTCTTAAATAGCTTCTTTTTTTTCTTGCAAATTCTTTAAAATCAGTTGTGAACTACGTTCAATAATATCCTTTTCCATAGGTAGTCGGTTGAGACAACATTGCAAATAGATCATTCAATAATAATAACACTTGTGATCACATAAAATTGGAACCAAAAGTACCTACTAATTTAAAACCAAGAGATAAAAATATGGAAACATCGTTTGATTTCAAATCTCAATTTGTGCGAATCTAAAAGTGTGATTTTTCATAAAATTATTGTCTTTTTTATTGTTTATCTATGAGCTATGCCTGCTTCTGACTTTGTGTAACATGCAGATTTTTTTCAGGGTTCATTATAAAAGTCAATTTAAAAAAAAAGTCAATTTTTTTAAATTCAGGCAGAAGACCGTCTGTGACGAACATCAAAAATAAATATCAACGGCATGAACCATTGTAATTGGCAAAAGTATTCGAAAAAGTAATCGCATCCCGCGAATAAAAAAGTAATTTATTACACTCGTTATTCTATTATTTTTACAAATACTTTTATAATCGCAAATGTAATTGTAAAACTATTCGTTGATCAGGGACAGCCATCTCTGGAATGTATATGTTAGTGTGAGTTAATAGTTCAAAGATTTTCATACATTAACTGAGAAAAAAAAAAGTATTACTTGCTTTAAGCAATTAGCCCACTAACTGGCAAGAGTGATCTTCCTAGTTCCATAGCCATTCACATACTCCGTTGTAATCCCTTACTTGCTTTGCAGAATTTTGAGAAATTATTGACTGACAACGTACATGAGCTGCCTTTGTCAAGAAGGTACTTACTGCAGCACTAATTGATATAGAGATCTGAATTGTACATTTAAGGTTATAAGCTGTTCTGAAATTATCCTTCACTACCATCCGGGGAACATCTCTCAATTTTGGCCTGTAGATGTAAGTGACAAAGAATGAAATAACTAGCAAAAAACCTATGAAATTGTTTGTTTATTATCTTAATCAATTAAATCGGAATGTTTACGTTTTTGATGTGATGAATCGTATTATGATATGCATTTCAGTCATGATTATCTACATTCTTAAGCAAATGAACTAAAAACCTATTTTAACCGAATATTTCATTCGTATTAAACCTATTTATATTTGTAATTAATAAAGTAATCTCATGGGCGACTTATAATAAAAATGTGATCTTTCAATGATTAAATTGAGAAAATGATTGCTATTGAATTGTTATTTGGTTGTATCACCTATGAAATGTGAGCTAATGAATTCGATTGTACGAATTCCATCACTTCGCTCCCTTTCAATAACTAATAACAGAAAAATCCTCGGGAAAATACTGGATCCTTCATAATTTCTGCAATCCTACAGTAGATACCCACCTAACCATTTCCCGTGCCGAAGAATTTTCTTTACTTCCCGTGTATCGCGTTTCCTGATAGCCGATTGGAAACATCTGTCCCTCGCAAACATACCCCTCCCGCCGTTCTGAGAGGTAAAGGGGTTACGAGAGAAGGGGTAGTTGCATCCCTTAAAGAGGAAAAATACGAAAAAAAATCTAGGACAGGCTGAGTGGGGGTGGCGAGTGTGTGGCGCAAGCGCGTTGGGGGCGGCCCCTGCTACCCTCAACCCACCCCTAACGCTTGGATTGTAGCGAGCCGCTAGTCCCATTCCTGTCCTCTGTCTCTTCTTGTATACTAGTGCTTCTTTTATAATTCGGTAACACACACCTCACCCTTTCGAACATCGCTACTATTAAAAATACGGTCTTTTTGGTCACGTGTGTATGTGTGCTGTGTGTTCTGGTTTCTTGTGTGGCTCCTCGTGTGGTTGTCATCATTTTTCTTTGCTTCATTTTCCTCTTTCAAACTATTCTTCTCTTTATATATTTTACATTTTGTTCTGTTTTTTTTTCTCTCATTTTCTACACATGTTTCTTCCATACTTACTTCACATTCTACTTTCTTCGTACCTACATAACAAAATTAGCGACGGGACTGCTTATGTTGACATTCCGTGTCCACGTGGGCTACATAACACGTTACTAATTCTTTTAAACTTGAGTACCTTTTCCATCTCTCTTGCCCGACTAAATTCTTCCACTTCATTTTCTCCAAATTCTATTCCATTTTCCGAGTGAGGACGAGGGCTTTAACGAAACGCCACTGGCAAAATGAAGACTAAGAGAAATTGATACTACACGCTGACACATTCAAGAAATGTGTCGTCTATGTATCAAATGCAACGATGTTTTGAAAGAAAAGTGAAGTTTTCGTCTTGATCCTGGCATCCAAATCTGAGAAAATTTTTTTTGATTAGGATTTCGTGGTAATGGAGGGTTAACATACATATGACTCGATTCATTATAATCCCTTGTTGTCTAACGTCTTAATGAAAATCATTTTTAAATTTAAGTGAAATGAAGACCGTCCAGATTAAAAATGTTTTCAACAGTAGTTTTCAAGGGTAGTATATTGCGGTTTTGCTTATTAATCAACCATTTGCTTAGGATTGATCAAGTTAGTGTTTTGAAGAGTTATACGCGGACCGAGTTGTTGCCTTACTACAAGTACCAATTGAAACTACGGGTCTGCTCCGTGAATTTACTATAGGTTTTGATTATATTAACTTATCGTTTATTTGGGGCAATTAAGCTCGATGGGTTGGGGGCTAGCAGTAGATTTCGAAATTATCGACAACATTAAAGACGGAGGAAATGTAAGTTCTCTTATCTGATGGGTAAAAATGATAAATAAATGAAAAATTAAAGAGAAGTAATTTCCTAGACGAATAACGTTGTATTTAAAACAAGTTAATTACATGACGTATAAATAATTTAGTTCGTGAAAAAATCCAATATTTTAACAAAAATGCTCCGGCTGGAGAGAGTTGAAGACAAGAATGGGAAAAGAGAGCCAATATGTTGACAGTCACGTGGCTCTGAGCCCACGTGGGCTTGTGATGAACCCCCATCCAGCCTCTGAGAGTAGAGCGTTAGGGTAGTTTTCCTATATTTTGCAATAGGAATATGGAAATGGTAGAATATCTTGCCAAGTACTTAGTTTGGCGATATATTTCTTACAGTAGCTTGCTTCGTAGTTTTACGACCGCTTTGTAACTCTCAGGTCGCACTTTTCGAGCTTATCACATTTTGCATGCAATTTATACTCGTATTATAGAAATAGACCTGTACCTTAAACGAAATTGCGAATCGTACACCACATTTATCTTTTTAAAAACTGTTTCTGGCTATTGCTTTTGAGAATTGGTTTCTACGAAGAATGACTGGAATAAGTACTTAATTTTTTATTTCAACGTTTTAAAAAAATACTAACACATAATCTGCTAGGGTTTTTAAGAAACCTGCTATTGAGTTCACTGCAAGGTGAAAATTAATTAACACCACACATCTATGAGTGAAGAAATTTGGAAAAAAAAACATCCCGCTAAGCTGTAACATGTCAGGATTATTGAAATCTCGGAAACTAAAATCATAGCTTAGCAAGACGACTACTCGTGAATGAACATGAAAAAGATCTGAGTCCCATCCTGTGATATTTATCATTTTGGCTAACTCATCTGCCCCTCTAATACTGGGTTAATATTGTCAACTTTGGATTAAAACATTATCAATTGCCTAAATTCTTTATCTAGAGCAAAAAGATGACGTTTGACGTACCTAAATCAAATAGTCCGAGAGTTGCGAATCGCATTGAAATATTTCTTTAGGTTCAACCGATGTAATTTCTTTCTTGACTAAATATCCAAACTTTGCTCGCCCAGCAGTATTTGAAATAGATTTCAAAGCCTCTAAAGATTAATAATGTGAAATGTAACCTTACTGACAAACCCCGTTAGAAAATTGTTTAACTTCCTAAAAATTTTTCGGCAGTTGTTCGAAGATGGGGTACTCTACTGGGTTTTATTTATATTATTTTCGTTATCTCTTTCCTAAAAAATATTGGCACTTTTTACCGCCTACCTACATGAATGCAAAGAATTGAAATTTATAAATCCCGGTAGAGAAAATACATATAGTTGTGAAATGTATCCGTTAACGTGATTGTCAAATATTTTATTTTAACCTAATTCATTTCGGGACTTACATAAAGAGCCTTAACTCACATCCCAAAGTCTCGAGCAGGTCAACTTTTTCATAGCAGCACCTAGTCCATTTCCTCTCAAGAACCAAAATCTGGAGATGGCCAAAATCAGCCAATCAACATATTTTGCACTGAATAACTCGTCGTTTCATCTCAGATTGAAATATTCTAGTATTCTAAGTAGATATGGGTAAGCGGAAACGATTTGTTGAATTCCAATTTTTAATGAATAAGAAAATTCGTTTTTATCGACTGGTAAAATTGTTTCTTAACTCAAAAGTATTGGGATTTTCCTCATAATCACAAAATTCAATAATTCGGGTAATGGATAAGGAATAAACATGAAACAAGACGTGTAAGTGATTTGCCCAGTGGCAACTCGAACAATATTAAAAACAACGTATCGCAAATGGCACCAATTTTTGTACCGCTCCATTATACGTATATTTTGGCTCACTAACTCCATATCCATACGATTCATGTGTGAAGGAGTGGATCCCGTTTGTTTTCCACTGATTTGGGTGAACTTCAGCAGACACGTGTTCAACAAAAAACTTGCGCGGAGCTACACTTTCCTTATCCATCATACATCCAAAGTTTCGGTGTTTTTTATCGTAAAATATAAAACAATTGACGTTTATATGACATCTTAGTTCTTGAATGCCCCCAAGACATCGATGCTGGTGACAGTTTTATAAAAAATAACTTTCGTGTTCAACCGTGAATAACCATTTTCAAAGATTTTCTTTCAAAAATGTTAGGAGTTGCTTTGAGGGTAAATGTGCATAAAAATTTTTTCTATCAAATTCAAGGAACTGGCTGGATTAGAACCCAACTCCGAAATAATAGGTCCACATCAAAACCGAATTCCGTTATGAAATAAGGTTTCAAACCAACGAGGCAGTCATTGTTGTTTGTTAGCAGCCAATAAATTTCGGAGAAATCAAACTGTACCTTTCAATATCACCCAATCCTACTAACTGTTCCGATAAATTATTATCAAATTTGCCCACAACGAAATTGTGCACTCCTAGTACTCCCCACTCTTCCACTATAAAATCTACTTTTACATTATTAACTCAAAACACCGAGTTCTTATTGTATTTTTTGTCACTTAGTTGGGACAACGGAACTGCCCAGAATGATTCTCCAAATGATTATGATTCAATGCTCTATAGTCTCTGAATATTCTATAGCGAATATTAGTTAGTGGGTATCGATTATGATTTGTTCAATAATAATACAGAGGAGACATCCATCCAACTTTAGGTAATAGTTAATATTGAAGGGGAGGGGGATGTCGCGCAGACCTTTAAGAACGTAGTTTTTCATTTTATGTTGGTTTGTCTCATCTCTTAGATACGAATTTCCAGTGTTTATCCAACAGTGAAGCACTTGTGACCGATGAAACTGAGGCAATTCCGTGTCGTTGTTGTGGATCAAATCAAATTTCGCTTACAGCAGAAAGACTAACACACATTCCTTTGAAACGCTAATGTATTATTTAGTTCGTTCATTGTTTTGAAACATTCCCTGATATTTCATTTTTGACTGGTAGGGATGATTGCAAGAAACCCTTCCTCTTGTGGCGTTGAGAAATCAAAATCGAAACAAATTGATTCCAACTACTCCATCTCAATGTAGCATTGAATTGACATGTGTAATACGAACCCTTTTTAAGGTGTTTTTCATCTTACCATTTCTAATAATTTCGTTTAATATTCGGCGTGATAGTTGTGGCGTATTATTCCCCTTATATACCTATACATAAAAATATTAACGGCTCCTTAAAAATTCGAATGTCCCTCTGAGTCCCATGACAAGGTTAAGACTTCTTTATTTTATTTCCCTCTGAAATTTACTAGTTTAAATACGCTTCAAATGATTCAAGAATAGTTTTACGAAATATTTACCAAAATACCTTCTTTCGTTTTCGCTGTTTTCTACACGCTATGATCTTTCTAATAACATACGATTTTTTTTTTCTTAGAATGTCATTAATCAAGATCGAAGAATCGCAACACGGTCGTGGGAACGGTGGTCCATATCTCTGAGAGATTTCATACTTTAAAAACCCAAAAAAGCTAGAAAAAAATACAATCCGAAAACCCACAAATTAGCAAGTTTAAGGATTCGTTTCCATACACTTGTGCACAGAAAGGGTGAGTCTGGAAAAGATTTATTAAGGGTGGTTTCATAACTTTCCTTTGATTGTTCAGAATGATAGGAAAGTTTGACCTTTGATAAAACTATACCAACATGTTCCTCATCACTGACCCTAAAAATAAGCTTTTTAAAAACTTTTGTTCGATGATGCCCATTTCTGTTGAGTCATCGAGTTTTCGTGATCACGAATAAATTACAATATTATACACACAATTGAGAGTTATAGAATTAGTTAATATATGGTAGAAAGGATACATCTTAAATACTAATAGGTGAAGGGGGCTCAAATCTCATAGGCGGAGAGAATCTGCTTGTGGAAAACACGCTTTCAACCAACCGATATGCTTCGTTTCTTAGGGTAATTTATTTGTTCCATCAAAGATTGGGTGGAAAAAATGAGTACAGAAGTGCAATATTTCAATAACTCCGGTTGAAACTCTAGTTTCTGTTGATTGATGCATTCAAATGTTACATGGTTATTAACCATCAAAGGGCAAACTGTAATCATTAATGCTCGAGAACCGGAATTCGAAAACTCGAGAGTAGAAAAGACCATTGAATCGTAAAATACCAGTTCCGATGCAGAGTGATATCTGAATGGTAACAACGACATTATTTCTTTGAAAATCATTACGGTAAAAATATGTCCTTTTGGTATATCCTCTTCTATTGAAACCGACATTTTCAGCGAGGAATTTCTGAATTGCGAATAGAAACTCGGATGTGGGAGTCGGTGGTGATTGAAACTCATTTCTTTTTGGAATCAAGTCCGCCGCACAACCCGAAACCTCATCCATAGTGTTCAGTCTTGGAAGTCGCAACTTCTTCGTTATATGTGTATAGCATTTTCTAACTGAGTTAGACTTTATCCATTCAAGTGTAGACCTTTCCAACTTAGATGGAGACTGTTAATCTAACTGGAATAAGGCTAAACCGAAGTGGAAATAATCTAAATGTTTTAAGAAATGCTGTATTATGCATTGAGTTATTTTGGGCTAAGCCCAATGCATCGTATCACCATGTCAGAAAAAAGGAGGATTACGGAAGAGCACCAAATCAGTCGTTCCAGTTGAACCTCTAGTTCCAATTAATTGATAACTGCAAATGGTTCTGGAATCGACTCATGTTTAGACGTTTGCCTCTAAAATTTTGGCTGGAAGAGGGCTGAAACTAAGTGGAAAAGGTGTAAAGCATTGCCTCTAAATCTTAGAGGAAAAAGACTAAACCGAAGTGTGAAAAGTGGGAAAAGTTCATGTTCATATGATAATATCATATCGGTTACAATATATTATATCGTGTTTCATTGAACCCCATATGTTTTCATGGAGGAATTTCTGGAGTACAAATCTGAAGTATTTCGTGAAAAGTAATTCTCACGTCGTACATATTTTCACAAATCATCTGGTGTTAACGTCACCTAGTAACAGTATTTAGGTAATTATCTAGCACCACATCCCCCATACTACTCATTCTTGTCAATTCCTTTAATCGAAACGATTAGGAGGATGAATGTCTCTTTGGCTTCTTCTAAGTCGGGTTTCTTCATTTGTTGTTCGTTGTCTATCTCTCTTGGGTACACTTGAAGTTCTGTGTTCCTGTTCATTACTTCCTCCTCCTTTTTGAGAATTGATGCCATCTATTTCCGCGCAGGAGGGAGCCATTCTCGGTTTTCACTATATAGGTACGAGGTTCCTCTGCTTTTTCGATAACGGTTAAGATCTCTGGTCTCATTTCTGAAATTCTGGCAATGATTTAGCTCTCCTACTGTCGTGATTCAATTTGTTCCTCACTTTCATATGCTCATCTTTCACTTCTAGACCCAAAGAGAGCTGTTTCATCAGCCCTTGCCTTGGTAACTTTCCTGAGAGGTGCAGTCACAGTGGACGCCTCTTCCTATCGATTAGGGGCAGTGTTAGAACAGTTTTTTGGCACTGTTTGGCGACCTGTAGCCAAACATCTAGGAGCCTGATAGAGACAGATTCCCGATATGCCCAGATTGAAAAAGAGGCCCTGAATTTAGCATGGGCTTGCGAAAAATTGGCCAACTACCTTCTTGGGAGAAAGTTTTGCCTAGTGACTGATCATAAGCCCCTTGTAGGGTTAATGGGATCTAAACCCGTATCAGACTTGTCTGCTCGCCTTCAGAGATTTCGAATGCGCCTTCTAGTCTTTGAATTTGATATTACATATCTTGCTGGAAAACACAACTATGGAGCAGATTGTTTGTCACGGTCTCCTGTTCAAAAAACAGGTAAAAGACTCATTGTTAGAGGATCAAGAAGAAGAAGTAATTCTCATACGCTCCATTCGCGAAGTACTCTCTTGTTCTGACAGGAGGTTGAACCAAATAAGGAAGGCAAAAAACGAAGACACCGATACTCAGATTATCAAGAAATGCATCTTAGAAGACAAATGGGACAGGAATTCAATTTACTGGAAGTACAGGTGTAAACTGGTGATCGAGCAAGGGTTGGTTGTTAAAGGTATAAGATTGTTATTTCCCATGAAAATGAGGAAAGAAATTTTACGTCATTTAGGAGTGGTAAAATGCCGGAAACGAGCGCAGGAATAAGTATGGTGGCCTGGATGTGCGTCCCAAGTGAAAAGCCTAGTGAGCAATTGCAGTATATGCATAGAAAACCGCCAAGTTCCAGCTGACCCACTAACGCCATTAAACTTGCCTGCTCATCCGTGGGCTGTAGTTGGTTCAGATTTGTTCAAGTTTAAGAGCTAGTGGTTCCTGGTTGTGTAAGATTATTACTCTACAGGTTCACCAGGCTGTTGCCTCCTCTTCAAGAACTTGGCACTCTCAAAAACTACATTCTTTTTTATGTTTAGATATTTTTCAAAACGTTCAACTACGCAATCGAAGTCATTTTTTTCTTCGTCGTCAAGTTCAAAAGTTTCCATCAAATCCGCGCCCTCATCTCCTAAACAGTACAAAAGCATACTTAACTTGCTGGCTGTCGAATTTCTTACACAGTTCGGAAGCTTGCCGAAACCTCTCAAACTTGCGTTTCCATTTCGGCTAGTCTGAAGGTTTGCTGAAATCAAATGGTTGGGGGGGCAAAACTTGATATTGAGGATTCCCAACGGGCTGCTCCGGCGATTCCAGCGTCCTTCAAACGCTTTTCATTACGAAAAACGCTGCAAATTCTTTCACTGGTGTTTATTATTCAAGGATTCATTATTTGAATTTCTTCTAAGCTTTGGGTGTTTCACAGGCGATAGAGCGATTATTGAATTTCAGAAGATATGCATAGAGCACTTAAATCGGTTCTCAACCAAAATACCTATTTGGATTGATCAGTTGATCATATTTGTGTGCCTCCTGAAATTCAATAATCGCTCTATCACCTATGAAATACGCACACTCCAAAGCTTAGTAGAAATTCAAATCATGAATCATTGAATAATAAACCCCAGTGAAAGAATTTGCAGCGTTTCTTCTTCAAGAGCGATTACAATGGAAAAATTTTATATTGGAAAATTTTAAATTTCGTAAGACAGAGCATGCATATCAGAATGCTTCAACCCGTGTAGCGGCTATAAACCCTTTTAATAGTTACTCCAGTATCCACGTTCACTACATCACTAGGTTACTGTAATCAAAACAAAAACAATAATAAACCAAAATAACGGAAATGTTGGCACCATAAATCGGGCCATACATCGAGAATGGTTTGACCTACGGACCTGGGGAGGGGCTCATTTGATTCCTCGTGGGAAGTTCTTCAAAAAGAGTCCAAATTTAGGCCGCCTTGACTTTTTTTTGAGGTTTTTAGGGATTTTACAAAACGTTGACAACCCTTAAAGGGCACTTTAAATTAAATGAGAGAGCTGGCTCAAGAATTGGGGCGTTGTCGGACCAACATTGATTTTTCCTGAAAATTTCAGATTTTTTTGCTGATGCCGTTTGAGAGAAATCGGGCGAACGGCGGACGGACGGATACATTTTTATTGCAGATTTGGATTCTACACCCTTTGAAACGTTAACCATGAAATTTTCAGGGGGGGTTAAAATTTTTTTTTTTTTTCAAGAGCGATTACAATGGTTTATTATTGAATAATAAACCAAAATAGTACACCTGACACTATGAAGTACTTAAGTATTACGTGAAAAGTAATTCTTCATTTATTTTAAATCCACGTTACTCATATTTTCTCAATTCATCTGTTGTCAACGTCATCTAGTAACAGTTGGTAGGTACCTAATCATCTAACCCTACAGAATCCAAACTCGGATCTGACAGCCGGTTGTCATTGAAACTCGTTTCTTATTGAGTTTTCAGATTAACTCAAAGGTATACCCGTGGAGTTTTATCTCGGTAGCCTCAACTCTATCGTTTTATGTACATAGGAGTTCTTAACAAATTTAGAATTAGTATAGACCTTTTCCACTTAGATTTAGACTAGAATGCGGCTGAATCTTAATAGAAAAGATCCATAGTTCATACTCCAAACCAGTGGGAAAGGATTAAACCTAAATGGAAATAGTCAGAATCATTTAGAAAATGATATGTTGTGTATGGTGTTTTTGTTTTCACCCGATCACTTTTCATTGTTTCCTGGAATAGTAGGTATATTTGTTTCACTACGTCAGAAACGGGTAAAAAGACTGAGCGCAGAAGTGCATCATCTCAGTCATCCCGGTTGAAACTCAAGTTTCAATTAGGTGATGCCTTCAAATGGTACATGGATAAACCATCAAAGCGCATACTGTAATCACCCCAATGGGTCGAGAACCTATGAATTCGAAAACTCAAAAGCAGAAAAGACCATTAAATCGTAAAATCCCAGTTTCGTTGGAGAGAAATATCTGAATGGTATCAGCGACATTCTTTCTTTGAAAATCATTACGGCCAAAACATGTTCATTGGTATATCCTCTTCCATTCATTCCGATACGTTTTCAGAGAGGAATTTCTGGATCAGGAATCCAAACACGGATCTGGGGGCCGGAGGTGGTTGGGAGGTACCAAAAGACGTAGCGGGGAGGCTTTTGTCTGTGACCCCGTTAAAGGTATTGACGGTCTGACCTTGTTTCCCACGACCATTATCAAAATTAACCCTTTTCATTCCTCCTCCCCTTGTGGAGTCAAAGGTTTCCCCTTGAGATGCTCAAACCCGGCCTTCGTTTCTTTTTTTTTTTGAAAAGGCGCGATAAAGGGGGAAGCTCTTTTCCGAATTTGCACTAGGAGCGGATCAATGGCGGTTTGAAATATTGACGATCTTTTGTATTTGTTTACTTCATCTACTGAGCATTTTATGAAATCACTGAGGGCTTATGGTCACGGCTGGTACATTGTTTAAAACCTCAAATTATACCGAGTTTTAGCAATTTAAAATTGTAACAAAAAACGATGCAAATTCTTTCACTGGGATTTATTATTCAATTGGCTTGCGTTCATGATTTGAATTTATACTAAGCTTTGGAGTGTGCGTGTTTCACAGGTGATAGAGCGATTATTGAATTTCAGGAGATATGCATAGAGCACGTAAATCTGTTCTCAACCAAAATACCTATTTGGATTGATCAGTTGATCATATTTGTGTGCCTCCTGAAATTCAATAATCGCTCTATCACCTGTGAAAATGCACACTCCAAAGCTTAGTATAAATTCAAATCATGAACGCAAGCCAATTGAATAATAAACCCCATTGAAAGAATTTGCAGCGTTTTTTATGGTTATCAGAATGCTTCAACCCGTGTATCGGCTACAAAGCCTTTTAGGAGTTCACTCCAGTATCCACATTACTACATCACTACGTCACTAGGCTACTGATATCAACACAAAAACAATAATAAACCAAAATAACGGGAATGTTGGCACCATAAATCGGGCCATAGATCGGGAATGGTTCCACCTACGGACCTGGGGAGGGCTCATTCGATTCCTCGTGGAGTGTTCTTCAAAAGGAGTACAAATGTAGGCCGCCTTGACTTTTTTGAGGTTTTTAGGGATTTTACAAAACTTTGACAACCCTTAAAGGACACTTTAAATTAAGTGAGATAGCTGGCTCAAGAATTGGAAAATTTCAGATCTTTTGCTTCAGCCGTTTGGGAGAAATCGTGCGTACGGCGTATGGCGTACGACGTACGTCGGACGGTCGGTAAATTTTTTATTGCAGATTCGGATTCTACACCCTTTGAAACGTAACCACGATATTTTCAGGGGGGTTTAGCATTTTTTTTAAGAGCGATTACAATGGTTTATTATTGAATAATAAATCAAAATATTCAGAGTTGAAGTTTTTCTCTGTAAACTTTGTTTATTCGTTTTATCGAAATTCAAAGTAAGTCACCAGCCAATATGTTCATAATAGTAATAATTATGACTAGAGTATACTTTTCAAAATAGAGCATACTTTCTCTTTACAATCTCTAATTAGCGATGAGGGTTGAAGGGAAATGTATTAAATATAAAAATTGAATCATGCTCAATAGTTGTGTCGTTCGAGATATTTCAACCACATCAAATCTCTAGTTATATTATCCTGATTCGTCTAGTTTGGAGGTGAGGATCAAATAGTTATTCCGGATGCAAGAAACTGTAGTTGATAAGCGTGAAGGAATTTTTACATCCCAGCGGTTCGTTTTTTCAAAGGTATTTGTCTTCTTTCTAATGCGAGCCATTCTTACGCGTAAAAAAGCTATACATGTAATGATATGTTGAAACTTGAGAATGTTTAATTCTTTTTTTCATATCGAACTTCATAAATCATTGCTCAAACGGGAGAAATCTTGTTCAAAGTGGGTAAATTGAGTTTTAGTGTCAATTAGCGGTAGTGTTAAAATACTAATATGACTCATGCAAAAATGGCTGATCAACCATCTCCTTACAGACAATGTCTGACTTATTGATATATTAATTAGTAATTAGTATTAGTATTATTTCAGGTCTTTTTTTGTTAGTAGTATTAGTTTATATTTTTCGAAAATCAACACTTGTATTTAATTCACATTATCCGCTGTACGGTGCGGGATTAAGGTGACTTCTTCAGGCAATCAGCTGAATGAGATTTTATGGTTAAATATGTTCCTTATGAAAAGTTCAGCAATTGCATGAGTGGATAGTACACAATGGGGATGATTACTTTTAAAATTTAATATATCTATTATCGCAAGTCAAGATTTATTTCAAGAAACTAGCTTTCTTCAGAAACGAAAGTGGTAATAGAGAATAGCATTTTTATTATTTAATTTTGATATCATTTTTCAATATCAAATTGATATTAATTTGATTTAATAATCATTATTGATCATTTTATTTATGTTTTAACTTAACTAAAGTCTTCAATAGCTGTGAGAGAAATCAATTATGACTATAGATGATGAGGGCATTACGGATGCGAGTAAACTACTTGAACTTAAACTCGACGGCCTTTCGCAACTTGTAGAGTTCAAATGAGAGAGAAACGAAAGGAATGCCGGGACGTTAACCCTCGAGGTAGTAGAAAAGCAATGAAACGTTTTATGGTCGTTTGCAAATTCATTTCAGGGACGATCGGTCCACACGCAGAAGACTACCACTCGTTAAAAACACCACGGAGAGAAACGTCAGAGAGACTATAAGACGGCTAGCCAAGTGGCACACAATTAGATTCGGGATTATCAGAATGTTGTGATCCGCTATAAACATTGCTAATGTTGCATCAAATACATCCCACGTTCCTATACCTACATTTGACTCTTGCGTTTCTCTCAGACAATGACAGAACTGAGCTTTGTTTCGTTTAACGCCTGTTCCTCCATTCCCTACATTTTTTATAACTCATAATTTTTGTCATTTCCTGATATTTAAAGATTAAAAACAAAAACCAAACTCCGTAAATCATTATGATACACCAAAGACGAGATTATACCTACTTAATATCGTTTAAGCTTGAATGATGGTTCACGTCTTAATCCTTCGATCTGTGCTGCGGCCCTTTCTCGTATTTTGAGAGCATGAATTGAACGTATCGAAATGATCCTGAATTTAAATTCACCCTCACCCTCAGCCAGTTCACTTTCTCTACACGATAGTATCCTGTCGAGCCCTTTAACTACTGACTGCCGCGAACTGTCAATTATCTGTCATTGAAATTGATAAGAATTAGAAATTAGATCATTGGTGCATCAGTGATGGTTGTTGAATTTTACATGAAAGATCTTATCTTGGGTTACCCAAAGGTGTGAATTTCTACTTTCAATTTTCAAGATGTTTTCGTGTTTTTGACGAACGTCTGCAGTATGTGTACCACTCTTTATGTACGTGTAATAAAAACGTCTGCCAAGTGGGGGAACTTAGTTCAATCAAGCTCGAGGCTAAACTTTTATTTTCTCTTTATTATTCACGAGGACCATCTTTACATCAGTCCGAACAATCCCCGAAAATTTCATCGAAATCAGTCAAGAACTCCTGGAGTTATGCTTGTGGCAAGGATTTCACGTTTGTGCATGCGCAGAGACTACTATTGATCCGGGGTCATGAAACCTATAGGGGACCATATACACTCCAACCCGCACAATCCCTGGATATTTTATCAAAATCGGACTATAAGTTCGTGTAGTTTTACCCGTAACAAGGATTTGCTGACGGACAGACAGACACACAGACAGACGGACACTCAGACACACAGACAGAAACTTTGTTCAGAAAGGTCTAGAACGCAAAATGCGAGTGGAATTTTCGATTTTGGAGACAAACAAATTTTCACATTCCGAAAGTGAAAACAAAGCCTACCTTGGTAGACTCGGAAGCAATACTTTTCTGAACGATTCTTAAAACCACGAATATCATATTTGTGCATACTCACGGACTTGATAACACGTTTTATCGTGTCATTTAAGTAGCTTTTGTAAAGAGCTGGAGAGCGTTTTACTGGGTAGGTGCTCAATTATTTCTATTTTCCTCTTGGGGAAAGGGCGAAAAATCTCCTCACCTACTTAGCTTTACTGAAGAATGGTTCAATTTACTAGCGCTAGTTTCCTGCAATTACCTAAGCCACCTTTGAAAAAGTATCTTAAGTAGGTAGAATAAGTCCAATGTATGCTTCACCCATCATAATCCGTCAATTAAAAAGAAAAGAATCGTAGGGAAAGTTAATATGGAGTCGAGATAAGTACAAATATTACTTGCTTTCATCCAGGTTTCTTCTTCAGAACGTACAATGCACAGTACAAATAGTACCACCATATTTTCCCTCAATGTAGTGATCACAATTTTGCGTATTATCACTAACACCAACTGTAAGTTACTACTTCATCGGTAGTTACAGTGGCTTCCTGATTTCTTAGGTCTTTCAAATATATTATAACATACATTAAAATTATTAATAAATGTAGTTAGTTAACTAATTATTTCGATCTCAGACAAAATCTGCTGAACTGAAAGTTATGGCGGTTGTTGAAGTCAAAATGTCACGATTCATTCAGCGATTGTAAGCGAGGAATTGGATTATTTTAGGCATAAATATGCTGAACTCACACGACCGCTCGGTATTGAAGGGTAGACATTCTTTAAATCATTGTGTACTAATGTAGAAACACATTTATTGGCATCCTGGCCAAATTTATTACATATTATTATCATCATTTTTACTTCCAATAGAGGGCCAGTCCCGTCTTTGCTACTAAAAATGAAATGTTTACCTTTGGTCTCAGACAACTACAGTAATAGTGTACCTTAAATTCGGTAATTCGAAGCAATATCAGCAGTAATCCATTTTTCGAAATTGATATCAGTAATTTTATATGATTACTTGTTGATTTATCCAAAGTTTAATTATGAAACTATAACAATGGTTTCCATGATGGTTACCTACCTACCTACCTATAAATTTGTCGCTCTCCAGTTAGTTTGATTTACGTTTTTGTGTATAATACTTTCTCTGGCAGTTAATTTGTTCTTGCTTCTAAAGTTTACTATTTCCAATTTAATACCAGAAAAATTAATACAGCCATTGGGTTCGAAGAAAAACAAGAACACTCAAGTATTGTACCTGAAATTCCATCCCACGTTATATTCTAACTTTAAAATAAAAATTCAAAATTCATTTACATCAGTAAACTTCGACAAGTTCTTATGTTATGAAGATCTATGTTTTCCAAGAAGTTGTAGTCCGTATTTCGTACAGCAGATTCTTGATAAGAAATGTACAGAAACGGTGAATACCTGCCGAAAATGCAGTAAATTATTTGTTCAAAAGCTGACTTTTACACAGATCTGAAAAATACAATAATTACCACCAAAATTACGAGCTGCGATGTTAACCGTCTTGACTCCTGTTGCATTTTTTCTTCTACCAAAATCCTATGTGGAATGCGGCAGACTAAATATTGTTGCTGAAAAGTTTAGGGTGGTGTCTTCTGTTCACTGGAGCAAAGTTCTTGGAAATCGAAATTTTCAATCTTATACTACTTAGGGGATTCCCAAGATCCTGTTTTCAATGTAAATCCTTCGTTGCTGTCATTTGTGATTAATCGAATATGATGCTTATAGACTTAAAATCTTATTAACCGGTTAGAATGTACTTTCTGGAAAAAAGTTTCTCCGTTTTCCCCATTCTTCTTGTCAGTATTTCGTGTAATACAGCATACATAACAGCATTCAGACACCACCCAAAAATGATTTTTGTTTGAAATTTATAATTTGTTGTTACTTGCAGAAAATATACCCGTCGTTTTAAAAATATCTGGATCGACAATAAAATAAATCTGAACATTTTTTATTTTATGTAAAAAATATTTTCACGAATTCAGCATATGGAACCTATTTTGACCTTTTTGACGCAACTTATTCACAAGTTTTTTGGTTCATTGTTTTCAATAATGAACCTTTGTGAGCGACCTTAAAAAATAAAAATGTAACACCACCTCAAAAACAATTGTTTTACGTTTCAAAATGTGTAGAATCCGAAAATAAAATTTAAAAAAATTCTTCCACCGTTGGGAGCTTTTCTCCTAAACCACTGAACCAAAGGTATTGAAACTTGGGTCAAAAATTACATTTGGGTTCTAGTCAAGACTGAATTCTCGACACTGATCTCATTCAATCCTGAAGGGTTAAATCGAAGGACTGGAATTTCAAAAATCTAGATTTTAAAACTTCCGAAGTAACACTTTTGTTTTTATGTTCGTTATTGATGGAGATGCCATCAATTAATCGGATGAGCCTCTCGGACCGCTTTATATTCATCCGTTCTCTCTCTTCGTAAGAGCTAGAATTTTGAACGTAAACTACAATGTGGAAGTGAACGAAAAGTGAAAGAAAAAATCGCCTGGTACAATGTCACGAAAGAAGCAGGCGATATAATTGCTGTGGATTTTGTTTCTAGAGTTTCTTTCGAAATCGAGTTTTTCAAGTCTTGTGTAGGATAATTGTCGTACAACTGATGGTCAGGTAGTTGCTTTATTTTACTTCGCTGGATTGCAGTTGTTCTTTTATTGGAGTTCTACGTCGTATCCATATACAGTACATTGTGCCATTGTAGGTATTGGCATTCCATATCCTTACTTTCCTTATAAAATTGTGAGTCACAAAAAACTATTTTCAGCCCTAATGAACCCAGGAAGCTGAAATTCGACTGGAAAAGGTCACTTTCCAACGTAAGATATTGATGGATATGGAATGACTTAAAATCTGCAGTGGAGATCTTCTTTAGCTATGGGTTTTGATATCATCTTCTCTCGTTTACAAAAGGACTAGTAAAGGTTAGTTCCCATGGAATTACATTTGAGACGAAGTCATCCAACTGTCTTCGGACTTCTCGAAACCAATTACTATCTATGTAGTTCAGTGACTTTGCCAGTGACAGGGCTTTGCGGCTAATTTCGTTCTTAATCTATCTAATGTGCCGCAATGTAAACGGGAATCTTTTTATGGAATCTAGTGCAGAGAAGACAATACGTAGATTGGAGCTAGGTGGCGTAGATAGACGTATGGTGGCCCGAGGAGCCAAGTTTAGATAATGTACCGTTGTCTACGTCTAATACACAAAGCTCAATGATTTTTGAAGATTTTAATTAGTTTTGGCACACAGAACTTGACCTACTGGTTCTCCAAAAGATTGACCTAAAACAATGACCGTACGCTATGTTCAACAATCATCTTAAGTCAATTGATCTGCGTAAAGCCCGGTCTGAAAATGATAAACCCATGTGTTAGAATCAGCAGAAGTTTTTCCCACTCCATTCAAGTTATTTTAACGTTTCATGGCATATATCTTAGTTTCCAAGTCTTTGTTGGATGTAGGAGTGATAAGTGGAGGTGATAATACGAATAGACTGTAGGCAGCGTTCAGACTTCCTTCTTCCCCCACGTCCTACTGTACCGGATCCAGTCCTTGACGGTGAACCATATGCGTAAAAAGTTTCTTGATTAAACGTTGTAGGTGTGAAATACAATCTGCTAATGTTTTTCGTCTGTAGTCTGTTATTTTTTCCGTGTTTGTGTTGGATCATAATTGCGTCCGCTTTCAACTTCAAAATGTATTCGATGCAATTAGCCTTCGTGCTAATTTTATATTCCTTACTGATCTCGGTCTAAAGTCAAAACAAACAGCAGGTTTCTGAGCACGGGTTATTTCCTCTACGATTCCCCCACTCCCCATTCCCACCACTGTCCAGATAGCCATCTCTCCTCGATAGCAATCACCCGGCCCTCTCCAGTTTTCGTGAGGTCTCGACGAGCTGTAAAGAAATAACTTGGAACATAACGTGCATGATCGCTCTACTCACGTAACATTTTTTTCACAGCTTCGACCCCCGTCGTCGTCCTCGTGTCGTGCTCAAACCGCCTTCAATTACATTAGTTTCGGCCAATTTCATTCGTTTAAAAATATGTATAAGAAAAATGTTTCTTATAGCTATTCCGTGCCTCATTATTCTGAAAGGGGTTTAGTTTTTGTCTTAAACTCAAAAGTATGTTTAACATATAAATTTTAAAACCTCAGAAAATTAACTTCCTGAAGACTGCTTTTTACTTGGTCTTTTACGTTTATATGGAAATAAGTATTCTCTCAATGATAATTGGTGTAAGCAGGTATGTTAAGTGCTTCCAATTGACATTTTTTCCAATGGATCCGTATACTGCTTTCTCACTATCGAAAGTGCAGAAGCTTAGTGTTTCTCCAAGAAGTTGTGCATACATGCACTAACCCTATGCATACACCTAAAGCTGTTTGCCACCAGGAGTATCCTCTGGGTGTTGCAGGAGAATCGCCTCAAACTTTGGAAGGGGCCTCCAGTCTATTCCATCACTTCCTTGCTATAAGGTCGAATAACATTTTGCCAAACACTATTCAATTTACTTCTCATGTTTTGGAATCGTTTTGGTCTCATTGATGGTCCTCGTTAAATTTCATTATCGATGGGTGGATAGCTTGTGTGCATGGGCTAACGTTAAGTTCTTGTAACTTCGAGTTACGTTGTAACGGTCCGATTACGTTCAAACAGGAAGAGTAGTGTGGTAAATGCTTCAGGATAGTGCCTTTGAAATGTTTCGTGATTTATTGAATAATAATAATTATACAGTACCTATCTACAAAACTGAGGTAGGTCTACCCTGACGAAACTCCAAAACTAATGCACTGATTTTGATGAAAGCATCAGAATCTCGTTTGTAACCACCTCCATGTTCTCATATGGATTCCATTACCGTTGAATTTGCTGTAGCTTGTCATTCCCCAACTTTTGTGTTGTCTGAGCATGCATTTTCGTACGATATTCCAGAACAATTTTATCGCGATTGATTCTTATAACCATTGGGCATGCGTCAACCTGTTGCACATTGGTACATACGAAACTCCGAGGCCAATAGACCAATCAATTGAACAGGAATTGTGCCGCTTAGGTCCTCATTTACTCCGCTTTGGTCCTCATATACTTGAATGATGATCGGTGTTGGATTGATGGTGGAGCGTGATGTTGCGCAAAGAGGTAGTATAGCCCTATTTACCTCATCACTACCTACGCACATTATATTATTGTTCAATATTGCAGGCAATCGTTTTGACTCTTACTTTAGCCCCATCATTCTATAGCTACTTATTATATTAAATGAGGCGAGAGAAACTCGTTTGGTTCAATTTCCTCAGTTCGCTAGGAAGTTAGTTGGGGCAGCTTGATTACCTCATAGGTAATATTTTGACGTTTATCTTTTTACTGCTCACCAATAGTGTGACAAAACTTCTTAAATGTGAAATCATGTTTCAAGAAGATATTTTGTTCGTTACAGACGTTTTCCAGCCATAAATTTGCTGATTTGATCGCTGAACCCTTTATTTTTCGACGACAGTTTCTTATAGCTCTGCCTAACTTGGTTTGTCTGTTCAAATATTCGAATCCAATGGGTTCTATTTTTTTCCTCCATTCGAATTAGTGAGCGTTATTGTTCTACAATTTGAAGCAGTCGTGGGGTATCTCAAAGATTGGAACTCTTCCGGTTGTTCAAATGCTCTGATAGTTGAGTGGGCAAAAAAGGAAAATTTCCGTTTTGAAACAAAATAACTTTTAATCCTTACTTCCTATAAAAATTGTATTACTTCGAACAAGGGAAAAGGGATTTGCGTCCAGTAGTATGGTCGAAACGCCGATCGAAGAACAAAAGCCGAATGTGGGCGCCTGGCGGTGAGGTTCCTTTCATTTCCCGGACCTCCCCATTCATATTGTTTTCGTCAATCAAACCCCCACCCCGTCCAACCAATAGCCTTGCCGAGCAAATACAATCATCTCCCCACCCCCTATCTGAGCTCCATCAACGGGCCAGTACAAGAGTTTCAAAGGGCTCTCCCGGCCATCATCCCCTCGTTCTGTCGAATCGTCAAACGTTCGAAAGACAATACATCGGAGGGACGTGTGGATAGAGCGGAGGGCTTTAGTCCTGTGGGAAAACCCCCGAATTTCAAGGGTGGGATGACGAGTTAGGCCGGTAAATCGTGCGTTAAATGACATTTCCAGGAATGGAAACAGCTTCTGTAACAATCCGTTCTGAATTGGAATCGTTCAACCTTCGCCGTGTGATGACAATAAAGAGTGTGCGACTTCAAGTAGTTTAAAACTATATATCGAATCTCACTAACCAATTCAATTAGTCCCCAATCCGAGATCAAAGAAGATTTCACATTTTGTAAAATAAAAGTTCTCCACTTATTTCTCAGATATGTTTTTGGCTTATTACTTTTACGAACAAACCGTTGTGATTCACCAAGAAACAAAATTCTATGGTTTACATTTCCACGTATGTAGATTCCAGAAAACGAAAAAAATGTAGGTATATACGTGTATAATACGTTGGGTCTCAAACGCAACTTTCTCCTCTAATCAGCGGAGTAAAATCAAAATTGATTATACCGTTAAAAAGATGTGATTCTGGCGCAATTTTTAGACTTACTTACGGTCTTTCTAACGGTCTCTTCAAAATTGAGATTACTCTGGAAATTAGCTAAAAATGTACGTTTTAATGAAGTATGGTTGATACCATGAAAAAAATCTTAAATCGAGAAACTTCGAGTACAAGAGTTAAAAAAAACTTCATGAGGCATTTTTTATTTCAAATTAGTTGCAGAATCGATTCCTTAAAGGTTGAAGGTTATTTATGCACATAAAAAAATATATGTGTGCCTTAAACTACCCAACCGATGTTTATGAATCTTGGGTCACCCTTTCATGCAGTTGATTTCATTTTTAATATTTTGCAAGTCTACCCTATTCCATGCAACAATTTATCTGTCGTGACAATCCGTTTACTGGAGGATTGTCCTGGTAGTTGGTGGATGCAATGGCACTTGAAACGGCTAGGTTGATTTTGACAGCCTCGTGATCACCGATGGTACGTTAAGGGAGAAACGGAGCAGTCGATTTGGAGAGTCGATAAAGCCGTTTGTAATTTTGTGAAAAAAACTTGGAGTCAACAATAAAACGATAATCTGAGAGAAACGTCAATCCGCCAATCCGTCAATTTATTTATTTATTTATTACGTGCAAGCCCAATATACAACATCGAAAAAAAAAGTTATGTCATTCAATTTGTATACAAAAATAAAAATAACATTTGCAAATTTCAGCTAGTATGTATAGTCCAGTCATATTAGACAATTTTTCTGCCAAACATTGCAAAAAGTACTGTAAACTTCCTTTTTGAATATGTTGTTATTGTTCACCCAGATAGTACAATCTAGATTTGCAGGCCTGAAAACCGCGACGGGAGTTACAGCTGAAAAACCAGAAATTTTCGCACTGTTTTCAGTTTTTCGCAAAAAAGTCACCAAAGGAGCCTTTTGATGAGAAAAGACTCTTATCCATCGTTAAACTAAATGAAATTCGCTACAATTTGAGACGTAATTGGACTCTGTAGCTCCATTAGTTCCAGAGATACAGCTCTGAATATTGACAAATTTTTCCAAAAAGTGAAAATTTCAACTTTTGGTCTATTTTCGACTGATATATTGGTGTGAATAGTCATTCTACAGTAAACTAGTGAGGAATGAAGTTGTAGGACATTTAATTACCTTCATTTTAAGACCATCGGGGGACCTGTATCTATCATAGATTTTTTTTAACTTACAGAAAACCAAAATAAGTAGAAACGCGGTTCAAGGAAGAGTTGAATAAACGTTGAGTTATTTGTGTAAAACTATGTAACTAGGTAGGGACTGAAACATTTCGCATACATTACACATATTTAACTTAACATTTAAATTAAATATGTGTATTTAACAAAGGATAAGAGTATTTTCTCATCAAAAGGCTCCTTTGGTGACTTTTTTGCGAAAAACTGAAAACAGTGCGAAAATTTCGTGGTTTTTCGGCTGTAACTCCCGTCGAAAAAATCTAGATTCATTCTATTTGTGAACAACAACATATTCAAAAAGGAAGTTTACAGTACTTTTTGCAATGTTTGATGTTTTAAATGACTGACCTAGTATAATTGTTCTGGGAGGAAATTAATGACTTTTATGTGGCAAGGAGGAGTTAAAAAATCAAAATCAGGATTTGTAGACAGGAAGAGGTTTGTGCTGCGGGGAATCCTGTGTAAGGGGTTATCTCGCAAGTGTTTTGTCGGTGCTATAAAGCACGAATCTCATCATAGTTGGCTTTCTCGATATTTTTTGAATATGCGAAACTTCTTTTGCACCCTCTCAAATGTCATGCTTAGTATGGATACCACACTGCCGTAGAATAATTCTATATTGTAAAAACCACCAACAGGGTCAATAATGATGAAATACTATTGAAATCTCTGGTGTTACGTGTTCAAATTTAAATAGGTACTGACAGTTTACATCTATATTCACGATTTATCACTTGTTTGCCATTTGCTCGAACAGTTCTATGTTTCGTCTAGGTGCATGTCTGACATTATTGGGTTTTGGCCCATTTAATTTTGATAGCATCGATTGCATCGATAATTTCCATTTCGTTAGTGTGCCATGACCCATTCGAGTCGATAGGAAATTAATTGGTTTGATTTTACCTATTATAGACACTCTTCAATTATGCCAAGATCTTCCTTTTTGGTTCTTTTTCCAAGTTAACATTAATTTTTGGTTTTCCTCTATTTTTCCCAGAATATGAATCTCATCTATAGTGTTCATGTCTCAACGCGTGCTTTGATATTTTCACCGAGAAATGTTTCATGGCGCTATTTCAATCACATCTTCGCGTGATGCTCACTACTATTTTTAGGACTTCCACCGCTTGTGAGGGACCTCTATTGTTTTTGATATGGGCAGGTAAGATGATTACAACCCCCAACCGTGAGAAAAAAAACCAATTACATTGGAATCCGGTTCAGAACCAAATCCTTAAAAAAAAAGTAGGCATCACATGTGTGTTGGTATACAGGGTGTCTACACTTGTAATCGTTCGAGTCGATTTAATTGATTTGATTTTACTACAACTAATTTGCAACATTTTTTGTCTCATAACTTTTTTTTTTTTCCGTTAAAAATTGATTTTTTTCGCACCACCCTTGTTCTAAGTCTCAAATCTGAACAATTTTTCGAATAAAATTATTCTTTCATTAGACTGTTGTCAGCTTTCTAACGGTATAATTTAAAAAAAAATTTAAAGAATTTAGAACGTGCCTCTATTTTGGGTGGTCTGGAACTCCTGAGATGTGAGAACTCGCGTTCGTAAAGCCATAAATAAATCCATATCGCCTAGCTCCTGAAAAGAATATAACGCCATCTCAATGATAGTCAAGTGCACAATGAGAGACGGAGACTGAAATAAAACTCACTTTTATCTTCTAATTTCACAAGTAAATAGTTATTGTATTTAGGTTCGTTGCCTTATGAAAATAGAAAAGGTTTGATGTGTAGAGGAAAAACGTAAGGTTATTAAACGCATGTCATAATTTACTCTTGAAATTCGGAACTGTATCTGGTTGTAGGCTAGCCAACAGACTTGAAAGTTCCACTTCAGGTGAAGTAGGAGAAGAAATGGAGGTTTATTCGTATTGGTTTTCCATGTTGATAATATGAATGTTTACAAGAGAAGGGATGTAATTAGGAAAAACGTACTGACAAATGAACGAAACCCAACTTTATTCCTTTGTGAACTAAATTGGAACTTGAATTATATTTTATTAATCACTGTAATAAATTAATCGAAGAACAAGAAACGTAGATTGACCTGGAACACCTAGCAAAGAACAATAAGGCAAAGGCAGGTAGAGGTTTCAGACTGCACAGCTCGATCCGAACGACTTATGATTCTCATAATTAACTAGATCTAATACTTATCGTTTTACTTTGATGAAAAACAATAGGTTCTAATATATCTAATAAATTTTATCAGGTGACTCCGCTGATGTATGTTTTATTTCATCATCTTCTCAAGGTCTCCTTTCAGGCTTCACCTTTCCGCGAGTATGCGATCAGACCCGATATTTGGCCGATATGGGCCACATTTTTCGGGCGGGGGAACAAAGGTACGTTAGGGTATGTTATGGCCCTAATTAATATATGTTTCTCTATTTGGAAATCCCTTAATTTTTTCGACTTGGGGCGCCTTCTAGTTTTGCATATTTACCGTATTTTTTCTAGCTAGAATGTTAGTGGGATTGACAGAAGGTGAAACAATACAGTGGGCAGACCGGTTGATAGTTGATAGTAGTAGGTTGATAGCTGATTGACTGGTTGATAGTTCTTTACATGCATGTTACTGGAAGTGTTTTTCTACGTGCACAAAATAATACTCGATTTTGCAGAAAAAACTCGCTCCTGTAATGCATGCATTACGTAACACCGAGGGTAATGAAAGTCTTTACTGCAATGGCAATGAAGAAATATATATTCTTATGATTATACTCACAACGCTCAAGTTTTTTGAAAATATGCTAATTTATTAAGACGAAAGAGTTTATTTTAGTCTTATTTTGACCATATAACAATTTATTCCCAGTTATTTTAAATTTGTATTGCTATTCTAAGATAGTGCTGCTTATTCCTTCGATGAATATCCAACTTAATTATTAATTTATTATCAGCAAATCTGAATGGCTTTATTTCATATTTTCTACCCGTTAGTTGCATTTACATTTAGACTTGTGACCAAACAGACCGTATTTATTCATCGCAAAACTATCCCAAACTCATCAAAATGATTGTATTTCAGGTCCTTACAAGTAATTTGAACAATAACTAGTGCTTCACATTCTCCTAGTGCTTCGCCTTTCTATCTCGTAACTCATACACTTTTAATATACTCTATTTTTCAACCTCAGAGCTTAAAGATAGAATTTCGCCTTCGTAATTTAACAATAAGTTATAAAGAGTTGAAAAAGTCATATCGAAGTGTTCATAATTTTAGGGTCTAGTCAATTCTTCGGGCGTGTTATTTGGCCTTAATTCGAAACAGTATTTTCTAGTGATAATGAAGGTATATTATTTGTAGCTAAGGGAACAAAAAAATTATATATTTTTGTCGGGTTTAATGCTCAAACATATTAAGTTGAAAAACAACGATTTCGCGAGTGTATATATTGCGCGTTTCTATGTATATTTTGACGATGGACAATGAGTGAAAATCAAATGTGATTCACCTCGGCATTCGCTCGGTGATAATTGAAATTCGATTGAAGTTCATTGAAATTCGCGAAGCTGGCGGGCTACGGGAGACATTACGGTCCTTACCATCAGGAGCAGCGCGTCCACGGTGTGTACCGACCAACCACAAGCTACACACATCACATACCTTCCAGACTTCATCCACCGCTCAATGCAAGTGAGTGATCTCATTTTATTCACACCTTATCCCACGGAGGTGTTTTCAACAAATTCTATAAATTATACATCACTTTAGATCGGTGTTTCCCAACCTTTTTTAGCCTACGGCACAGTTACAAAAAAAGACAAATAGCCGCGGCACACCTAACCTAATTTCTAGGAAAAGTAAAGAAAACATTACATTGCAGGAATAACTCATTTTATTACAACTTATTTAACACACACCTAATCATATGCAAACAAAATACTTCTTGCTTTCTATTACATCACAGGATAGTCGAACGTTTTAGACTGGATTTCGGCAAATATATAACCCAGCGTTAATACCTGGTTAAAAGTTTGATGAAATCGGTCATTCATTGTGCTAGACAAGCCGTTAGGCATTTTTTCGTTCGCAACTATTTTAGTTTAAGTTGACTTATCCCACGGCACACCTAGCCCACCTTTGCGGCACACCAGTGTGCCGCGGCACACAGGTTGGGAAACACGGCTTTAGATGGTGAATCAGTTAGCTTCACAAGAAGGTTCATATTTGTGCCCAAGCACTTTTTTAAGTAGTGTAGTGAAAAACACCAATCTTCTTCTTCAATGAAACGAGCAATTGGAGGAAAAGACAATGCAGTGAAGCACAAGTACTTCAACTCTTACTTCAGCTCGTGCGAGTACAAGTACAAATGCATGTAACAGCTTGTCAAAATGCGTGTGCGAGTACTGGTATGTGTCAGGTGTACATTCAAGTACTAAATAATTCCATTTATAATCGGTCTTTTAGCACAAGAAGTAACAGAAAGTGTTGGAGTAATGAAAGAAGTTGAACCTCACAATGTTCAATAAGCACTCTTTGATTTTAAAACCGTAATTGGGATTTTTTAATGCCTCCATTACTTACTATCCGATTGTAGAGGAACTTTGAAAAAATTCGAATTTGATCCCTTAGGAAGCTCAATACTTTTGAACCAATTGTACCAAATTTGAGTCGAATTGACTTAATAGCATCTACTTCAGAGTTGAAAAATGTCATCCTACTTTGTTGATGCTTTACTATGACGGAATCATCCTTTCGTCTTTTGTATATTTACTAGAGGTTATAGCATGACTTCGGCGTAAATATAACTCCTGGTTTACTATATATATGGGTGATTCCTAAACTGTGGGCAATTTCGATCAGAAAAAATTTTTATAAAAAAAGTTGTCAAAATTTCTGGGATTTTTTAAAATGGATTTTAGTCATGCCCCCTAAGGCAAAAAGTGCAATGGCAGCTCATGAATCCCTCTTAAAATGTTTAAATTCGAATTTGAAATTCGCGTCTATGACATTGTGAATTGGGGCACACGATTATGTTAATGTTCATTACAACATCGATAAATTTCGTTTCGTTGTAGTAATTCCAATGATAAATATGGTATCTTTTTATTTTGTTACTTTTGCATGGAAATAAATTAATCGAAAAAAAAGAAAAAAGTTTACTTTATCTTTTCCAATACAGTATTAGGTAACTTTTTGAATCGCTGCACTGTACACACGAATAGTAGCTACAAGACCTAACTAAGTTGACAAGGCGTGGTAACATTACGTGTTTTAAGAAGAATAATAATTCTTACATGATGAAAGGTAGGTAGATAGAGATGATTTACTGAAGACCCAAATTTGTGGCTCGAACAGTCTAAATATATCTGTGAAGAAGTTAATGGGATCCTTGAGGCTAGATAACCTCGTCAAGTTTCCTAAAATCACGTTCAATTTTAAATAGGTATACCCTTAAATCTGGAAAGCGTTGAGCTTGTTTCTGTTCTTGTTTTTGATGAAAGTGTATGAAGAAAAGCTCCTTTCTAGAAAAGCTCCTTTCTACGAGCTCAGTGCTGGTATAAGGCTACAAAAAGGAAAGTGCCTTGTTGGCGACTTTTGCACAATCCATTCCAACTTCTGACCAGAATGTGATGAGAGAAGTTTTCCACGGTTTGAAATCATCTCTTAAAGAAGAATCTGAAGATGTTTCAATCAGCGACTCCTTTTCAGACGCATCTAGAAAGGCTCCAGGAGAATTTTTTTCTTGGGTTGGTAGGTAAAAGGAAAAAATGGAATTGTATATGAAAAAATCGTTTTTACATCGTTTAATTAATGTGAAAAAGTTTTTTAACAAGAGTCAAAATATGAAAAATTACGTAATATTTAGCAGTATATTATACTACTTGTAGGCAGCCCCTCATCTATCAGACTTCAAAGGATCCCAAATCACATAACTCCAACTCGAAGTAAAAATGAAATCACGATAACCAATCACGCTAAGGAAAAAAGCTTGGTAACGAAAATGAAAATTTGTGTTGAATCAAACAGGAGAGATGTAATTGTCTCATTCCTGACTTTATGGAGGTTCCAAAGCCCCATGTAACTAAGTACATTAACCAAAATATGAAACTATAAAGAAAAATAAATGTCGAAAACACGTTTTCTTCTTAATCTCTCCTCTTCTGAAATTCTTGATCTCCCCATTCTGCTTACCCTGTAAAACCATAAGTTGCGCAGTAACTGAACAAGTAGGTGGATTCCCAAGTAGTGGTACACTATAATAATAAGCTTGGTAAAAAAAGAAGGTAAGGGGAAAGCACCAGTAGTGGACATGTTAAGAAAATCTTGTGCGATTGTTTGTGTTACCTCATAAATTTTTAGCTCTCAAATTTTTTTTTTTTTTTTTTTTTTTTTTGGGTGTCTACACGTTCTTCAGACATTTTTAGTTGAGTTTAATCAAAGGAAACACCTATTTTATAAATGCTTGAAGAAATAGAGTCAAATTTTGTGGAATAACAGGAAACACCAGTAGTGGACAGCTAACATTTTCTAGTGTTGATGTAGTGGACACTTCATGACCCAGTAGTGGACACGTCGTAGATATCAACTAGACGACGTAAAATCTCGTTTAAAATCGGTAGTAAAACAAAAAGAATTCCATTCAACTGGAAGAATGAAGTGAGCACCAGTAGAGAACAATTCATGTATAAGTAGAAGATAGCTCATGGACTAGTAGTGGACATCTCTTGCACTAGTAGAGGACACCCCCTGTCCGCCTCTGGTCCGCAACACTATATTCATTTGAAAATCGTACCGAGAGCTTGTTCCAATACAAATGAACAAGTAGAAAATTAAGAAAATATCCTTTCGTGAAAAGGGAAGTTGCACCAGTAGTGAACAGGGATGTCCACTACCGGAGCATCCGTCATTTTTGTTGGACTAGAAGTGGACATGCTTTAAAAGCCCACTTTATCAATAATTACGGAGTTAGGCGACTGGAAAATCGTCAATTTAGTTACTGAAGTATATATTCAAACCAATGGGCACAAATATTTGAATATTATATGTGAACATTGCTTAAAACATACTTTCTATTCCTTAGCATTTTGCACAGCGTCCTGCTTCAAATCACTCCACCCACAGACTGGTTGTTTTTAATGTCAATTTATTATTTTTCATTTTGTCCCTAACGTTCTTTTGGTTCATCACGTTTGTTAGACTATTACTTTAGTTAATCCAAAAAGATTCAGGTCATCCCGAATCCTTATTCTACAACTTTTTTTCCGAAGTGTCCACTATTGGTACAGTGTTCACTACTGGTGCAATTAATTACTTAATTACTTAATTTTAAAATTGTTGTGGCACTCTGACATTGCCGTAGTCTTATGGTAATTTGTAATGTCCACGACAATGTTATTTTCAACTTCAAGATCACATTGTGACAGAAGTACTCATGTCTCAGGGTTCCTCCAATGCTCATTAATTACAGCCTTTAACGAAGTTGTGAAAACATGCATCGGATGGAATCTTGTTCATTAAAATGATATAACTAGATACAACCTCGACAATGTTACGAATAAACCTACGCACCTTAAATATCATCTCCGAGAGGATCAGTTAGTCACTGAGTGGCCGTCGGAACGTGATGCGCTTGCGGGCAGGATTGGCTGGGATGCCACCCTTCGTGACGAACATCAACTTCCAAAATATTCCGCATCCCCATCCCGCTGCATGGGGATCTCTTTCCGCCACGACAATGTTAAGAAAAGTTATAGACAACTTTTCGTTGATCATAATTGCTGACATGATTTTACAGGAGCATTGCAAAACCTATTTTCAAGGCGTAATATCCTCAACTTGAATGAGGAAAAGAAATTGCGTTCATAGAAAATTTAAAGGTGCATGAAAATCAACTGCTAAGTCAAGTCTTCAACTTTTAGACCAACTACGACAATGTGAATAGGTAGGTAAATTACCTATTTACGGTTCTTTAAAAACCAGTTGGACTTACTGTTGTCAAAGACTATTGAAGAACCCATCAAAACCTGTAATTAGGGAAAAAAATCAAGAGCGTGAGCCTAACGAGTGAAATTTCACAGGTGTTAGACTCGAAATTGCTCCTAGTTTAGGAATCACCCTTATCTAAATGTTAAAAACATCGTGTGGATGAACATTGATTAGTTGAAAGACCTTCGTGGGTCATTTGTTTCCAATCTAACTATGGAGGAACTATACATGAGCTTTTTTTCGGAGTTCTAGAATAAAATAGAATTTATGTTGTCGCCGGGTTTGGAAAACGTTGAAGGAAATAGACGGATAACGTCTATTAAACAGATCAGTGATTTAAGTAGAAAAAATACATAAATAAAAAACCTTTGTGTAATAATTTTTAGCATTTTCCAATGTGAACAAAAGAAATCATCTGAGAGAAGAAAACGAGGAGACGTTTTTCAACGTGCCACCATCTACATATTAGCAAAAGTTCAAATCCACATTTCTAATTAATCTATATTAAATTCTTCATCACTCTTTCCAAAACTGGTGGTTTTTTTTTAAATCACATATTAACAAATATGGGTGCAAGTAGCTCCCCCCCCCCCCCCGCTCTACGTTTATTTCGAAATATAGGGAGGAGGGGTCATCTAATGATTGAATTAAACACACACACTTCACTAGTGGTATCGAGTGGATTAATAAAGTCATCCTAGCTTTCCATACCTCCAAGGATAATGGTTTGTATATGCGCAGGCCGTGCCCTCAAGAGGCTGTATATATCAACCGCTGTATGTGACATGACCTGTGGAATATATGGGGTTCCCAAAAATTTGCATCTGGACCCTCTGGCGATTAAGTGACCCGGGAAAACCATCAGTTTTAAATTTCAAATCCTTTGCGCCGCACCAACTACCCATATCATTTGTCTGCACGATTTGCA
Organism: Creontiades dilutus; assembly: GCA_031894815.1. Taxonomy (NCBI): domain Eukaryota; kingdom Metazoa; phylum Arthropoda; class Insecta; order Hemiptera; family Miridae; genus Creontiades; species Creontiades dilutus. Next base: position 240,418 of record JAVIWC010002510.1, on the reverse strand, counting down.
GACATAAGTTCTGACAGTAAAAAGTTGACAGAATACGTATATTTTACTTCAAGTTTCAAGTCAATGTAACCTCTAAAACTTCTCCCTTCAAAACTTTAATGATTAACAAAATTTTATTCGTTAATAAAATATACTATTATATTTTCGAATTCTATTCAATAGATGAAGATTGTCAGTAACGAAACGGCTGGACTCCTTGATGTCTGTTTAATTCGGTTTTCAAACTACAAATTTACTGATAAAAGCAAACGAATGCAATCTGGTCTTGGTTATATAACCAATTTTATCGAAAAGTTCATTTTCACTAGCGTGATGGTGAATGAAGTCGAATAGCTTTGATCGGTGCTTGGCGGGAAACATTAATTTCATTGGTACATCTCAAATATTTGTGAGAAAATCAACCTATTTGCACATTGTACCTATGTTTGGAGAAAAAAATATACTCCTAGTTACCAGCGAATTTTCTTGTTCTCCTTTGTTTATAAAATTTGTTTATTCAATAGAATAATTTTGTGATTATTTAATCAATTTCATGGAGTGCGAAGTCATGTCTTTCTTTTTTAGAGTCGTCGAAAATTGCATGGTTGAAAAGATCGAAAACTCTCGCAATTTTCTCGCAAAACTTCATTCTGTGCGTCCCGCGATGTTCCGTGACAACCTCTTTTTGTTTAGCTTGTTGCACATATGCGTGTTCATGGCATATTGAATAGCCAGAGATAGGTCCTTGTGGTCTTCGATTTGGCAAACATTAAACGCGAAACCTTCCGTCGTCCAATTCCATTCGCTTCGACTGGCGAGAGTCCCTTAGGAAATCGGCTAACCAATTTATAGTTGGTATTCCCTTTGATCTCATGGGGTGTAACTGTACGAAACGTAACATTCATCGTTTCCTAACGAGTTTATTTCCTCGCTTTTTCACATTCCTAGCTGTGTTTACCGTTGTGTTACTGTGAGTTTTTCTTTTCCCCTACTTAGAGAAATTAGTTTATGTTACTTTGTAACGGGCTGAACTGGTCTCATTTCGAATGGCAACAAACTGAGTGCTTTATTATATAATGGTTTCCATTTCTGTCACTGGATTTCCAATCGTTAAAACAAGTTAATCATTGAATAAGGGTTGATGTGTCACCAGAGGGATCCACATGTCTGCAGTTAATGACTGAATGACTAATTGATTTAGTTCTGTTAGAACAACTCACACTACATGCATCCTATATGCTACACGTTGGAGCATATTCCTCTGATGGATCAACGATCTGGACCGAGGGAGCGGAGTCGCATGAACATAATTGTGTGTGACGGAAACTAATGGAAAGCAACTATGCAAAACTCGTAATAAATTCGAAATCTCGACATCGACAATCAATATTTTACGCCGTGAAACTAAAATCCACGTGGTCCCCTTACTGTTAAAGCAGCGTTCATAGTGAAAATATGCCGTTCCGCACAGCTGTACTAGTTTTATATTAGTGATCTTTACAGGATTTTACAGTACTTAGGTCAGTACCTGTACGTTTGTATGTACGTCACAACGTCTCAGTCATTGAATGATAGGCTAATTTATAAAGAATATTGTTTAGCTGGAACAAACCAATTTTCATTCAATACAGAATGAGTTTTCACATGAGGAAGCTTTTTAGAATTAGTTAAAATTCGGGTGATGGCTCCTCCAGCTCTACATGCCGGATCGCACGTTTACAGTGGAGGACTTTAAAATGCAAAAATTTATAGGTTTCGGAAATGGAAATTAACAAATCATAATAAAAATCACAATGATTGATTTTCATCATTTTTTAAAAAACTTATGAAATATTTCAAATTGACGGAAAGAGAAAAGAGGAAAATAAGTTTTCCAAACATAATAATAGGTTTGTATTGACAAGAGGTTGAGAACCAGTTCAGAACCGAACACGCCCCTTTTTGGCTGTTTTGACGCGCCAGAACTAGTTCTGAAAAATCTCGAACCTCTTGGTTCGCTGTTCGGACAAGGAGTCCAGAACCACTTAGAACTAGTTCAAGTGGTTCGAAAATGTTTGCCAGAACTTTTAGTCCGAGACATGCGCAGTAGATTTATCGCGTTATCAACGATTATCATCTATTCCCGCCCAAATACGGCCTACCTACACCGTTGAGGTTGTCAAAACAAACTTTGTTTTAAGCATAAATTCCGAGGTTTACAACAATGTCTAGTTCGTATCAAGTTCGAGTGATGAGGACCCCACCGTCATCAGTGAACCTGACTTCAGCTCGTCTGACGAAGTAGTGGAGTTAATCAACGGCTGCGCCAAAAAACGGAGAATTATCTGGAAACCGTCCCTCAATACAACGAAGGGGAATTAATCGAGCATTTTAGAATTTTAGAATTTTAAGTCGGCGTGTGTTGTTAGGAATCGTCGATCGGTACGAAAACTCCTCGTATAATTTCCCCGACTCAAAGGTTCCAAGGTTCCAAACTAGTACGGAAAGCGTTCGGACAAGTAGAACGAATACCGAAAGTTCTCGGTGGTTCTATCCCTCCCCCTGTAGGTTCTGGTTCTATCCCGAACTGGTTCGGAACCTCTTGTCAAAACAAACCTAATGTTGGCAATGACTGGGGATAAATGATCATTAATTGCCATCCATCATATCAGAAGGACAACTCCTATGTACTGTCACAGAAATAAACGAACTATATGTCTCAGGCGGCATGTTCCTTTGAATTTTGTGTTAAACTTCCATCTGGTTTAACATGAATGGAATTTCCACCATTCATCATTGTCAACCTCATTAGGATACCTGAAATAATAGAAGACATCATCATTATCGACTGATAGCATTGATGACCTGTGGATTTTGTAACCTAAAATCTCGAATAGTGACCAAAATAATTCAAAGCCGGATAAACCTTATGCATAGAAAAAACGAAACTTTAAAAAAGTAAGTTTGTAAGACATACCAAGTACGTTTCAACAGACAGACAGATGTGTGACAGTACAACTCCTATGTACTGTCACAGAAATGAACGAAAAGCTGAATAAATGAAGTCACTAATACGAACTATATGTCTCAGGCGCCATCTGCTTTTGAATTTTGTGTTACACTTCCATCTGGTTTAACATGAATGGAATTTCCACCATTCATCATTGTCAACCTCATTAGGATACCTAAAATAATACAAGACATCATCATTATCGACTGATGGCATTGATGACTTGTGGATTTTGTAACCTAAAATCTCGAATAGTGACCAAAATAATTCAAAGCCGAATAAACCTTATGCATAGAAAAAACGAAACTTTAAAAAAGTAAGTTTGTGAGACATACCAAGGACGTTTCAACAGGGAGCCTTTGCTGAATTATAGCGATGTACTGAACTCCTCTACAGAAGGGTACAGAAATCATTTCCGAAGAGCGAAGGAGATTAGGGAAAGTTGGCCCCACCACAGACTCGGTCACTTAGTTCTGTTTGGCATCCAGAGAAATCTGTATTTGTGGTTTATCTTCTCTCCTAAATATGTATACAGCTCATCCAATCTCCCAATATTACCTAGATATTACAGAGTGGTACTTGGTAAAATGGTACCTGTTTATGGTAGTTGCTAATGTTTTTAATAAAAAATGCCGTAAATATCATTTGTCGATCCTTTCCACGTGCTTATAGTTTATTTATTTATCTTTAACTGATTGGCTCTTATCGTTTGATTTTGTACCAGACCAATATTCACCAAATATCTTGTATGTGTGTGGTTTCGGTAGGTTAGAGTAGAATTTCTGACCAATTTTCCTATTCATTTTCTCCTCACCCGCGCTCGTTAGCGCCTAAACGCTTCCAATTCCGCCACCCGAAAAAAGAAAAAAGGGAATAGGGAAAAGCCGGATACTATGGCAGAAAAAGAGTAGAGAAAGAAACCGGATGCACATGCTCGTAACTAAGCGGCTGAAAATTGCCGGGTTGCGATGAATTATGTGGGGCTAGGTTTCAATTTGCTTCGAACGGGTAGGAAGGCAGCTCAATTCTAACCAATTACTCTCATTTTCAACGGGCCCCTCACCGAATCGGCGTTCGGAATTTTTTGTTTCTTTCTTTTTTTTATTGTGATCTGAGTAAGAAGTTGGTATCATTTTCTCCATTTCTACCCGTTTCTCCTAGTTGTTACTTTCTCGTGGCGAAGTTAAGGGGGTTGAGCTTTAAGAGGTCGGTATGCAAATAACCCGCTTCGCAAGGTTGTGGGCACCTCGTGCTTCAAGCCATCTCACGCCTCCTGCCCCGCGTGATATCCAGTCCCCGGACCATTTTTTTCTTGTTTTTTTTTTCCGTTTTGACGATATCGTTGACCTCGCAACGATTTTTGCCAAAATTGTGAACCTAATCGTGTCCTCGCTCCGGTACTCGTCACCTCAGTACCGTTCGATTGGGGAATATTTCATTGAGGATCCGTTGTTCATTATGGACTGTGACGTGTTTTAGGTTTTTACTTTATCAGCTACAGTATACATGTTAAATCATTATAATACACGCGGGCATCGATCGCAACGCGAATGGCGCTGGCTTGAGGTTATAACTTTCCCCTGCAAATGATCCCGAGCTTTGGTAGTGCCAAAGTCTCTGAACCTTCAAGCCGTCTATAGTTCTATTCGACCATGTAAGCATGGACTGCAATATAAAATTGTACGTCAATCAAGAAATCAGTGCAGCAGTGAAACAAATTAATTTTATGTACTTACCTCCTTACGATATGAAGAAACAGTTTTATTACTCTTCTAGTTTTTTGGCTCGTCACCTCTTGCAATAATTGTTATATTTTAAAGTAAATATTCATTGTTAGTTTCTTAACTAAAAAAATAGAAACATTATTCATCATCTAACGGGGAAAATAACATCTGGTTGCTGCTTCGTCGGTTGTAGTGGGCAGTCAAGTGATCCGAAAAATTACGATAATCTAAAAAAGTACCTCTTTGCCAATAGTAAAACAACTGCGTTTCATGCGTTGCAACGAGCCTTTTATCTTAGAAAAAGCGAAGTTAAATGACGATGAAACGTTTTTACTGAACAGATTTTGATTCTACACCCGTTTGAAACGTAAACAATGACATTCATTTTTTATTTTTTTCAAGAGCACAATGGGATGCCTAATAAACCAAAACGAGTTTGTTGATCGATGTAGTGTATCATGAAGAAACTACCAATTACAGAGATATTTACAATGAAGTACTAACGGATATATATATAGTCACATTTGAAAGTAGAGGATACGTTTTAAACACTTGTGGGGACTTAAAGTTGTAACTTTCGGGCAACTTAATGTTCACAGTTTTCAAAATCACCATTCAAGTTCCTTTGGCAAACGACGAGGAAGGAGGGGTAGTTTGTTTCCCCATTCAACGGTACCTTTTTTGGACAAAGATGTATGAACTAACCAAGAGACCCGTATATTTCGAGTAAATACTCGAAACAGTGTTTACAATATGACTCAAATGCCACTTCCCTCTTTAATTAAAACTTGCGCTTAGGGAAGGAGCTGTGCTTAAATAGTTGTTTACAATAACATCAGTGAGAGAAGTCGAAGTTACAGTGGTGCAGAAAATTACACGTAGTAATACATAATCCTGAAAAAGTGTACTTGTTGATTCGCAAGTACAGAACATAGGTCGAAGGAAAGGAAGGTTTACAAGAGCATAACAATTTCTTTGCCAAACCAACCTGTGAAAACTCCATGCCGGGATACTTAGCCAACTACGCTAATGTCCCAAATTTGACTTATTCTCTTGGTATTTGTTTTTATTTTCGTTTTTAAATTTATTATTTTCTCTTAGCGATTTTAATTCAACCGACAATTGATGAAAAAGCGTGCAGCCCCTGTAATCAGAGGCAAGCTGGTCACTCAATTTTCTGGAAGGGACTCTAAAAAATCATTGGCCGCTGCTCAACGGAGTCTGAGTCGTCGAGTTCTTGAAGATTTTTATCGTCGGCATTTTGCCTCTGATCTCCTTGACTGGCAGAACTCTAAGGTCTCGAAATAGTGGATGGGATGGGTATACAGTATTCTTCCTCAGTAGTACTTCAATGATGAGCTTCTGTTCTCGATATGCGGAGTTCAACAGTTCATTTGAACCACCTCCTGATCTCCTATTGTAGATCCTTCTGATCAGCCTTTTAGCCTCCTGATGGCCTTCTACGAAATCACTAAACTGGATTCTGATCATCCCTTGGATGTATAGCTGCTAACGCCGCGGCCTAGACAACCATTGAAGCTTTAGTGTCGCCTCACCGAAATAGTTGGACGTAAAGCTACAACGGTTTTCCATTTTGCTTTACTACTCTATAAGTATTTGTAAGTCAATATAAATTACAAACATTAAGATTGATGCAAGATGTGCTCGTTTTTTCTATGACAAATTTTTCCTATAATAGCAGTGTTAACTTGTCGTCAGTCGAAATTCTGCTACAATTCCTCGATATTTCCAGATTATCAAGATTTCATGGCTCCTCTAGTTGCATCTTGTCATCTTAACCATTAACGATGGGGGCACTCGCTGCACGTCGTCATAATTGGTCCTCATTAACTGGTTATCCCATCAATGATTTACTTGATAGGTGCTAGCCATGAAGTAGATATAGGTCATATGTCATTGGTCAGAATGTCTCTGTGCAGTCGGCTGCAATAGCAGCTAAAGTATGCAAGGTCATAAGGTAAAAATGATTTTCCATCCAAAGAACATATTTATTTTTGTTCATCCTTACATATGGCTTCTTACCGTGGCTTGTACCGTGGACACAACCTTATCCACCGTGTAAAAATAGTTCGTACCGTGTCTTTTTCAAGCTCCGGTAAAAAAGGTTTGCTGACAAGTTGGAAGAAGGTTTCACATGATAGAAAATGATAAGAGTTTTTTGGTACCCAGAGCCCCATCATAGCTACTCCGGCAATGTCGCGATTCCCCGACAAAGCGTGTTCCTTTCTGGTATGCATCCTTTCTTACACGCTTGTATTCTTTTGACGGTTAATAACATACTTATACTTAAGTCGGTAATCAAAGGTACCTCTAATGAATTGAATACTGGCTGATTAAAATATTGACAGTTTGTCTCACATCTCAAATTGCATTACTCTTCTCCCTCATCTAGAATCGTATGACACATTTCATTGACAAAAGTAACTCTTACTATGTGATTAAATTCGAGTAAAAAAACCAACGGATTTTTAAAAGGAATCGTTACAAGATAGAGGGTTCTTGCAAAAATAGATATAAGAAGGAGGAAACTAAAACATGTTAACATAACCGTGTTTTATCTAATCCATTTCATTACACTGAAAAAAAAAAAAACCGAAGTTTATAATGAAATAAATAAATAGGTGCCATTGGTGATTCAATGACAGGCAATCGAGCTGTATGTTGAATCATGTCAATGTTTAAAATCAACTGCTAACGAATGTAATGAGTGTTGGCATGATCTTGTGTTGGTATTACGCTAAGACTATAGATTTGCTACAACGTTTCCTTGATTGGGTCTTATGTACTTGGTTATCATGCAATTTTGGAAGCTTTTGTTGTTGTTCAAACAGTAAAATCTGAAGTGTGGCGTTTAAAGGCAAAACAATATCTTTTCCACTTCTTTCTGTAATTTGAAGGAAACAGTTCAACTTCACATTTCAAAATAAATTAATCGAAACGTAATCTAACGATTTGATTTCCCCCTGAGTCTAACCTACATCGTGTTTCATGACCCTGTAAAAAATACTAATGGAAAATATTCACCTATTCCAATTCATTCAACGGCCAACCAACCAATTTTCCTGTTCATGTCTCTCGTAATCATGATAAAGTGTTATTATGTATCTCTCAAAATCAAAATAAGTATAGGACTGTGCGGTTCATCGCCCATTTCGTGGCATACTAAATAGTTGAAAACTAAAAACTCAACCGTAGATGTTCTGTTAAACTCGTGGACGCTGGCCACTCAAATCAGACATTCATTCATCCTAATTTATCTGTTGTTAGTGGAATATTGTACGAACTTTATTATCTGCGTCCAGATTTCTGTTCGGACTGTATTTATCACGTGCGACTCGGTAAGGTTTAGAATCCCGGGAAATGTTGAAATGAAACTTTTCCCACCGTTACGCAAGGTAGATGTTCGAGTAGCGGAGGTGCTATTTCTGTGACACATATTTCTGTGCCATTTGGAACCTTGGCTCGCACACGCCGGCTACTTTATGTTCCTGTGGCTTTGTGTTTGTAGCTTGTAGCCCCATTAATTATGTCAAAGGCTCGGCGAGAGGGGAGGAACAGCATTTTGTGACGATAACTTCGACTGAGGGACAATGAATGTTCTTAGGGGTGCATTTAATTCCCTGTCAACCCCTCTCGCGGAGCCAGCTTTCGCCTACTGGCCCGCATAGCCTCGCACGATCCTCCCCGTCGCTTCCCTCAGTTATACTTCTTGCTTCAAGAAGTTTAAGTGCAAACCCCGAGTTAGAGTGCAGACCCGACCTCCTCAACTCGGGACAAAACAAGGCTAGCAAGTCATGTTCAGCCGGAGCGGAGTTTAGAAACATCAGTGCCACGCTAAAACTCCGCTTTCAGAGCTTCTTCCTTACTGTAACATAGAACATTGTTCTAATCGAGTTGAGAAATTCATTTATGCTTCCTGGCATTTCACGAAGTAGGCTGTGTTATCAATCCGGCAACGTTACGAATTATGACTCTTGGCTAAACTCGAGGATTTTCCGCTCCGTTCATAAAAATGCAAAACTGAACAGCTAGCTTTTTTCCGAAACTACTTGGACGAACTTGATGCAACTTGTATTAAAAACCACAAGGGCCGACGATGATCCTTGAGCATCGCCACCAATCTGGACCAGCACAAAAGGATGAATCAAAGGGCTGAAATATTAATAGATCAGAAAATCGAAAACTTTTGAAATAGTTGACACTAATGTTCTGCTGTTTGTCATTGACAGACATCTCTTAGTGAATCAACGGAGCCCACTCTCGTTGCTGTCTGTTGGCTCTTCCTAAAGGCTGGAACATTGAGGGAAAAAAAGAACTTCTACATGAATAAGAATCTGAACGTGTTTGAACATATTAAAATATGTCCAATAAATTGTGACTACGATTCAGCTGATATGACTGCATTAGCATTGTGTTTTCAAGAGTTACTTTCGATATCTACCTTACGAGTGCCATAACATTGTTATAAATTTGTAGACTGGTGTTTCGTAATGTCTCCAAGTCGTAGTAATGACCACGTCTAATAAGCAAAGAGTGATCCACATAGAATCTACAGAGTATGTAGCCTCTTTTATGCATTGCTTGAAAACGGTCGTTGAAAATAATAAACTTTCATGTATTTGAGGCCTTAAAAGACCAAAAAGAAAATTTGATCCTCCTAAAAACCCACTTCCTCGCTGAAAAAGTCTTGAAAAAAAGAAATATCCCTCGTTACCGAAAGAATCTGGGATTTCGCGATCTTTCAAGTTGTTCGTAATCAGTTTGGAACAATGAGAAATGCTACAATCGAGTGCAATCTCTACTAAGAATTGGATTTGAACAGCATTTATTGAATACACCTTTCAAAATGTATTCGTAACGTAGCGTACGTTACATAATTGAATTTCGCTCATAGTTTCTTACACACCTTTCTTTTGCGTGAACAATTCTTGTGATCTTGTTAATTTCATTCTTTATTTTTTCAGGTATGTTGGCTTTGGAATATCTCAGAACTCAACAGTGAAGTAAGAAGTAGGATTAGCGTTGCAAATAAATCTCCCCTCCTTTGACATACGTTAAGTGAATTTATCATGAACTTCACAACTTTATCATCAACATCGTTGTCATGAAATTTCTTCTCCCAAGTCGACATTCCTACTCGAATTCTTCGTTCTACATCATTTCTGATAACTTTAGTGCGGGTTGCGTCTATGTGTCTATTCAGATCCTTTTAATAACGTTATTTCCATAGTTTTCAACTGATTTTTATGACATTTTTAGAGAATGTGCGAGTTAGGCGACAAATCTGCCCTCAAGAATCCAATCGCTCAAAAATTAATTCTTCTCTTTGCGTTTGCATAGGTGGTTGTGGGAAGGGGTTTAATCATCGCATATCAATTTCAACTCGCTCGTACCATTATTTTATCCTCTATTGAATTAGCATGACTGACTGCAATACATATCGACTCTAATTTTGAGTGCGTTGATGCCATCGGGAACACTTGACCCGCGGCTTTGCCCGTGCTCAAATTTCCACTAAATTTGACATACTTGTAACGCGATACTTTTGGGAAAATTCGCTCGCTTATAGGATCAGGGTGAATGACGGGAACTTTCTCTCATCTTTGTGATGTGCACTTACCTTAATTTTTGTACACTCATTCAAACGTGGATCCTTAGGATTCTTGTGAGGTCCTCAAACATGTCCCTAACGCCGTCTCCCCGTTATGTTCTTGAACCCAAATGCGTTCACAAAGTAGGCTATTACTACCTCTTCATCTCAAATCATGATTTCAGATGATAACAGAACTCATGATTGGACTAGCTAAAAATAAAGGAGACAACCACTTTCAGCTTTATAGAAGGAGAGTAGGTCTTGTAGAGGCGGAAAGCAGTCTGACGAGAGGAAAAAATATGACCTGTATAGTTTGCTTATAGTAGCGAGTGTAATGGAGGAAATGGAGCTCACTATCATTGTGAATGTAGCCGTTGCTTTGCGATCAGCGTTGGAAAGCCCTTATAGTGATTGAAATAAACTATTGCCGGCATAAGTTATAGCCAGTGGAGTTCGTTGCATGAGGGCTAATAGTTTTTGGAGCTTGGTGGAAATTATCAATTCATTGTGACAGATGTAATAAGATGTAATTTTAAAAGGATGGGTTGGAGTGCTTAAATTTGTATGAAAACGAAGATCGAAGATGGTTGCAACAACAAAATTATAGTCGAAAATTATGCAGTAAACTATCTTTAAACCAGTTGATTGTTAATTGAAAGAACTCAATCGGAAAAAAAGCAGATTTTTATTTAGGTGGATAAAAGACTATTCATTAAAAGTGAAGCTTACCACGAATATGTAGACTAAAGTTGTAAACTAGGGATGTCATTATCGGCAAATAATATCGATATATCGAATATCGACATTCTTAAAAAGTATCGTTTTAGTAAATCGATATATCTAAGGAAAATATCGGTATTTCGGTCATCGATATTTTCTTCAAACTTTAATCCGAATGACGTATGAGTTCATTGAATAATAAATAATTCATTATTAAATTTCATTCTACTGCAGGTAAAGAATTCAACCACCAGGTGAATTCCTGTTTCATCAATTGAACGACTCAAGTAGATAAATCAAAGTTGGAACCACTTGCTGTTGATAATCTGAGTTTCAATCCCAGTACCGTCCGACCTTAAGGGAACTCTAAGCACCAGTGCCTAATTGGTACGGGACGGCGAAGTGGGTATACAGTACCCGCACGACCGCCAGGTCTTGAAGGTGGGGTCGGCCTTGCCCCTTGATGTCCCCCCTCGCCAAACCTAGTCCGTGGGTGGTGTGAACCTATCTTTAGGGGAAGTAATGTTTTTAGATTCAGAAGACAAACTTTCTTGCACGGAATCAAAATTTTCACTCGCAAACGGAGATTCAAACCATTCTGAATACCTTTCGGTATGAGCAAGTGTGGACGTGTCAACTGATCCTTGTAATAAACTGTATTTTTACAGCTTCCATATGATTTTGCATTATTGGATTTCATTCTACTACAGGTAAAGAATTCAACCACTCAAAAATTCAATGAAATTATTCATTTCTGATAAAAATTATGTACAGGATCCAGGGAAGTAAATTATCAATATTATCTAGGGTTGTAAAATCAATGTAAGTGAAGTAGGAATGAACACTGAAAAAAATTCAATCAAACCAATATTGGTTGGGGATATTGGAGGTGAAGAAAACCCTCTGAATGATTACTGGAGAGCAAGGAAGGGTCGAACTGGCTAGAACCCGTCTCCAAGATGTCCCTACCTGTTCTACCTAACATTTCCCTACCTCATCTGATAAAATTCCCCTATTCTTCAAAGCAAATTATAAACTTATTTTTGAGCAGTAAGATGTAGGATATGGTTGATATGATGATTTACGGCTGTGAAATATCGGATCCGATAGTGTGCATTTAATATCGATATATCTGAATAGAAAATCAAATCAACCCACAAGTTTTATGGGAAAAAAAGTCACGTTGAATATCAAAAATCACGTTTACTTGATTCGGTAACATAAATCAAAATAAGAATTATGCTGCTATCTTGCTAGTACTAATCCATCGACTCTCTTCTCTCTGAATCCCACCTCCTTCCGTAATAGGGGAAGAATGTCAACAAGGCGATATACATTGACGTCTGTAAATAACATATATGAATCAGTACGACGGTAATTTTTAGGAAAGGGGGGGGGGAGGAATTAAAGTAATAAAATCCTCAAATCTCAACAATCTTTTTATTAATCAAAACACTGAAAGGGGCATTTTTCTTTAGAATTTATAGATTAGAGTTAAATCAGGAGTGTCATGCACAAAGCCCACATACGTAGACAGCAGTATCGTTTACGTGCTTACTTTACGATAGACAAGCACTAGAGGATCTGCTCAATGAAAAACTGTGTCTATTGAATATTGGATATGGGCGAACTTAACGTATAGAGTCAGTGACTCGTAAGATTGTCATAAGCGACATGGTGTATCGAATATGGTGCTTTGTTAACGGTATTTCCCCGGCATGACCGTGAACCGTTTCGGAATCGTTGGGGAGATGGGGTGAAGGCCTCTTACGCTGAAAAGGAAGTTATGGTAAATCATGGATATACATAATCCGGCTGTTATATGTCCAACGTTGCATGGAAACGGGTAGGTCATCCGCCTCAGACTGTCTCCGCACACGGCAGAATTATCAGATCGCGTTCCTAGTGAACATCGTGGAAGCCCAAGCCCCTGCCTACTATTCTTGAGCCCTTTGATCGTATTCCTATACCGAAGACGTTGGTATGTTCCCCGAGCCGCGCCTCCTTTCTAACCTTCAGAGCTTTGGAAGGCTTGAAGGGAAACCGCGCCCGATTTCCCCTGAGGGCCGTAACATGTGTAAAATACATGAAAGACGTGAATTTATCTACGTGAGACTCGTAAATATGGCAAGAGAGCTCATCCCCACCACGAGGAGAAAAGAAAAAAAGAAAGGATTCATGAAAACTTCACTGCTCCTACGATAAACGGATCGCATAGATACCGTGTGCTTAAATTCTCACGATCAACGTCGATGTCACTAACTTCACGTTTGATGGTTTAAACGTAATTAGCTGTGATTCGAATGTTTTCCATTAACATTCATGACCAAGGATAATATTTTTGCGGTTTATTTAAGAAGCAGCTGAATGAATATTGTGTTCCATCTAACGAAAACGGATGAAGTAGGAAACGTGGTCCATTTCCTCGGAGAAGATGTCCCACATTCTTCTTTGTGAAAATAAAATTTAGTAATCCATTATTTTTTTAGTAAATAGTTTTACCCGATCCTGTCTGGTTTATCATTTTCATTAATAAGGTTTTGTAACTCACATCATTTGATTGAATGTAGTAAAAATTCACTTATACCGAGGCGATAGAACGTTTTCAAGTGTGTTTTGTTGTTTATGGTTGAATTAGAGTTGTTTGCAATGATAAAACTAAGTGCAATCAACTAAATGAAAGCTCCTCCCTTCCGTCCTCTCTTAGCACTGCTCAACAAGATCCATGCACTCCCATTTGTGTCTAAATGTCGAAATATAAAGATTTTGCCTACACTGATAATGGTGTAAAGGACAAATATGGAAGTGTGGACGCGAAATGCAAACCGTGACAAATTTGCATTCTTCACGTATATACTGGGTAAATGATGCTGAACTAACCTGTGGCGTGTGAAGGACATCATATGACTCTCATCACTTGAAACCGAACCGGGCTGATGTGCCCTGTACGGGTATAATATCTTTCCGTTTGGGGAACTGTTCGATATCAGAATTCTACATTGTAACGAACTGTGACGAACATGTATCATTGCGAGCATAACTGAATGATATATCATGTATAAAGTTGAACCGTCCACTGATTTTGTCGAAAGGACCAATTTAGAAAAACGGCTGCACGCTCGGCTAGACCTTAGTGAAGCAACTATCTCCACAGTGCCTTACAAGGCTAAGATATCTAATGCAAGTTCTCTGACGGAAACGCTGGAGTTAAACAAAAATTATATAAGCTATTTTATTTCATTATGATTCATCAAATTTTGGGTGTTGAGAAATCTTCTCGGTGTTTTGGTTGTATTGTTCCTTATGGTTCTGGTAGTGTTGAAATGTTTAATATGTAAGTATGTCAAACCACGTAGTCGCAACTGACGCGGTTAACCATGCGCGGTTGAACTGAAGTTTTAGTTGTACTCATTAGATTGGACTATGGCTTAGTCATTTCGTATTTTCTTAGAAAACTCTTCTACTTCTCTGTGCAAAATTACGTTTGCAAGAGCATACTAAAGGGGTAATGGAATCTCATATCATCTTTGCAGCTCGATTGACGCGCTTGGGCAGTACAGTGCACGTTGGTCTTTAGAGATTAACTTGCAGAAGTCAAAGGCTTTGGTGTTTCGGAGGGGTGGCATATTGGCTGAAGCGGATAAGTGGTTCTATGGGCAAGCTGAATTGGATTTAGTATCTACGTTCACATACTTGGGAGTGACAGTCACCCCGACTCTGTCATATGCCGCTCACATAAAGAAAAAAGCATTCACATCAAAGGCAGCTGTGAACAGCATGTATAGATCGTTCTTCAATCACCCTAAAGTCCCGGTACATACAAAGTTCAAGGTCTTTATGGCCGCAGTCCGCACAGTGCTCACGTACGCAACTCAAATGTGGGGTTTTAAATATTATGAAGTTGCGGAGCGGGATCAACTACAGTTCATTAAAATGTTATATGGTCTCCCGCTGAATACCCCAAATTACATGGTATATGTTGAGGCAAACGTGGATCCAATCTATTGCACCACCCTCTCACTTCACTTTGGATACATCAGAAAGGTTCTAGGAATGCTTGAGTCGTGCTACCCGAAAATAGTACTTCTAGAAACTATAAGGAAGAATGTTTACTGGGCTGAAGAGTTGAAAAGGCTAGCTGTTCGTGTTGGATACGAATTTGATTTCGAAATCGGAAACCTTCAGCTGTTTGATTCAGAGTTGGAGGGTTTGTTAGATATAGGGAGGACACAACATCGTGAGGAGATTCTGGCCCGTGCACTCGCGTCAAGTAACTCCTTGTACAGCGAGTTGGATTTGACTCTGCACTCAATTGATGTGAGGAATGAAAATCAAGGGCCCCCAATCCGATTCTGGCTCTTTTTTGGGACTGAATCACCGTCCATTTTTCCTGGCCACAGACAGAAGGGAGGATTGCTCCATGTGTAATATGGAGGCACTGGAGGATGTCTTCCATTTTCTTGGGGTTTGTCCCGTCTGGGGAGAGTTCAGGAGCGCCTGTCTGGGTGCATGGGTGCTGCAGCTTCTGAATGGCGATAAAGTGAGGGAGTTGGCGGGTTTTTGTAAGGTGGCTTGGCATTATAGAGCCGAATTGATCAGTGAGTTCAACTGGTGAGACCTACCGGATATAGGCTATATTGTTCCGTCTGGGAAGAATCAATTCAATTGAATGTTTTTTTTTGGGGAAGTTTCTACGAGTGCCTTTCGGCTCCTCTCCGACAGTGGTATCACATGCTGGTCATTTATATTTGAATTTATTGTATACAATAATAATAATAATAATAATATGGTAATTAAGTTTAATATATTGTATGGATTGATGCATGTTTGTCAGTACGTTATTGTAGTAAAGCATGTTTTTCGTCGTCTTCTTCTTCTTCATCTTTGCAGCTCGATCATATTGTTCGTGTTTCGAGTGAACAGAATATTCCGGGCAATATTGGTGTGGGAGGGGGGGGCAACCGATAGTGTCGGCATTGGAAGAAGACATTGACAAAACGGAAAAGTTAGGTTTGGGCCTGTTCTGTTTTTATAGATGTATAGGTAATTTGGAACTAATCCTTTGTTCTCCTCCCCATTGAGAATAGGTGGGTAAACACGAAGTGTTGGGAGCTGTGGTAATGTACGTTCCTGAATGAAAGGAACGACAGCAACAAACGAGCCAAGTTATTTGTTAGTAATCAAATCACGTATAACTATACAGAATGTAATAATATGAATAAAACAAGTTTTCCTGGTGTATCTGAAACGAAGGGCATTGCCAAGAACGGCAGTCATAACTCTCAACTTTGCACAACACTAACGGTGGATCAATATTAATACGATAGCACAATAATGTAGAATAACCGTATCAACACGATTATAAATAGCCGCTGGAGAGGATCGTTTGGGAAGGAGAGGAGCCGCTTTGAGCGAGCGCCAACTCATCTGGATTGGTAAACTAATGCCTCTAGAATCATTCCACATAACCGAGAAACCCTAGCATTACTAGATGTACAACGTGAGAGACAATATCCCTTGGCCTCCCATCTGGAAGCGATATAATATTACCCGAGCAGCAATTAAGTAATCCAAACATCCGATATTAAGTCATGCTAATAATACTTACAATTCTTCCTCATTTATGGACCGGCTTGACATATTTATTGCTATTTACATAAATTCCACTTTGGGTTAAGTCCACAATGGTAATTATTGTGAATCCACTTACTTCATTGATACGTTGTTGTAATCACTGTTGAATTGCTCTTGTCTCCGGCGAATCACACTACTTACAAAGCAGTAATACTACTTAATTTCGGTTCCAAAGGATCGTCTTTTTTCAATTCATTTCATTTCATTTTTTATCGTTAATGTGTTCAATTAAATTTTACAAAATATCTTTATTTGGCCTTATTAACTTGTTCATTTCGATGTCGTGAATCGGTACTCTGTTTTTGAATGATTAGTCCAGTCTTGAATTTTGATGTTTTCATTTCCGAAATTCTTCTAAAGAAAACACGAGGAGGTTTCAAAATAGTGAACTCATGTGTATCCTTGTTCCCATTAGACGGATGAACTGCAGGTCGACTTTGACGGGAGTTCTGGCTCATTACATAGGCTAGATCAGAATGTCCAAAACACTGTCATGCTTCATAAACAGCAATATCTTCCGCAAACCGATTTGATTGGTTCCAGAAGCTTTGTTGTCATGGTTAGTAACAACCAGTTTATTAGCTGCGGAGAATCGTGGCAACTGGAGAAACCTTGGTACAGGAATTTTGTTTCGTTCGGAAGACACGGGTTTCCAGCTACTGATATATATTATACCCAAAGTTTGTTTGTATGTATCCATGTTCCCAATGTCTAAGCTGCCTAGCCGATTTTGAAGGTAGTGGTTTTAAAATGGTCAGCGAGTTCCGGGGTGCTACATGCGCTGGGTCCTCAAAACAATGTTCTACTTCTACAATAAGCGACGCTATCCTTCGCAACCGATTCCTTTGGTTCCTGAACTTCTGCTATTAGGGTCGCTAACACACAGTTTATTTTTACCGGAAAATCGTGAGAACTGAAGAACCCATGACGGGAGGCCCAAGTTGGAGGGTTTTTGGTAAGCATTTTTTCCGAGACATGGCGATTTATGGGGTGGATGGCCTAAACACAAGGAGCCGGAGGGAAGTAGCAAAACAACAATCTGAGTTAGATGAACGTCTTCCCTGAGTTACTACCCAAGTTTGTCTCGATAGATAGGAATGCTCCGAGTTGCTGGGCACTACTAGATAGGCCATTAACATTCCAGGCTGCTAAATAGTGCATTCATTCTAGCAATCATTTTTGGTTGGGGCTTTTTTCAAGCTTTCCCACTCGCTCCAAGAGAGCGTTATATATAAAGTTCCGATTATCCATAAAATCCATTAATTTTAAAGAAGATCCTCCAGCTTGGGGATTTATTCTTTTTTAGACTCTCTCCCCTTTGGCTTCTGTTACATTGACAGCCCTATACCCTGAAGGCATGGACACCCGGAGATTTCGCCTGACTTTAGGAGCCTGCACTTAGTACTCACATCTAAGTATTCGAAGCTCCTTCGCAACTTCAAACCCTCTATATTTGGCTGGATGTTGTTTCACTCAGTTGACACACTTTGGAGTGTCATCTCTAGAAATCCGGCAAGAATTCACGCCATGACTCCCCATCTGACACATCAATGCTCTTTTTCGCCAGTAGACTTGGCGAAAAAAATAAATTGCTCTTCTTCACATTATGAACCCCCCCCCCCACAGTTTTCCTGAGTGGCTGTATGCTTACCACCAAGTTGAAGATGGTTTTGAATGAAAGCATATATAATGGTAGGTTGTGAATTACATACATCTTTGGTTCATTTTTTGACTTAATGCTTTCATTCGGTTAGTTTCATCGGTAGCTTTGAAACCTTGGCAACTGTGGGTCACCAAGAAACTCCTGAACCGCTGGAAGCTCTATTTCTTCAACTTAGCTGTTAACAATCCACATTTTCTCCATAAGGGACATTATTTTTCGCTGGGCACTATTTAAGGAAATGATCTTAAAGTGTTTTTCAGTCGTCTCCCTTGGTATGGTTAATAGAACTGAAGCGGCCTTCATTTGTTCACTCAGTTTGATGTAATCATTTGTATTCCACCGATCTGCTTGTGGGGGTTTTCTGATACAGAAATTATAAAACCTAGTGTAATAATTTGCAGCGTTTTCTTTAACTAATAATTCATTCTATTTTAGAACAAATTGTTCAACATTTTCCCATCCGGAGTCCGCCTCTTGTCTTTCGGCCGGGTTCGGCCCTTGGACGGAGGCCAATTGTATTCGAGAAGGATTCTCTAGAATAGGGGAGAGGTTTTCCGAGCGGGCCGGGAGCACAGGGGGTAGCTCTATCCGCCCTTCTCCGACGGATATGAAATATTTCGGCGCCGGAGCCCCCTCGCTCCTACGATCTTTTCCACAGACGTCAAGATAATGTAATTGCTGCGAGATTTTCAAAGCTTTTGAGAGAAGCTCCAGATAGGGGATACTGTTTTTGAGTTATTGCTTTCCCGTCCGGTTTTTTTCCGCCTTCTTTTTTTTACGATCGCGGACTTTTAATTAGGCTGAATCGAAATCGACTGTCTTGTGAAACTCTTTTTAGATTCACCGTTACGGAAGCTCGAGTTTTATTTCCCGAGTTCATTTTTTTCAGGAACGATCAAGTGCACTAAGCGAGAAATTGCCAATTCAGAAGGAGGGTTTCCAATAGATTGTTGAATTAACTGTAGAATCGTTCCTATTTTTGATCAACCAAAAATATACATTTCTGTCCCGATTTGTCGTAATATGGCTTCACAACTTCGCACTTTGGTGTCAGTAGATTCATGCTGAGTAGATCACTCGTCCATGTTTTATTAGTGACCTCCACACCTTGCATTTGTATTGAGGCGCCTTAAGTCGATTGGATAAGATGTCTGATAAATAACTGAGAGGGATGGTAGATTCACCCTTCAACTTCAAACTCCACACTTCGCACTCTTCATTTCTCTTCAAATATATAACAAGAATTCTAATCAACTCTATTTCGAAAGGAACTCTTGGAAAGATCAAGAAGTTCTTGCAATTATGGTCACAATTTACTGGACCTGTTTTACTACGTTCATTCATGTTTAGATTCATATTCATGTTAACTTTCTTTTTTCGACAGTTCTAGCCCTTAGGGACAACAGTTGGATGGACGTAGAACAGTCCGAGTGGGCTCACTCGATCCTTCGAAAGGATGTCTATCAATAACGAACGTAAAAATATCCAAGTTATTTCGAATTACAGCCCTTTGATTCTCCCGTTCGAGACCGACGGAAAGTGATGCTGATGATGCTGAGAACTCAGTCCCAACTAGATCCCACATGTGACTTGTGACCCAAGTTTCATTAAATGTGATCCAGTAGTTTTGGAGAAAAGCCGATTTGTTGTATTTGATTTTTGGTTCCACACATCATGGAAAGTAAAACAACAAATTTTGTTTCTTGGTCAATTAAGGTTCATAATTTAAAATAATGAACCAAATTAGGGGAAATGTTACAGATGATTATAGGTTTCTAGCTTCTCCATGTGAGTCAATGTTTCCGAGGATGTTTTCATACCGGGGCAACCTACACGATAAATATTGGATTGTGCAGACGCTGAATACCTAAAATCCCGAAAACTACTATGACTTGCTGCCTGGACTGATCATGTTTAATAATCTAAAAGTGAGTCGAATGATTTAGTTAGGAAGCCAAAATCCCAAAATCACTGGAAATCATTTCAATTTAATTTGTTTACCCTGTTCACTAGTTTTGTTGCTTCTGCTGCCTTATGTAAAATCGGAACCTGGCCATTGGAATAGTTTCATGTCTTCAAAGTCCTCTTCAAAAATAAACTGTGGGCATTGATACCAACGCCGAAATATATTTTTTCTGGTTTGAGCAAATGCGAGTATGAATTTCATCGGGAGCAATACGTTTGAGATTGTTCGAAGGGTTATTGTAAATTGTGAATAAGCGCTTAGATACTCCTGAGAATATTCGTTATTCTTTGTAGTATCTGTCATGAGTCATCATTATCTTATTTCTCATTCGTTATTACCTTTTACCGCTCAAACGTTTTTCGGGAAAGAAAAAAAAAAGGTTTAGGAGTATAAAAGTGGCATTAATTGTTATTTATAAAAATTAGATAAGGGAATTTTGTCCCGGAAGTTGGAGGGTTATCTCCCGAAAAAGAGGGGCATTAACGCGAAGAGGCGGAAACTCACGCCAAAGTTAATTCTTGAACATTCTTTCAAGACATTACTCGGTGGAAGGGAAATTCTGGTGCTCCCTTTCTTTAAGTAATATCTAGGCAATAAATTGCCGAAGGTGGGAGCCGCGTTATAAAAATGGGTGGCGGTGGAGAGCAGAAAGGAAAAGTGGCTTGGGGCTATGGTCGGTTTTAAAAAAGAGGCTGAATGCTGCAGGAGGGTGAGTTTTGTTACCCTTGTGGAATCTACTAAAAGGCTCCGAGAGCTAAGTTCTCGGTTAGGAGAGAGGAGGAAGCCTTGATGGGGTTTCGGGGAGTACCTGTCATTTACCGGGAGATATCAAGTGCTAGACAAAGGTTGCCCGGTTTACGGGTTTCGGGGGCTGGAAGTTAAGGGGACCCCGCCGGTAGACATAATCTGATATCGCATCTTATCGTTTGGAAGGTCCAGTGTCACAGAGTGGAGCCTCCGGCTTCTAGAAGTAGTTTTCGCCTTTAGGGTCCACTTTTATTTTACGATAGATGCGAGTGATCCACCCCATCTACCTTTACTTATCAATTTAGGTACAGACTCCCGTCATAACTTCTGGTGTGCCTTCAAGCAATCCGATACCCCTTTAAGCAACTCGATATCGTTGGAATATCAAGATAAAAACAAAAATACATTGTACAATCAAAGCACCTCCAGTATATTTCAAGATAAACGCCAATAGTGAACTTATATTTTGGTAACCGGCTTACCGGAAATGCTTTTAAGGTGATGATAGATATCCGAAAAACCCGTAGGACCATCTCCTCCCAAATATGGCACAGCGCCAAACAAAGTGTTGTGTTTAGCGTTTAAGACTTTCTGCCTACCTAACCCTACAAGTAACCAACAAATCTTTGAAAAGTAAATGACAGTATTGTCATCTGGCTTTTTGAAAAGTCCGTCTAAAATTAGCAAAACATTTTCGAATTTTTGAGAACGTCGTTGATCAAGAAGATAAGAACAACGTAGTGCATTTCAGATGAATGAGAGACATAAACGTGGCTGGAATTATTCAAGCAGGATACATATTTTTGCAACTACGCCTGCACTATGTATTACTAAAGGTAGTAGAAACAGTAACGTAATTCTAGTAAAGAATAGTTATGGAAGGCATCGGATTATTCAATTATTATTTCTGCTCTCACAATGGATGTATTACATAAGATACTCTATGTAGTACTTCAATGCATTGGAAATAAATTCATGGTTTGGACTTTCCCTCCCGGTTTGAAATGGCTGCTCAGAATGCCATTCAGATTATTATTTTCAATAATCATCCTAAAAACACGTAAAAAAAACGTTAACCCGTCCTTCAAATTCATTTTTTTTAAATGTCAAGAGGTGTAAAATCCAAAAATGGAATTAAAAAATTTAAATAAATAACTTCAATTTTTGTTTCTAAGGTTTGAATCAATTTATGCTTATAGTTTTGGAGAAGGTTACAGAATTCAGTGATCGCATAAAAATGATCAATAGGCGCAAAAATTGAAAAGAGTAAGCTTTGCATGCAAAATTGACTTTTGGATTTTTCGTTGCTCTCACTTTCTTCCACTTGGTTGTGATACCCTTAACATCGTGGACAAAATTTGAAAATACACTATTTCCTTGATGTATTTTTCAGTTTTATTCTATCGTCCCACTTATTTGGCAGATTTTTCAAAAATTCCGCTAAGCTTTTGTACTAAATGGCCGATGACACTCAATATACTTCATGAAAATCTTAGGTAACTCGTAGTATGGTAGAGATACCATACAAACCATCAGAATTTTGGAATAAATTCTTCCGCTGAATCACAGCCAAACGTCCATGTTCTGCGTTGATGCAGCTATTGCAGGCGATGTGCAATTGGGACGATGTAGGACCCACCTAAATCTAACATAATTCCGAGTGTCCACTTACGGAAGACAGCTGAGATATGAACAGTACATTGACTCTCGTCCAGTGTTACAGGACATCAGTCCGCGTTTCAGAGCCAGTCAGCTAAATACTCAAAAATATCTGCTGTCAGCCAACTTAAGCCGAGTTGCCAGTCGCTACTGTAAAAATCGCTATTGTAAAAATTGATAAAAAGATAAAAATAAGTTGAATATTTTCGTTCAAGATTTTCTTTCCTGATAAATTATGAGTCGATATATTTTTCACGAGAACGGGTCGAAGATGTGGAAACTGTGGGCTGAGTATTAAAAGCGATTTACATTAACCGGTGGTTTCAAAGCCTTTCCATTCCAAGCGAAATATAACGATCCTCCATAACTTTATCTTGAATCGAGAGCCGCGTCCCGGAAAATTAGTTTTCTTTTACTGCTCTCCCGCTTTCATGAGCCTCTCCAGAGTCCTTTCATAATAACCAAGAAAGTCTGGGGACGTTCAATATCTAGAGTACAGGACTGTATGATAATGACAAATATCATTTGCGAATTTTTTATGATTTCGTGTAGATGTATTTACCTATTTCAATTTCATGAATTACTCATTTTATGTCTAAAGTACTTTTGATAAAAGCTTTTCGAACGCTTTATAAATTGTTTGTTAATGGTTTATTGGTAGCTATCATAATACTAAATCTACCTATCTTATAAAACAGTTGAAAAATTCGGCGTTTCCTAAGGCCTCTTTTTAAACTCAGATTAGTTGTACTTAACTACCACCTTTTCAAATTAGCAGAGCATGGAGCGACTTTAGATTTAAACTGAAATTTATGTGAATTATTGCGGACGAAGAAATTATATTACGTATGTATTTTGATTATTATTCTTACTGCGATCGCCAGAATTTAGCTCGTTCTGCAGATAAGGATGGAGCCCGCCATTGCGTTCATCTCGGGATAACAAATACCAACTCATTAGAAAAAATTCCGCTTAAACCATTTTCGTCACCCAAAATAGTATCGTTTGATGGTGAGTTATTACAAATGCGTTTTATATGTTGGAACAGATTGCCAATTTATTGCTTATAAACATTATTGAAAAATGCATGCTACGAACAGATATTCTAGCATATACTTATACTGCATATGCATCTCCCCGCCAGTTTGCTTTAGTTGGGTTCAGGAGAATTTCAAAAAATGTTTGATTAGTAACTAATCAACATAAATCAATATCAATCAAAATAAATCAAAATAGAACTGTTCCGTCTAGGTTCTATTCCAGTTCAGCCGTTTAGGTCAAAATTTTCAGCAAAATCAGGTCATCTTTAATTTCAAAATGTTCTCCCCCACATTATTGGTTACCAATTGTGTTGCCGGTTGATTACATTGAGAATTCAAGTATTATTAACGACATTCTGTCACTAAGAATAAAGGATGCGATACAGCGACTGAAACAAAGAAATGTGCAATCTTGTGTGGGTGAAAGGTAATTCAGGCATACCCGAAAATGATGAAGCCGATTTAGTCGCGAACTTTGCTGTCTCTTCAGGGGAAATTGTCTACTACTATAGTATAGACAATTTGAGAAGGAAATACAAAACAGATGTATATGAAAAATGGAGTAAAAAACATAATGATGATTTGGAAAGAGTTAAATTCAACAGAAATGTTGAAGACAATTTACCAAAGTTTACATGGTTCAATGATGGAAATTGAGATCGCAACTATATTAAAACTTGCTGCAGACACCTGTTTGACCATCATCGATTACCAAGTCATCTGTATGAAATCAACATCATCAGCGACCCAACCTGCTCATGTTCGGAGGGAGAAATTACAGACAGTGATCATATTTTATTGCAGTGCACTCGATAGTAATTGACAAGAGAAACTATGATGGCAAGATCAGTAGAAGGAGTTTTTTTTTTAAAGCGTATATTTATATATTTATTATATATTATATATCGAACATAACAACTAGTTACATCATACATGCATACAGTAAGTAACTATCAAGTTATTTAGCTATAGCATAATTACGTAATTTTATGGTGAGAGTTCACTAACTAGCACCACACTACACTATCACATCGGTATCCGCATCCCAAGTCCAAGGGTTTGGTCCTCCTCAGGCGCCGAATAGTACTAGAGTTGTCAAGAAGCTGAATGGCTTCCAAATTAGTATGAGCGTGAAGCCGCTGTTCATATCTTGCTAATTTTTTTGCAGTATCTCTTACGGTTTCCACTCTGAGATCTTTATGGAGGTAAATAGAAGGAGTGGAACTATCCACAAGAATTAATTGTATTTTGGGAAATGAGAACCTTATTAACATTTAGTAAAACTTATCAAGATCAACAATATTATATAATGTAGTTGTGGAATTTTTATTTTATTCATAATGTACTGAATTCATAATGTTATCAATATTGTATAATAAATAAATAAATTATGAATTAATTGTTTGAGGGAAGAAAACCTTAAGTATTGCCATATTCCTGAAAGTATATCATTTGCACGGGTAACCGGGTGGTTGGAGGCTAAATTTAAAATTCGTTTTTCCTGCATTTAAAACAAACGTAATGTCGCTTAATAGCCTTACATAGATGATAAAGGTCAAAAATCAATGAAAGGACGAGTCAAAAAGTAATCAACCCACTGAACTTTTGAGCCCCATACACATTTGGTGGGTATAAAAAGAAGGGAATTTCGTTCGGGCAAGTTTTCCAGAGGTGGAAAAAATACCAGCGAAGGGTGGAAAGCCGGAAAATCAGTTTCTTTGTTGGAATCCAAGAGGATAGCAGTTCGGAAAGGGCGGGGGGGCGCAGATGAGAGGGCTGGCGGATTGTTAGGCTAGTCGTGAGCGGAACATCCTATCGACCACCTTTGTGACGAGCCAGGAGGCGCCTGAGCGAAAAAAAGGATTCAGAGGTCGAGGTTGAAAAAGAAAGAGAGAGATAAAATGGGTGTAATGGTAATGGGGGAAGGGGGGGGGGGGTAGAAAACACAAAACTCTACCCTATACAGAGCGGTTACTTTCTAATCTGGCGCTTGGCGTCTCTGATTGGTTAAGACTATGTTACGTTGTGTGTAGAATTCTTTATAGATTCTTTTTATTATGCAGCTTTAAAGTTTGATCTAGTGTTGATTGACTCGACTCTAATACGTTTAATAGTTATCTGACTGCTCTTCACAATCCTTGAAACGTTCTCAAGCTTAGTTGATAATATTTGACTAATGAAGAATATTAGAACATCACATCTACTATTTAACTCTAAACCTGCTGCCAAGCAACATGAACTTGACTTGTATACGGTGGGCTTCCAGTTAATTCATAATCATTTGTTCTCGCAGCCTGGCATCTTATATTCCATGATTTTCACAATAATGTAATCGCCCTCAAACTTCGTTTGTTTACCTTCCAATTTCCACAATTTTTGAATATGGATTAAGTCTAACCACAGATGGATTAGTGGTGAATTCATCCAAAATAGATGGGCCTGCTTCACATTGTGCCTTATACTGAAAAAGAAGTGGTTTGGTTCACGCCACACCTAATTCCTTGAGATTGAAAACGCTGCAAATTCTTTCACTGGGGTTTATTCTTCAATTGGCTTGCGTTCATGATTTGAATTTCTAGTAAGCTTTGGAGTGTCCGTGTTTCTCAAGTGATTGAGCGATTATTGAATTTTAGGAGGTATGCATAGAGCACGTAAATCTGTTCTCAACCCAAATACCTATTTGGATTGATCAGTTCATCATATTTGTGTGCCTCCTGAAATTCAATAATCGCTCTATCACTTGTGAAACACGGACACTCCAAAGCTTAGTAGAAATTCAAATCATGAACGCAAGCCAATTGAATAATAAACCCCAGTGAAAGAATTTGCAGCGTTTTATTTTTTATTTTTATGGTTATCAGAATGCTTCAACCCGTGTATCGGCTACAAAGCCATTTAGGACTTCACTCCAGTATCCACATTACTTCATCACTACATCACTACTACTTCATCAACACAAAAACAATAATTAACCAAAATAACGCGAATGTTGGCACCATAAATCAGGCCATACATCGGGAATGGTTTGACCTACGGACCTGGGGAGGGCTCATTCGATTCCTCGTGGTATGTTCTTCAAAAACAGTACACATTTAGGCCGCCTTGACTTTTTTTGAGGTTTTTAAGGATTTTACAAAACTTTGACAACCCTTAAAGGCCACTTTAAATTGAGTGAGAGAGCTGGCTCAAGAATCGGGGCGTCGTCGGACCACCATGGATTTCTCCTGAAAATTTCAAATTTTATGATCCAGCCGTTTGGGAGAAATTGCGCGTATGGCGGATGGACGGAAAAACTTTTATTGCAGATTCGGATTCTACACCCTTTGAAACGTAAACCATGAAATTTTCAGGGGTGGTTAGAATTTTTTTTTCAAGAGCGATTACAATGATTTATTATTGAATAATAAACCAGAATAACCAAAAAAGAAGAAGTGATTATGACAGGTTGATAATAACCAAGATGCTAAAAGTAGGGGTAGTGGAGTACAGAATTATTACAGGGGAACGTGGATAATAGGTGGAGCCTGAGAGCGGAAATTTAGTTGGGAACTTGGGTGATAAACTGAGGGTTGGTAGTCTAGTTGAAGTTGAGGGTGGTTGTTGACGGGGAGGTGTTGGTAAGGTGTGAAATGCCCGCGACAGTTCTTGCCTCCAACACCTACACAGCCGTTGAATCTGGAGCACGCCCCCACCTGAACAGGCTTCCCGCGTTTTTGCCTTCATCAGATTGTCTGCCATTAAACGCCTCGTCAGACACAATCGCAACTCATTTTCAACTCGTAGCTCACGTAGGTATATAGTCACCTGATGTGTGAAGAATCAGACAAATCGGAAGTGGTGCTCCAAGTCGCATCCTGTCGTGCTCGGTTTCTTGTTTTCCTATAAGTGATCCACATTGTGTATACATATACATTGTACAGTTTATAGATATCTGTATGAGCCCATTAAGGAATAACAACCATACCGGACCTTTTCTATAGTATTTTCACTCTGCTTGAAGGTGGTGGAAACCGTTTTTCATTTTTCGATGTTTTTGTGCCTCAAATCTTCAAATTGAAACTTGAGGTTACCTCTTGACCCCCCCTTTTCATTTTAGTTTTCGATTCTTCGTTGAATTTGGAAAAGACAATGAACCGTTGAACATTTTTTTAAACACTTCGTTTCAGAGTTATTTCACTTTTTGCAAACAAAAAAAAATCGACGAATTCTTTCAACACGTGAACCTACAAGGACAATGTTAACATATTAAGACAGTGTTAACATAATGGTAACAGCCTTAAAAGAAGGAAATTGAGAGAATTTTCGAGAGGAAAACTCCAGGCACTAGGTGCACTAAAACCTATGAATGAAGAAGAAATGAACCTAATTGTTGATGGACTTTTCTTACTCACCCTCATAGGAACACCAATTATGAGGTAGAGGAAGTCACTTATTCCCTCTTGTTCTCTGGAAAAGAACTAAAGAAATCTGTGGGATCTCTGAAAAACAAGGAAGCCCCTGGACCAGACCAAATTCCCTCAGGGGTAATGAAAATAACTGCAGAAGTAAGCCCAAGCTTCTACTGTCGATACAGATCATGCCTAAACAAGGCATTTTCAGCAAAAGGTAGAAAAAAGCTTTTCTCCAATAATCTTCAATATTATTTAGTTTTGACCACATTTTTGAAATCTGCATCAAATTTCCCATCATCAGTAGCTAGTTTCCATCAACAATCATCATCAGGGGATTGACGTTTCAATTCTTGCTTCAAGTGGTAGTCAATAAGTAGTACACTTACAAATTTTACTAGACAAGTTTTATTGGGACTTTTTATTCTACTAAAATTACCTTCGTTTCAAATAGACCCCCTTGCTTCTGTAAAAAGATTGCGAGTCGATCTCTCACCGAAGAAGAAGAAGAATTCAAGAATCAACAAATCAACAGTTTCTTGATACTAATTGTTCACTCTGAACTCCGCTCTTTATTATCAAGTCAACCTAGACTAGTCTGCAAGACGGCGTGGAGTTTCAAATGTTCTTCAAAATAGGTATAGGTATGGTTTTTCCGCCAAATTAAAAATAGGTACGATCGCATTGAATAATGATTACTAATTTTCAAAAGCTGTAAAATGAGTAAAATAGTGAATTATTCGAGCGCTATTGAATTTTTCTTTTTTTTTTAAAATTTTTTCAACAACCAAAAGTTTAGGAAAACTTCATTTTCTCAAATCGTTAGCGCTTCAACTGTACTGTCAATCCTCTGATGATGATTGTTGATGATGGGAACCGGCTTTTGTTGATAGGAAATTTGATGCTAATTTCAAAAATGTGGTCAAAATCAAAAACATTTTGAAGATAATTGGAAAAATACGCGGAAAGAATTCGTCGATTTTTGTTGTTCGAGTGAAATAACTCTGGAACGAAGTCTCTAAAACAATTTCAACGATTCATTTTCTCTTCCAAATTCAACGTAAAATCGAAAACTAAAATAAAAAAGGGGTTCAAGGGGTAACTTCAAGTTTCAATCAAAGATTTGAGGCACTAAAAACATCGAAAAATGAAAAACGGATTCCACCACCTTCAAGCAGAGTGAAAATACTATAGAAAATGTCCGGTTCATTTTTTGATAACTCGCACCGTATGGCCCATATAGATGGGACACCCTGTATATACAGTATGTAGCACCTACTCAAACTTGACTAATATTTCAAAAAATGTTTGACACCAATACTTGATGAGAGCAATAAGCCACTAATCTGATCCGTTGTGTTGAATGTGCCATCTCTAATGCTCATTTTCGGAAAGGGGAGTAAAAACTATGAGTAATGGGGCACAGTTTCATATTTTTCAACAAAGGGCCCCGCCGGTTTCTTCTCAGTTCTATATCTTCCTAGGAAACCAATAAGTTTTCTTTCAGTCGGTAGGTCATTAATGAACTTGATGTTGCTAATCGCAGTCATGTTTTCTTCTAGCTGAAAACTCATGGATGCCCTTAATACACTGGCGTCTAAAATTAATTTTTATTTCTGCCGCAATTCTTTGCCAATTTTTTCTTATTCCTTTTTGTTCTGTTTCAATCAAACCCTTAAATTGTGCCCCAGTTTCAAGAACATCCTTGGTCAATAATAGTAAAATTTGGCCTTTTTTAAGAGAACTATGTTTGGCCTTTGTTAATGTAAGAACCCAAATCATTAATTTTGAAGCATCATGCATACATTGTGATTTTCAGGTAGTAGACAGTAACTGTTAATTTTCAGTCATTTTTACGCATTGTTTCTCTAGACCCGTTTTCTCTTACGTCTCATCGACTGATACCCTTCACATTGAACTTCTTCTGAAAGCTCTCACCATGATCTTCACGATACGAGTATTTTTGAACAGGATAGATAGGTTTCTTCCATTTGCGCGTCCTGTGTCTGTTAAATAATTTTATTTGAAACTAATTACTTGCGTGGTTTAGTCTATGGTACGCCAGCAACACCCTCTAGCAAATGACTTTAATTTACTTTAAGGATCCAGTTTCTGTAAATTTCAGCGCTTTCTGGCTGTTTTTAATTTCCTCCCCCTTTTCTTCAACCAACCGTTAACACCTACTGTTTTCCCTGGCTTCCCTCTCGAAACGGCAATTAACGATAAAAAGCGTTTTACTACGTCTCTAATTGGAAACTATACGGCAAAGCACTGAGGTAACCCTGGACGGAGGTAACGGCTATTCTTAAAACTGTCCAACCGGAAAAAAATTAGACCACAAACTGGTGCGACGACCGAGTTTTGCAATAAACAGAAAATTCCTGAAGGAAAGTGGGAAATTCCTTTTATTTCCGGCCGATGTGCTTGCCGTTTTAAATTGCTGTCCCTTTAGATCTTCACTGACCTCTAAAAATTGTTTTCTTCCCAGCGCCGGGGAGAGGAAGGGGTGAGAGAAGGAATAAATAAAGGAACGCGTTGTATACCTACGGTTTTTGTTTCATTAAAACTGAAGAAACCTCAGAAGTCTGTTTGTACGTCCAAGGGAGGTGAACCTAAACTTTACCTTCCACTCATTAATGTCACGCTCGACTTCAAGGCCTGATGTCTTCGGTTCACTCCTGATTGAGATGTTGGTTTGCTAATATTTGGCTATCGTATGATGAGAACCCCATCGAAACAGTTTTCCGCCAATTGTAGACCTTCTTGACATTGAGAAAGCAATCTCCCAAAATCAGTTTTCTTAAACGCTTGTAACCTTTTTTTTTTTCATTTACTTGTCCTACTATTTGAGTAACTTTGAAGGCTTTTTGTCAAACAATACTCATGAGAAACGTTGTATATTTTCTGTATTTCTTGTGAGACGAAACCAGATTGAAATCCGTTTCAGGGCATATTCCAACGAAGTATTTCTCGTGGAACAACTAAACTTTATCGCTCGAGGCCACGGTCTTTGCACAAAGATGTATCAGATGCTTAATCGGGATTTCGGGTGGATCGGGTCTTAATCGAAGTGCAGATGCCATTTGAAATTGTGACTCACCTTTTACTGAATATAACCTGGATTCATTTCTAACTTTAGATCCATCTCAAAACATCACTTCTACTTTTCGTTAATTTCAAGGTGGTTAAGTGCGGTACTCGCCTGGAAATATAACTTTTCCTTTCGCTGAATATTTCTGGCATCTTTCTTGGAATGCACTATCGCCTAGAAACTGTAACATCAACTATCCCTAAATATGTGCTAAACGTTCTTCAGAATATAACCTGGATCGCATCCGCTTAAATTAGTGCTTCAACCTTTCGCTATACTAGTTATAAGTTGGATTTTCTCACACGGTAGATCTCCTTAAAAATTATAAATTCAATTTTTTGCTCTAAATCAGCCGAATCCTCACCTGAAAACAGCATTTGCCTCGAAACATTAGTCGTGACGTTATATTTGTAAATTGTATTCCATCAGTAAAATATTGATGCAACGCACAGTAGAAGGCATTACCTATAAGAACACACGGTTTGGTAAGAGAATATATATTTCTGCATCAAATATACATGCCATATCT
Source organism: Creontiades dilutus (assembly GCA_031894815.1). NCBI lineage: Eukaryota > Metazoa > Arthropoda > Insecta > Hemiptera > Miridae > Creontiades > Creontiades dilutus. Next base: position 208,675 of record JAVIWC010002510.1, on the reverse strand, counting down.
CACAATACACAATGAGATCCAAATTGTTCAACGACATATCGGCAAATTAGAACGGTAATCCGTGAAGTGTAACCACAATCCAGTGATCATGATTAATAGTTTCGCATTATCCACCCATTATTATCAACCGAAATGCCTCCGTGTTTCTGCGCTTTTGGAGTCAGAACAATGCTCTGCGAGCTTTTGTGAAGTTCTGATTCGAAATTTATTTTCATTCCTTTCAAACAGTGAAAAACCTCGTTTAACTCCGTGTGTGTGAGACAGGATACCGGCTCTGGGCCATTTCCGTTATGCAAATCATTAGAATTCCTCTCCAGCGAAAATCTGACTGTATATCTCTTTGTCATCTTCCTCTGACAGATTAGATGATGTATGAGAATGCATGCCTTTTGTGGACAGGGAGGGTGTTTGAAGAGAGGAAATTCATGCCTTTTCCCCCTTTTTCCTTGCGTATAATTTATTGTTAGTCAATATTACTCATTCAAACATCTTTAATAGTCAGTAGATAACTACTTTGCTGGAACAGGCGATTAGAGGTAGCTTTGAATGCTTCTATTTTGGGGTAAGGGTCACTCATCACGTTGAAAAAACATTGTGTCTGAAAATTACTGTCATCAAGAAATGTAGGTTTCTTAATTTTTCATAATCTATGTTTATCTACGCGTCTTTATATTATATTCTGTTCCGAAAAAGTCAACCCGTGACTTACTGGCTGCGCTAGATAGACTCTGGCAGTAGTAAGAACAGGACTGAGATTTGATGAACTACCTGAGCGGAATCAGTAGGCGATATAATTTGAATGATAATGACGACGTGGTTTAAAGATGGAGCCCATCGAAAATCCATTCCGATGATCTCATGATGACTTACATCCTAAAAAGGACAGTATATTCCTGCATTTTGAGTTCATTTTTCGTTTCCTTAAACTCTACTTTTCCTTTCTAAGGTGTTCCCCCCAAATGTCGCCTTTTTTCCCAATGTAGTCGTACTTTTAACGAGTATATCCAAAGTAGTATTCCGCAATACTCGGGCACAGCAATCTCGCAACAACATTATCGCATCCCGCATGACTTCCGTGGTGGTGGTAGGCCGACAAGCATGGTTCTTAACACGTTGACTGCCAGTGGGTACCAATTTGGTACTTGGAGAGGGTTACCCACTGGTCATGTGTACCAAATCGGTACTCACCAACGATCCTGACGTCATCCACTCATGACACTCTATAAAGCGTTTTCGGAACTAGCACGCTGTGTACATCTTCTAAGAGGTGTGTTGGCATCGTACATTGCTTAGCATCGTACTTTTCCGTCAGGCATTTCATTTCCGTAAATATCCTACTTTGAAGTGAGATTTGATTTCGCTATACTTACACATCGCTCCATGTGAGTTTTTGGGCGTATCCTTCTCATCCCTTGAGTTATTTTCAGAATATTTTGTTTGTACGTTTTTCTCTTTTGTAATTATGTCAATTCGAATTTACTTCCAGGAAGATTTTCCATTTTCGTTTTGAAAAACCGATGATTCAGGTACCTACCTACCTTCTTATTTGCTACAGGGTTCGGCCATTTTTAGTTTTAATAAATAGTTTTGTGCAAGATGTTAGCATTGACTGATAATGATTAAAACGTATTTTTACCTTCTGTTTGAGAAAACCAAGGTTGATTACCAAATTGGTACTCAGCAAAAGGTTCACTTCTAGACCAGTGAGTACCAAAGTGGCGGGTTTTTGAGTCCCTGAGACCATGATTTCGTCAAAAGGACGCCCGGCCCATCAAAATACCTTTTTCAGAGGTGTTTCTTCAAGATTTTCAAAAAACATTTTTGCCCTGAGCGCAACCCTCGGCCTACGTAGCCTTGGCAGTCAACGTGTTGAAGGAATCGCTACGATTTTGGTTTTCTTGATCACTATAAGTGCAAGCTCGTTTTAAAATATCAGAAGCGTGAATAATACCGAAGATAACGGATTTTGCGTGACGCCGGAGGGGCTTACTCTGACCCTTGGTGGGGCCTTAGGGTCTGCACGCACGTATTTTAGTTTCCTCTATTTCGATTGAATTGGAAGCTGAATGGTTGGACATGAATACTCCAGAAAACCTTGTTCCACACACATTTTAGAGTCTGGAAATTCCAAAACGTAAACAGATAAATCTACTTGGGAAAGTAATTTAAAATATGAAAGTGTACATATACAATTTCTCAAGTTCTTGACCAATCAGTACATACTGTTTTCTTATGTCAACATGCGTTTATTGCAGAAGTGGATTAAAAAACCATAGAGTTAGGTAGTGCAACTTATAAATTACATTATTATTCAATACTTGAATTTCATGGTTTATATTATTCGTCATTGATCATTCAGTTCTATCATGATTCTTATTGAGATTTTGAATATAGTTTGAACCAACTAAACCTGAGTTGATCACTTCTGCTTTTTTGTAAACTGATTTTAGAAATAAACTCAACCACAATAGTTCTGAAATTTTACCGAATTGCCGGGCTAATCAGCCTATATGAAATGACACAAATATTTATGGAATTGTAAAAATTACCTACCTCTGCTCGCCTATCTATCGACACATCTGTCCAGTATTTCTGATAAAAGGATTATATGATGTTGAATTCCGCTAAATGTGTTTCTTCCTCAAGCATAACGCATTTCCTTATGGCGGTAAAGACGGGGAGAAAAGAGCAGTTAAGGAAATCTGTCAAATTCATCATGAATCGTAATTGAATTCTCATGGAATCTATTTCGAGAATGGCTAGCTGGAAAAGAATCCACGTCTCGTTACTAAGAGACCAAATCAGTTAAAAATCAAATTTTGAGAACCGAAACTTAATTATGGTTTAATAGTGATTTTAAAATGACGTTTTGTTCACCGAAATTAATCATAAAAATTAACATGCCACACACCTTGATGGATTAAGCTGCAAAAATGTGTGCGAAATGTTTTTTTTTTTTTTCATAACCTTTTGGAAACCTTTGGGATATCAACCGTATTTCAAGGATGACGTGTTTCAAAGTTCAAAATTTTATAAATAGAAAATTTTAAATAGTTAAGTAAGGGAGCAGTATTCGTGAGACAGTTGATGACTTGCCGACCTTACTGTTAAACTGGGTACAGCTTGCGGTCAATGTATCTAACATCTATTTTTCATGCGTAACAAGAGTTTGGTTTGATGTAGCATCATCAATTCTAAATTTACAATGAGATGGAATTGTGATGAGTTGATGAAAATATAGTTACTGAAATGTATCTCAATTGCCTTCACCAAAAAATGAACAGATTCCTCATTTATCACAACAGAGTTTCAAGTTCTCAACATATAAAGCGGTTAGTTTCTTAAAGAGGTCCCATTGCTATAAGGAAAGGGATGTAAAACGGAAAACTACTTCAAGTCATAAATCTCCCGGGCCTATACTTCTAATTGCCTATAAATTGTCCTCACCCTTTGAAGAACCGGAGAAATGCCGTGGCAGGGAAAAGCTGCCGTGAGCCCGTGTGATACGGACACGATAAACATCTGGGGAGCAATCGCGAAAGCTCATTCACAATAATTACAGCGATCGCGCCCTCAGAGCTCAGTCCCTTCTATTTCCATCAACCCTTCCATGGCTCGATATTTCCTTCTCGGCTCTCCGTTTCGCTTTTCACTCAAATATATCTTTTCCCCGGGAGCCGAAGCCGCCATCATAAATCCTGAAACTTTCACGTGGTTTTTATCTATCCTAATCCAAGTAGGTTTATCTCGGGCCCGTCGGACTCTGAAACACATTTTCGAAGCCAGACCTGTTAGTATATTACAATGGGAGACGGAAGAGTTCTTTTGGTGCGAATAAATCATGTGAAACGGTTATTGGGGAACAGATTTATGGTGGAGATAGGACTTCTATGTTTTCAAGGTGGAATCAGATGCTTATAGAAATTACCCATCACGCACATAATCAAGAGAAAGCTTTGGAATCCGTTGGGTTTGATACATCTGATGTTTGGCGGATAGTAGATTTAGATGTGCCTTTCCCTCCGTTTTTCTTGGGAAAATTAATGAAAAATGAAATAAATGTCTAGATGTGAAATAGATGTCTGAGTGTTCAGTGGTTGAATTACCTCATAATATATATTCTGGTTTGCCTTTTACGCTTGATCGGTTTTCTAATCACTGTTGGTTTTTACCATTTACCAGTACCTGTCGTTCAAACACATGATCATGTCTAAATCAGCAGAGATGTAGATCAAAGCTTACCACCATAAATACAGTTCATTTGGTGAAGTAGATACTGTTTCTGCGTAATCATCGTATCAGAAAATGTGCTGTTGTACTGCTAGGGAAATAGTGCCGGCAAAAACACTCATGGAAAACCGGCAGCATGCAACTACTAGTAAAAACGCTCTAAATCAACAAAGGATTATTATTTATACGATTTAACCATTTCAAAACTTATTTTGAAGCATAATTTTTGGAATATCAAACGTTACTCTGACTTCGTTGTGTACGTAGCTCCCTACCTAAACACAAACTTTACTAGTACTTTTGCACTGAAAAGATGATAGCCTTATGCCGAAAATTGTGTAATATACTGCATACCGGCAAAGACGTATACAACTAAATAGAATAATTGAATTGAAATTTAGCGAGGTAAAACAAAACAGTTACCAACTCTTCATTTATCCCCAAATATACAACAAAAGTTACAACGAACTCGATTTCAAAAGGAACTCTTGAATTGGTGATGACGTGATAGGTGACATAGCAATAAAAGATAACGTCATGTCGTGCTGATTCGAAACGGCTGGAGCAAAAAATCTGAAATTTTCAGGAAAAATCCATGTTGGTCCGACGACGCCCCATTTTTGAGCTTTTTTAAAAAACTGTCAAAGTTTTGTAAAATCCCTTCAAAACTAGTCATTTCCTATTTTACTATTTGAAGAAACCATTAAATCGAATGAGCTTTCCGTAGGTCAAACCATTCCCGATGTTGAATGGTGCCAACATTAGCGTTTTTTCGTTTATGATTGTTTGTTTGTAACCTAGTGATGTCCGGCCGATAGCCTCGAGTTGTAGTGAATGTGGATACTGGAGGGATAGCCGATGTTACTTGTAGATTAGTAGTGAACGTTGCAAAATATATTTATTATTCAATATTATTACTGGGGTTTATTATTCAATATTATTACTGGGGTAATAAGTTTCTTTCACTGGGGTTTATTATTCAATCGGATTGCGTTCATGTTTGAATTTCAAAGCTTTGGAGTTGCGTGTTTCACTAGGGCGATTATTGAATTTCATCTTGAAACTGATCAATCCAAATAGGTATTTACAGGTGCTCCATGTAATCTCCTGAACTACTGAAACACGAATCGAAAGCTTGGCAAATCATGAACTAACATTGAATAATAAACCCCAAAAGAATTTGCAGCGTTTTTATAAAATCATCTTGAATATATCCATATTTGCAGGTTCTAAAACTACTGATGAATCGAATTGGCCATACTAACATACCAACTATAAAAGAATATCTAGGTAGGTAGCTCCGTAGTTCAATCATTGGGCATTGAATGAATTGCATGATTAGTTTCAAATATGGCCGTTTGTTTTTAGGTGTAAAATTCTTCTTGCGTGTCGGGGGTTTCCTTCCCATGTGCATAATTAATGTGTTAAGAATATTGTTAGTGCCAAAATGTTAGGGTCAGGTAAAATTCTAGATTTGAATAGGTGAGCATCGACATCAATTGTTTGTTTACAAACTGTATTTCATATTGAACGCCAAACTTTCAACCCACCTTGAACTTTTTTACATTTTCACGTTAACGAAATAAACTAACCTTAAGTGGAGGGCTGCTATCATCTTTACAATCTACAGGAAATGAGAGGTCAAACCTAATTTGGTTGTAGGTACGATATTTTCACGTTGCCCGCTAAGGCTTTCCGAGGCATCCGGCGAGGGGAGGGTAAAACCTGGCTCCTTAAACTCCTTGTAGACTAACCTACTTTAAAAAGAGCATCTTTCCCCTATTTTGGCCTTAGCCCAAATAACTAACTTGGTCATTCATTATGCTCTTGTTTTGAACTTTATCCTTTCTGCCCGGAAAGCCTTTCCTTCCTAGTCTGTTCACCTCTTAACTTCAAACCGTTTTTTTTTTTTCTCTCTCTCAACGCGGGAAAGGGTCACTTTGGACGTACGGGCAACCGAAGAAAATACTGAACCGTTCTTTTTCTTCCAACCCGTCTTTTTGCTGGTGTCTTTTGTAGTGTAAATAACGCCGGACTTTTTCCACTTTGGCTGTTCGGAAGCTATAGCCGAAGCATTTCACTCTCTTAAAGTTGAAGAAAAACACGGGAAAAAACAAGGCGACGCGCCGGATGAAAATCGTCTTATTTCATCTTGCAAACTTTCGAGTAAAGCCTGAGTAAGTGATGTAGAATTTAACTTCAGACGGGATCAAGAAAGGCTTCCTTTCAAAATCTCCCGTTCGATTCACGTTATTTGGTCCTGCTGAGTATAACGAGCAACCTTGCCAACAGACCGTCTTTTTATAGAAGAAAAGGTAGATAGGTAGGCTCCGTTCTGTTGTGAAGTTTTTCACCGTAGACTTTTAAATGGATTTGTGAAGGAAGATGGTGGTTTATTCAAGATTTATTCAATAATGGGGTACCATAGTATCTCATTCGGCTCTTCTGAGGTTATTTTGGAAATGAATCTTCCTTCGTGGAGTTGAAAAGGCACTTATTTTGTACTGCATAATAATCAATATCTTACTTGAATCTTAACAAATCATTGAGTTTTAACATTAACGCTCGATGTTGTTCTATCGTTGTTGTTCGTCGGCCTGCGTTTAGGAGATGCTAAGCGCCTCTTCTCGTTCCGAACTGTCATCTAACCTGCCAAGCCTGATTAGGCTAGAAGTACCGTTGATGATTTTGGTTAATTATTCAATAATAAAACATTGTAATCGCTCTTGAAAAAAAAATTCTAACCCCCCTGAAAATTTCATGGTTTACGTTCCAAAGGGTGTAGAATCCAAATCTGCAATAAAAATGTTTCCGTCCGTCCGCCGTACGCCGTACGCACGATTCCTCCCAAACGGCTGGAGCAAAAAATCAGAAATTTTCAGGAAAACTCCATGTTGGTCCGACAACGCCCCAATTCTTTAGCCAGCTCTCTCACTTAATTTGAAGTAACCCTTTAAGGGTTGTCAAAGTTTTGTAAAATCCCTAAAAACCTAAAAAAAAGTCAAGGCTGCCTAAATTTGGACTTTTTTTTAAAGAAATTTCCATGAGGAATCGAATGAGCCCCTCCCCAGGTCCGTAGCTCAAACCATGCTCGATGTATGGCCCGATTTATGGTGCCAACATTTGCATCCACATTCACTACATCACTAGGTTACTGCAATCAAAACAAACATAGCAGCGTTTTTTTTTTTTGTTTTCTTTTGTTCTGATCGCAGTAACCTAGTGATGTACTGAATGTGGATACTGGAGTGAACTCCCAAAAGGGTTTATAGCCGATACACTGGTTGAAGCATTCTGATATGCATGAAACGCTGCAAATTCTTTCACTGGGGTTTATTATTCAATTTCATTCATATGGCTTGCATTCATGATTTGAATTTCTACTAATTGATTGATCAGTTGATCGTATTTGTGTGCCTCCTCTACATCAGTCTACCTCTGGCTACATCGTTTAAATTTGGATTTGGGGAAGTTTTGACGCAATACGAGTGCTAAAGTGACTTGATAAATTATAGATGTTTTTATTGTGGTGGGGTATTGAGGTTCAATAAAAAAACGCTGCAAATTCTTTCACTGGGGTTTATTATTCATTTGGCTTGCATTCATGATTTGAATTTCTAATAAGCTTTGGAGTGTGCGTGTTTCACAGGTGATAGAGCGATTATTGAATTTCAGGAGCTTTCCATAGAGCACGTAAATCGGTTCTCAACCAAAATACCTATTTGGATTGATCAATTGATCATAATTGTGTGCCTCCTGAAATTCAATAATCGCTCTACCACCTGTGAAACACGCACACTCCAAAGCTTAGTAGACATTCAAATCATGACTGCAAAACAAATGAATAATAAATCCCAGTGAAAGAATTTGCAGCGTTTTTATCTCATTAGGATTCAGTTGTCACAAAAACCTATTTATGTATTAATTCGATTAAAGTTTTTCTCATTTACAATGGAAGAAGGAATGTGTGACGAAAGCTGATGTCTATCTCCGTCTCTTGGTTTGTCAATGTTATTGTGATAAACCCACGCAGATTAGAGAAAAGATACCAACCCGTTTTTAGGTCGTCTCTCTGAAGCTGGGCCGTATCGCAAGGTCTTCTCTTCAAAAGAGACGGTCTATTGGAATTGATCCGGGTTGTTATCGTAAGCCAAGTAAGAGAGAAAAAATAACAGTACACAAACCTATCTCAGACCATTGTTCTTGGTATACTGGAGTGGAACACCCAGTGAAATCATTATTTGTTACTGCTACCCAAGTCATTTGGAAACTAGTCGATATGTTTATATTCAACTATTCTTAGACTTTTTCTGTATTTCCGACTCGTCAAACAATAAAGTTTTTTAATCTGGCTAAATAATAACGAATTCAAAATGAGTAGTGAGTACACTACATGAAACTTGGTATTGTGAAGGAACTGTTCACCGTTTTCTCCGGCCGCAGCTGTCCTCGTCGTCATTGTGCCTCTTCTGCAAAATATCTTACACTCGTTCAAAATATGAGTTGCTAAACACATAGTCCGTGGGAGGAGACGATCAAAAAGTAACGACACTGAGTTCAGACAGGCGGTCCGGGAGATGATGATTTTGATCATGAATAAAACAGGGAGAAGAATACGAGCAACAGATGCTACCGCGATTCCGCACAAACTTTGTGCACGAAGCGACTCCTAAATATGTATACGCTGGGGAAACATCGGAAAGTTCGTGGGTTTTGATCGGATGTTCAGGCATTAAAGTTTCAAAAGCCCCTACTGGTGACCTTAGATTGCAGACGAGTTTTTTTATTTTCCCTCCTGAATACGTTTAATGTATGTTTGTGGAGGTATGTATAACACGATTTCATCTTTCGAAAACAATGTAAAATATAACTTAATGCTTTTGATCGCACCTACACATTTTTATTAGATGCTTAATCCAAGATCATTGTGGAACGTTGTATTGGTAATAAGTAATAACTAGGGCTCGGCATTTTGCATATTTGCATATTTTTTTTGCGATATGCCCAAGCTGTAAGGAGCCCAAATATGCCATATTCAAGCCATTTTGTCGCTCCAAATTTAAATTTATCGTGCATATATCCGCAGTTTTTGGTATAAGTGCATATAATGGACATTTCTTGACAAAAGCCATATTTTCCTGTTTTGTCAGCTATTTCCTCTAATCAATTTTTCCTTCCCACTTTTGCAAATATCTACCAATTGTCTCAGCAGATGTGGAGCGGTCATTCCCCCGTTTGAAACTATTATTGCACGATTTGAGAAAATCTTTTACAACTAAAAATTTGGAAAAGCACTTGATAGTACAAGCTAACATATTTTAACAATTAAATGTTTTGTCTAAAATCTGAGTAAAACTATTGTAAACATTGTATGAACTGATTTTGTATAAAAATTTAAATACAAAAAAATTGAATAAATACAAGTAACTATGTACTGAAAAGACTTTGTTTCCCAATTATTATTCAATTGTTCAACTATCTTGCGCATATTTTGAAGGCATATGATCGGATTTTTTCGCGCATATGTACAAGTGCATATATTGGACATCTACGTGCATATTTTGAGGTTTTATTTTGCATATATTGCCGAGCCCTGGTAATAACCATTATTAGCAGTAGTAAACAACGATCGTTCTCTACCACCCAGTTATGTTATGTATTTTTCCATGTTAGCTCATTGTTGTGTGCTTGAATCCATTGCTGCGTTTCTGACTTGGGTTTAGTTTATGAGTGATAGGAGCAATACCAGTGATATCTTCCGAACGCAACCAACTCTGAACACATCTGAAAAATGGGTGCATTCGAATCAAACCCTGTACTGAAATTACCAGCTTCATGTGGCGATTATTCGTCTGAATCCATTCGGAGAAGAAAAAGGAAACTTAGATTAGTGAAGGAAAGAGTCCATATTATCTGATAAGCTAATCAGACCTTATAAGTTTGTTTGATAAGGTTCTCTTAGTATATGTGTGTCCAGTTGGAAGCTTTCCGGGAACTAGGTTAATAGAACGGCGAGGATGTTTTCCCCTGTGCAAAATTTGTGAATATGAGGTGACTACACCTTGTCGGAGGAGTTGCAGTAGAAAACAATACTTATTTATTTAATACGGGCAAGCCCAATACTACACTTAAGAATGGGTAATTTGAATTAGGTATCACACTATTAGAATAATCTCACACGTTACACAGATTATTTGAAACTAGGAATATAAAGAAGTTTGACTTAGGAAGATCCGTTTCTAAGGATAGATGAGAAGTAAATCTCTTAAATTAGATATTTCATTCTAACTATCACTTCACTATTGGTAAAGTCTCCAAAAATGTAGCGGAGAAGGATACGGTATAATGGGGAGCCAATAGGAACTCGTAATGCACTAGGGCAAGATCTTGGTCATTTCCACAGGTCTGACGTCTGGTTTCCTAAGGAATGAATGACAAAGGAGTGGCTTTGACTGAACTCGAGGAAATTCCAAGTTGTATTGTTATGTGCGAGTACAGAATAAGGAGTTGGTGTAAGTGGTAAAAGGATTAATAAAAAGTTGACCTGGTGATCGGGGAGAAAAATGACGAATGGCCAGAAACAGTTCGCCAGTTCTTAATATTGGAAACCTAACAATGAGCGAATATGAGGAGTTTTCAACATCAAGATAGATATAAGGCCTTTCAATGGAAAAATTGAAACATCGTTAAAAATTATGTATTAATTATCATTTTATTAATTAAAGTTAGGAAGTTGACGAAGATGATTCGACGAAAGGTAATAGAGGAGACATTTCAAATGTTGGTTGACTGTTTCGGGCCTGGTCAAACCGACTAGCACGAAGTATAGTGAATTAATCGGAATTATATACAAATTTTATAACTAACACACAGATTAGCTCGTATAATCGATGGGGAACAGGTTAAGTGAAATCCTATCGGTTGTCCACTCATAGAATTCGGAGTTGGGTTTACAATAGAACAGCTTGAATAGTGACGCGTGAGGTTTGCCTGTATCCCGCCAACTTCAAAACAATTCCAAGGGGCAAGACATATTGGGATCGTATCCCCAACAACGTATCGTTTCGCGAGCACGAATATTTGCGATATTCCACACCGTATCTTGAAAACATCGTGTCGTGAACCCATCGCGAGGTACCACTGTAATTAGACCAAGTCTGTGTATGCGGAAGAGCTAGTGATTGGCTTGGATTTTCTTGCTTTTTCTTTCTGAACTACTCATATTTCATGCTCACAGATTAATATTAGCTAATATCGAAGAACCTTGATCTGCTAATTTTTTCAAACTACTCGTAAAGCTAACGAATTTTGGGTTGGTTCTTCGTCAGTTGGATAAATTCAAGTTAGTGACCGACTCTATACTTTTGGCACATTCTTCCAGCACCTGTTCAAATCTTCACTTATCAGAAGATGACCATAGATCAAAACAAAAATGTATTTAATGTTTTAGTTATTAAATTATTGTTTATTCTTTCATTTAAATTATTGAAGTTTAAGTACGATTTGAACGGCTTCGTTGAGTTTCGGGGAATGACGGAAAAACGCAGTGACTTTGGGTTAAAATAGCGATGCATTTGGGTTAACTCAACGATGGAATCGTGAAGAGTTTGGGTTAACGCAATCGAAAATGCGAGCGATCAGTGATACTTATACTTATAAAAATAGATACGTAACATGTAGTCATGAATAATTCTCTAAAAGTAGTTAAGTAAGGTAACAATGAATTGAAAAATTCTTTGCCAAAGTCCTCATAAATTTGAATCGTAACTAACTATCTTCAAATTAAGGCCCATAACACCACTGGATTCAAAATCAGGGTTGTCATTCATATCTAGTATTTCATATAGAGGTTTAGGATAATCCTAAATTCGATCCCCATACACTCTGGTTTCAATACATCTGACATCACAAGAATTCACAAGGGTTTTATGCTGTTCAGAGAATATTAAGTAACCTGTATCTCATATTTCAAGTAGGTATCGCTTTTTAGCGTTAGGATCAAATTTAAGCCTATTACTGACATCAACATAGTGTACAAGGCATCCCGAGCCCCCGAGATAGTCACCCAAACACATCGCTGATGTTCAACCCTAACGCAGCGCTCCGCTAGCCAACATTCACTCTCGATTCCCCCAAACTCATTATTGTCATTTGAACAAGTCTCAAACAGATGTTATGCATTCCGATCATTGTGATCCTGTTTTTAATATCAGAAGAAAAGTGGGGGGGGGGGGGCTGACTAATTTTTCGATGACTACTGGAAATATTACATTAAGTTGCTCTAACAGTTTGAAGATCAAGGTTCCTAACAAAACCCCTGAAACATCTAGCAAATTAAACATATTTGGAAAACGAGACAGGACTTCAGCTCAAGAGGCAATCTGAGCCTATAACAAAGGAGGCTCCTTAAAATGCGGGTGCTAACCCCTCGAATAAAACAAATTATGGGGACCTGGATAAATGAAGTGTTTCGCCTCCCTCTCCAGAAAACCTGTAGGTAAATGAGTTTTAAAAAATGGGTCAAGGAGGTATTAGGCGGTAAAAGAGGGAGCCCGACGACCCTACCCTTTTCTTTATACATATTCATGCCCCACATTACCGACAGGGTAGGAAATAGGTGGGCAACTTTCTGCTCCCCTGTTTTGCTTTCCAGAAGCTTTCCGTTAATTAAATCCGGTTTATTTCGCTAACACCTCCGAAGTCCTGCATCCTTCGTAATTGAAATCTATACGGCTGAGCTCAAGAACACGGGTTTCGCATTGGAAAGAGGTCATCCGCGACAGTAACTACTACGGATCCCATCGAAAACACTTGTCGCCTCAGTGTAGGATGGGGCGGAATAAATGAAGTTCGGAAAATAGCCAGTTCTTAACTGTAACAACGTAGAACAGATATTGTTTGAGGTGAATCAAACACCACAGAATAAGAAGATTTGGGAACTTCATATACATCCATTCTACTTTGGGCGAGTAAATTTCGAGTGTTTATTTCTTCTACGAATTAACTTTTTTTTAAATAGAGCGTTCATTTGTTAATATATCAACTAGTTACAACTGAGGTAATATACAGGCAACTATCTAGATATTTACTTCACATAAATTCCGCAGTATTATACGAGTGTTAGTCCATTGACAATACACCACATTTCAGCTTCACATCAGCATCCAAGGTCCAATGGCTTGGTCCTTTTCAGGCGTCGGTTTACTTGGGAGTTGTCGAGAAGCCTAATGGCTTCTGGGTTGGTATGAGCAAGAAGCCTCTTTTCGTAGTTCCTTGCGTATCTTTTAATGACATCGGTGACTCTTTCGATTTGGAGGTCCTTGTGGAGGTCATCATTACGAATGTACCATGGAGCATTCACGATACTCCTTAGTACCTTATTTTGGAATGTTTGAATTATTTTCAAGTTAGTTACATCCCCATAGCTGGATACCATAGGTCCAGATGGGCAAACTACTGTTTTGTATAACAGCAATTTATTGTGCAAACTGAGTTGTGAATTTCGGCCCAACAGCCAATAAAGTTTTCTATACCTGATTGATAGCTCTTCCTTTTTTTTTCTTGACATGTTCTTTCCACTTCAGCTTTGCATCTAAGGTCATTCCTAGGTACTTAGCTGAGTTGGAATATGGGACTGTGCACTGATTCAGATACAAAGGAGGGTTTGTAATTTTTTTATTCGTGAAGTTCACATGAGTAGACTTAGTTTCGTTCAGTTTGAGGCACCATTTTCGAGTCCACTCTCCAATGGCATCTGTAGCTTCTTGGAATTAACTTTTGGAGTCCAACTTGATTCAATAGTAGTTACCAATTCAACTATGTGCTTACTGTAGATCAAACATTCATATCGGGAGTGAGCATTTTACGTTCTGTCCAACTTGTGATCCCGGTTGGCTCCAGCGACTCTTCTCAAAGCTCCTGTTAATTTCGTCATACTATCGAGTGAGTTGTGAATCCAATGTCTCTCCATGCTCGAGTGGATAAGGTGCCGGCTTACGGATGTGAAGATCTTTGTTGGATCCCAGTGGACAACTAATTTTTTTGAGGGAGTAATCACCCATTTAAACGCTCGTACGAGAGTTAGGCATTTATGTTCGGGAGCGGAAAATGTTTTTCTAGATCTGGTGGACGTTAAGAAAATACAGACAGGGACCTTTAGATATTGGTACAGTTGGTTCAGCCTGCAGTATATAATTGCAACATTTTTGTAAAACAGAAAATAGTTAATCTGGTTCTGCTTATCAACAAAAGAATCCTTTTAAGAATCCGCAGTCAACCGCATTCGTACTCTACGATCTTAGGAACAAACGTTATTCCCATGCCATTTTCATGAATTCGAAAACATTCAGTATACAACTTGTAAATCGACATTTTTTTTAACTTCTGATATACAAGCCTTTTTTGAAACTAATATTCTGATTTAATGAAGTATTTTATAATCGGAATTCAGTTTTACAAGTTCACAATTTCTATTGAGCACGTTCACCGAAGTTAAACACGTTTTGATGGATATTCCGTGGCCTTTAAACTCACTTTTCTGCGGCTTGCTTTATAGCTTTGTAGCTTATATAGAAGCAATTTTCTATACCTACATTTATTTCGGTTACCGCTTCGACCGACCCCATTTGTGAATATGGACGAAAATAATTGGGATCGTGAGTAAGATTGTATTTCCGGATTTTGGAATACGCCGATTTGGGATTTTATAATCGGCAAAGTGCCTAGGTACGTGGAAAATAATGCTCAAACGGGACGCTCTCAAAACCTTATTTAGGGTATGTTTACACATACAATGTTGTAGTCAGATATGAATTTTTATTTATTTTTTTTTTTTAATAGAGCGTTTATTTGTTAATATATCAACTAGTTACAACTGAGGTAATATACAGGCAACTATCTAGATATTTACTTCACATAAATTCCGCAATATTATACGAGTGTTAGACCATTGTCAACACATCACATCAGCATCCAAGGTCCAATGGCTTGGTCCTTTTCACGCGTCGGTTTACTTGGGAGTTGTCGAGAAGCCTAATGGCTCCTGGGTTGGTATGAGCAAGAAGCATCTTTTCGTAGTTCCTTGCGTATCTTTTAATGACATCGGTGACTCTTTCGATTTGGAGGTCCTCGTGGGTATGAATTGTGAAGGATGTTACTATGGATTGTTATTTGGTTAGTATTTCAACCATTCGCTCTGCTGTTCTTGTGAAAATATAGATTTCGGTACGCATTTCCGTCATGGTGTAAAGAAAATGGGTTTATTATAAATAGGGTAATAGATCTTAACTGAAAAAATTCAAAAGAATATTTCTGGAAGCATCGTGCCGTCACAGATGGACTATATGATGGACTGCACTGGTGGACTATATCATATAGTATCATATAGTCTATATGATCACCCAGGTCCGCCTGAGTACAACTA
Organism: Creontiades dilutus; assembly: GCA_031894815.1. Classification (NCBI taxonomy): domain Eukaryota; kingdom Metazoa; phylum Arthropoda; class Insecta; order Hemiptera; family Miridae; genus Creontiades; species Creontiades dilutus. The sequence continues at coordinate 193,023 of JAVIWC010002510.1, read as the reverse complement.
CTGCAAAACATGTGCTATTGAATAGAACGTATCAGACGCCCAACGTTCATCTCACCACTGCTACAGAAGCTATCATTTCATATCCGAAGTATCGAACTGTTTTACCTATGAGGATTTGCCAGTGAGGAGCAAATCACAATTCCCGTTACACGAGTATATTTGCTACTTCAAACAGAAAGAAACCCGGAAATAACTTCGGGGAAAAATGTGGTGGGTTCACACTAGTATTTCCCCGGGAGGAAAGTGTGGTGAGGTGGGGGAATTCGAAATAATGATTCACCTACCCTCCGGATTTTATTCCCACCTAATGTTGAATGTTTGCGACCCTTCCGTGGCCCCCCAAATAATAAAATAAAGTTAATGGGTCCCACTGTAATTTTTCCCTTCGCTTGCCGACGCTGAAGCTCATAAAAGTGGGGGGTTTTCAATTTCGCATAAAGCACAACGAATCCCATTAAAAATTCTGAACCTCGTTCCTAACTGCTTAATGTGCATACATTCAAACGCGGGGAAATTACGAAACGTGTTTCCGACTCCTAAAATTTTGATAACTGCTAAATTGATTTACCAAGTTATTAATAGAATTCAATCTTATGTCTCATTCCTAATTGGGCGAATTCCTTTTCTATTCTGGTGGTATGTTTGATTCATTAACGAATTGTGTTTGATGGGTAATATAGGAAGATTTAGTGCATTGGAAACACGATGATGCTGTGATGTTTTCGTTTTTAAACCGTTTACAATATTGAACCGTTCTAATGTACCAAGAAGCAATGGCCTTAATCCTGCTTCAAGGCTTTACGTTTCATGACTGATTGTTTACAAAACCGAAGTGTAAGAAAAAACTGCGTATTGACCGTCCGAAGCTCTTCTCTGAAACAAAAGGACCGACTTTTACGGAATACGGCTCCAAAATCATCAATTTACTGAACAATATACCAATAATCTTGGCGTCTCTTCCATGGAGAAACATTTGAGGGATGGTTATCAAAACTTTTGATGTATATTGAAAGTTTTTTCTTTTTAAATTTAGCTAGAATCCATTTTAATGAGCATGGTGCGACCAACTGTTCGCGCTCGTGTTTAGTCTAAACGCAGGATAGAACAAACCGTAACACTATTGTAGACTTTACTGTGCACGCTGAAATATTTCGACTATCCACGTTTGTTGCTGATACAGAAACAAATGACCTGGTTTTAATTGTTTTACCATAGTATCGTTATAGTATCTGGTTACTTTTTCCTCTGGACCATCGTGAATTGTATGCCAAATTTCAACACTTCACATAAACTCTGATTCCCATTATGGGAAATCCATGAGTCCAGTTTGTTGGCCGAAAATTGCTTTTAAGAAACATTCTCACACTTAATATTTTGCGCGTTTAAACTCGTTTATTGTTGAATTTAATAATGGCTCTTTTGGAAGACCCATACAAACTTTTGAAACCGGCTACCGGTAGTGTTAAAGAATTGTCAAATTTTACACTCGTAAAACCCGTCATATGGAAAAGGGAATACATTTTCAATCATGGCAAAAAAGTAAATATTTTTAGAGTATGAATGAGAAGGGTTGGTGATGACATTTCATAGTTCTTCCAAGAAATTCAGAAAGGTGTCTCTCAGTAGCTCACAACTTTCAACTATCCTCTACAGCAGATACTCCATCACGTACTTCGTTGAATAAGGGGTATTATTGCTTTTTGTTAATGTAAAAGATATTAAATATCCTTTTTTAAGAAAGAACTAAATTTTAGTGTCACCTCTGAGTTCTCTGACGTTACCATTCACTGTTATTCATACTCCCTATTCAGTAACCGGGTCAATGGATGCAACACCTTCATTAATATATGAGATAATTGCTAGGTAAATATTTTTGCCTCCAACATTCCGAAGAGGCAAACAGAATGTCAAGAAATTAGTGGGATATCAGATGAAGCACTCCTTCCTCACAACACTTCTTAGTCTCAAGCCACTATATTTTGTCAGTTTTGCCAAGAACAGAAAAACTGATTAGATCTTTATTTTATAAACCATATCCCCCAGCATTATGCAAGTTTGTAATTTTGGCCAAGTCAATTTAATCGTCTCGTTTTTTTGCCATTTTTTTCTCATTGTATCTTATTTTTCAAGATGTATTAGCACTATTAACCCATAGGTCTCCATAGTTGTTGTTTTCGCAAGCCTAATCGTGCTCCATCGCCTTACCCAACAGTGTCGCGTTTAGGTACTCGCTGCGTATGACCCTCCGTCCCCAATCGTGTTTTCCCCAGATAGATGATATTCATGCACAGCTTGTCCCAACATGAACGCTTATTGTTGATGAGTGTACGGAAGTATATGACATCTGGAAATGAAACTGGTAATCCTGGGAACACTCAAATGTTATTGTGCGTTTGAGTATTTTTTATTTTATTTTTTTAAGCCAATTAGTCGCAAGTGAGTTCGAACTTGTTCCAGTCACTTGCTGCTACTCATGATATATATAAACAGGCAACGTACGATTGTGTGACTTTCAGAACCATCTTTCACAAGACGTTTATGACGGGGCCGATAGGTTTTTCCAAATTCAATTTCCATCACGCGAGAGGCCTCTGAAAAGGCTTCGGGGGGGAGGAATGATCCTTCTTATAAACACCCTGGCCTCTTATAAGCTGACAAGAAAAGCTCTCTCTCTCTCTCTCTCTCTCTCTCAAGAAGTGAATGCGGAAGGCCAGGGGAAAAACGATGAGACGTGCATTGGAGAAATAGAGTGGGGGAAGATCGTAAAAAATTCACCTCCCTCAGTTACCGTCTTTTCCTTACTCCTATTATAACCTACGTTTTTATACCTCCCCCCCCCTGCCTGTCCCAACGTCCTTATCATCCTTCCTCCAAAGTGCCTAACCGACTCGCAACTTCACCAACTACGATCTAACTGAGTTTTCCTGTTTTTTATGTCTAATTAAATCAGCTTTTTACCTGATTTGTTTTCACTTCTTCCCGTCCTGATAAAATCTTCTCGGCCTTGCGAATTCCCTCTGTTTAAATTACGGGTAGCTATTCTTCAAAAAATGGTTTCGTCGAGCAATCCATCCACTTTCTTGTTAATCTTGCGATAAAATCGGCCTCCATTACTGTTTACAGGAGCAAAGTGATTCCTCTTTGGCTTCGATTTTTACAGCGAACCAATAAACTCAAATTAAGAGCTTGATCAAAGGCCCGGGGTGTGTATCCAACTTGAATGTCAGCGAAATGTTGACATCGTGGTAATTTATGTGCTATGGTGCAAATAGTGATTTATAATTGATTTGCTTGCTTGTGTTGATATCTAATAGGAAGGTTTTCAGTTTTAAGTTTCCTGATGAAGGAATACTAGGGGTCCGAACTTGTTTATAGACAATGAGGGTATAGGGTAAATTGACAATCAAGATACACGGAACATGCGTGGTGTCAAATCTCACTCAGCCGAAAAGTTTAGTTGTTTGCTTACTTGATAATTTTTATCCACCATTGAAAAGAAGAAATATCAAACTTTTTTGCAATTTCCTGCAGGGTTCTAGTTAGTTTTGAACTTTTAAACTTGTAAAGCTCACAGTTCAGTTGATAAAAATCATATTTTTAAGTCATTAACTCAATATATTAAATTTACTATATCTCCTTCTCAATATTTGTTTGTCAAATATCACTAAATAAACTATCATCAGAGACCCCGAACTATCCGACTTAGAATCTTGCAATGCCGCATCCATTTCCTTCTCTCTATGGTTCTACAGCTAGATCATTTAAATGATTAATTTTACACATTTAAGTACCGAAGATGAAAAATTGCCTATGCAACCTACAAATATGGGCTTCTAGCTCAGAGGAGGGGAGCTAGTAAACAGAGATGAAAGCTACGGCTGGGGGGGGGGCTAACAAGGGTTTACGTGAGCGCATTCTGTGTTCATAAATGGTACTTACTAAGCCTAACCAACTCCCTGGAAAAATCTGTAGATTCAACCAGAGCACCAGAGAGGCTAGTGCTTACCAAGGTGGCAGGTACACGAATGACCCCCTCGGGCGGACGGAAAAGTGGTGATGCCGGGATAACAAAGGGCGGAAGGAGCCCACCCGAAGGTTAGTTGAAGGAGTGTTGAGGAAGGACTGTCGGGTCTGTCACTAAGAACTGGATTGTATTCCTGTTAATCATTCAAGTGATAAAATTTGTTTTCAGAATTCAAAAAATATTATTTTAGGGGGTCCATATGTTGAGTTCAGGAGAATAATCCCGTCCCACTCCACCGTCATCGTCTTTACAAACAACTTGAAATTGTACTCTCTCATTTCTATCTAGGTATAAAGCTGGGAAAGTTTGTTTCGTTTTCTGAAAACTTTGATGGAATTCACATGAGTTTAGTTGCTCGGGTCGTGTTCATGTTCATTAATAACTGTTCATCCAAGATTACGTGATAGAGACTTGTGCTGTGTAGCAAAAAGAGGGTTCCACTTTCTGCGAAGAAAAAGGACTGTTCAAAGAACATCGCTGTTTCTAGACTTGTCTACCAACTCCTCTAACCTGAGTTTCTCAACCTCCAGTCAATCCGAATGTGGAGCGACAAACATATTACGTTGTTGAACCTATTTCGATACCGACGTGTGGATTTTTCCATATTTGATTGCTCTTATTGCTAGTACCTTACATATAAATACTTCTGCTGTAGTGATCACTTATTACTAGAATTACCTCAACACATGTTAGAATGACCCGGTTTACGTCTCATTGTACATAGGATACCATTCTCTTCCTTACAAATCAAACCTTAATCGGGCACAGTTACCTTCGTGTTGGGTTTCAAGGGTTTTTAATACTGCAACTGGTGTTTTGGTGCTCAAACATTGACTAACTAGGGAGTTGAAATGAATCATATCTGATGATTGGCAAAGCGCAGATACACAGCTAGACAGTTGATAAAGTAAAATACTCCTTATGGTTCATGATGAGCCTGAGGAATCTACACGCCCTGGGAATGTCACTGGTTGTATCGTAAGAGACGGATACAGAGAGGTTAAAGGGTGGGCCACCGTAAGCAGACGGCACGCAGACCCGACCTCGTCCGTCAAGATAATCTCTGATTATACAGGGGGAAGGGCGACCCCAGAGTAAACCCCAGAGCTGACCGCCCGTGGGGCTGGGAGTGCCTGCCCTTCAAATTATACGACAGAGGGTGGAATGGGAACTGGCGGGCGTGTCCACCTATTACATGCATGCAAATCACAAGCATCCGTAAAACGGTCTTTAGTAAGTGTTGAACTTACGAAAAATTCAACGGGTTTATCATAACTTTCTGTTTTTCTTTTAATTGTTATTTTTATTTAATTTTTTAACTCTAAACCTGCATTTCCTCTCCACATTCTGTTATCATATTTAGTCGCCATAGTTCCCAATATTTGCCGCAAGGCGGTTTCCAGATCTTAACGGAAAGAAGTTACAGTGATTAGAAAGATGATTTGTGCAATTTCATTTTTTCAATAATAAGCATTTCTATTTGTATGGCGAAAATACCTATATAACACCCTCTCAAACTCGGTTACCTTGCGTTTAAAGGTGTGTAGATTCAAAATCTGCGTCCGCTCTTCTCTTGGTACAAGGCGGAAAAACATGGCATGGTGCTTGAATTTCATAATCCAAAGGGTATACCCCTGCAATGGGAGTGTTTAAAGGGGAAAATGAAGGACACTTTCGTAGAAAAATGTAGAGCTGACGCCACGAATGCACGTTTCCATTTATTGTATAAGGACTTGAGTCCCCCCACCTACATGGAACAGCTGAATCTCAGTCATGTCGTAGTGAAAATAATATTTAAAACTAGATGCGAAATGTTTAAAAGATGGATAGACGATAGAAACCAAATGTGCTCGTTATGTAACACTGGTGAAGATGAAAATGTGATCCTTTTTTTGGCGAGATGCACTATTCTTGGTAATCTAAGGAAAAACTTTTTTGGATCCAGATTCATTAGTGTGGAAATGGCTGTAGAAAAACCTAAATGGAAAAAATTGGATGAAGCTGGGTTGGTTTGTTATAAATGCCATGAGGTACAGGAATGAATTGACGGAGCAATTTAATTGTTGAGTCTTTAAATTGTTTTTCATTCATTTATTCAGTTTTATTTTTATTTTTTTCCCAATTAGCGTCTCGATACTAAATTTTTCGATGAAGAACACTATGTGACAATCTGGGTATAATGTTGAAAGTTTAATATATGGGTGATCGTCCTTTTGATGGGATCTCTTTTTGTTGTTTGTTGTTATAAATGTAGGTTAAGGAAATGAGAAATGTATGTTGATAACGTTGAAGAAAGTAAATATGAAATTTGAAATTTAATATAAAGCATGAGATTTTTAATATGAAGCACGATGTTACATCTAGAAAAGTACTTGAGTAATTTATGCAATTAACATACTAGAAAAATATGTTGTTTACTAGGTACCTCTGTAACGGGAGAGAAAAGCCGCGAACCCCGGCATACTTATAGCTTTACAGCTCAAGCCGTGTAATTTGTGTCGTTCTTTTGTTATGTTGTATTCTTATTCCGGAAATAAAGCATTTAAAAAAACAACAACTGAAACACTGTCCGTCCGCCGCCCGACCCATGAATGCCATGAAAGTTCGTTCTTTCACGCAAGGACTCCATTTTGGCTCTATCTGGTCCTAACTCTTGGCCAATCTAATTGCCTCACGTGCATTGATGCTGAAGGGCCAGAACTGGCAAAAAACGTGAGAAACAAATGGATGAGGTTTTTACTGAGGCTAGATAGGCTATTCTGGTTTCATTTCCTGGTAACTTCTACATAAAATCGACTTCAGGCTTATGGGAGTTGGCTTAAGATCCATAGAGATTCACTTACAGCCAATAACACCAATTTCTGAACCTAAAAGGTACGTCCCTCTTAAACCTCCCGAAGACACGAGCGATAATTTCCAAGTACATTTGGAGGCCGAATCGGATTGAGATGGGTCCCAACCAGTACGAGCTCATCTGACCTAGAAAGAATGAATATCATGAATATCACAACTCTAGAATGAATGAAGAAGTAAATATCAATTATTTAATTCAACATTTTTTAGTGTACTTAAATCAGTGACACAATATTATAATACACCCTATTTATATCGTAACACCTGGTATTTATGTATTGGTCTCTTGCCTTCATTGCTTTCCCTCGGATCCTGCCGACCCAGTCATAAAGTAAACATTTCCACCTATACCGAGAAATGTTGGTTTATGGTTTCGGAGACAGTTAATGACTTTTTGGATTTGTCTTAAATTGAGAAAATGTGCTTAGAGGAAGTAACTAGGAAATACATAGAAATCAGTCTCTACCATATGTAACCATCACTTGAGTACATACTGATCGTTTCCCATTTTCTAAAATAAGAAAAAACATTTGACTTCACACTCACTATAAAAAGAGTGGATGTGAAAATGTTTCTATGCCTCTCCTTATGCCCGCCAGAAGTTGCCCATAGCAAGTGGGAGGAGGGAGAGTCCAGTCATTCCATCTGTTGCTGCTACTGATAACTGAGGAGCTTATTTTCAAACAGGCACATATCCATTCCGACAAAATGTTCAGGAAGTGAAAAAAACGATTTGCAGATTGGTGGTGATGTTTTTCCGCAGTTTCTCATCGGAGTAATGTGTGAGAAGGCACAGATAAAGATGCCTCAGAATATGAATCAATTTTCTCCAAAACACGAGGCTGTATATCCATTTTTACTTTGGAAATGTGCCCTTTTGATCAAAACTCATGGATTTGTGCCTTTTTTAAAACAAAAGAATTCATTCTCCATTCTGTAGGTTTTATTGAAAACTTTACCTGACTCCATATTTCCATTTTTCATGCCTGCCATCTATCGAGTCTCGAGTAAATATTCAACGTCAAGACGAAGGTGCAATACTTCTTTTTGGATATGTGCCTCTTTGAAAACCCACGACTTATCGCCTGACGAAATTCGGAGGATATGTGCCATTTCGATTGCAAGGCACTGAAAAAAATGTAGGAGACGGATTTGTTACTTTTTGATGCAAACTCATAACTTTAGCCACGGAATTGACGTGGATGTGTTTTGTTTTGTTTTGTTCGGAAATGATAGGGGGATCTGATTCAACTCATATTCAGAGATAGAAAATTGAGAAAAAAGCGTGTTCTGCCAGATTTGGATATGTGCCTTTTTGAAAGTAAGCTCCTCAACTGTAGTATCTAGTGAGTATCTTGTTCTCAGTATCTTGCAGCGTATCTTCAGGAAGTTGATTTTTCCTCCACGTATTTGTATTCAGACGAGTTTAAAAATGCTGACATCTTCACAATATTACAATAGAGACAATATTACTGAAGTTTACCTATTTGACATTTTCTCAAAAAAAAAAAAAAACGTGTTTTTTTTTTTCGTTGTCTTTTTTTCTCAACCAAACCCTCTATCAAAAATATCGCGAATCCTGACTCTTTTTCCATTAATTTCAATGTTTCGCACGTCCTAATTCAGCACCCATTATTTTCCTCTACTTCGTTTCAGATTTCATTTCGTGTCAAATAAATAACTATCTAAAATTTACTTCTCCATTGGGAGGAATTCAGGGGCTGAAATTGAAAAGTTACGAACAGCGCAGATCTCATTGGAATTCCGAAATGTTGTAATAGAGAAATGGTTAGGTTGGTAGTATCCCCGAAGTCTTGGAAACCAATATATCTCATTAAAGAAGTGTCAATCCTCGTTCCACTATTTATTTCGGGAAAAGAATAGCTTAGGAGAAAAGCACATTGAGGTGAAGATCATGTTCTTGAAATTTCGTTGGATTCGACGCGAAGCAAATTCTGGGAGGACATTGCTTAATGTGAAGATGGGATTCGTAGGGAGGAGACGGTGAGGTGGGAGAGCTTTGATTGCCCCGACAGGAATTACGCTGTTCCTTTTTACTCCTTCCGAGCCCTTTGGAGACGCGTCGTTGGGACCTTCTGAATATTCAACGGGGTGCCGAGCTGAGGGCTGCTTCGAAAGGAGCCCCTTCGCCCTACAGCTGTCCTCAACCCCGATCCTTCCCTAGGAAAGGTCGCAGTTGTAAAACCATGGTTGACAAGAGTCGATTCCGACACTTCAAACGCCGCTCGAGCCCGGCTGAGTTCCTTTTGCCGTCTGCTGCCTTCAATATGTAATCAAGTCAGACTTAATTCTGCACATCTTACCACTTCCCTCTTGGAAAATGTAAGCGTACCTGCGACAACCCCTTCGTTATAATGTCATTCAGAGACTAACTTGATAAACATGCTGTGTATGGATCTTTTTTGACAATCGAAATCTTACAGTTCTTTCAATCGCTAGAGAAACCCATTTTTGGTTGGTAATTCCTAGATTAGCCAGGGGTTGACAATAATCCAACCCGATACGCGGGAATAAGTTGATGGAATCACCTCAACAAGAGGTTAACAAACAATTGGAGAAAAAGTAGTGATATGAAATACCAATTTTATATCCCATGCACAAGTCTCATTTAGACGTTCTATTCGAGCGCTAAATGTGTGGTCAGGCTGAACGTGAGTTAGTGAATATTTAGGAAATGAAAAAATATTGCCAGTTTCCAACTGGTTCTCCCGAAATACTTGCATTTCCGCCTCTTGTCTAGCTAGGCAATCACCGAATTACGATATATATGATAGGGTTCAAGACGATATTACACAAGGATGATGCACACTTGGAAGGGAATAACTTTCAACAGATCCCTTCTAAATATTTTAGTAACGTACGTAGAAATAGCATACATTTGTTGTATTCTTTTAGTTTCCTTTCATTTACTTAGGATACACAAATGAAACCCACCGACGTTGTCTATCAGTTGTTTTGTAACAATTACTTGTCGTAACCTCCAGCCATAATGCATAACTAGTGTAAACATTTTATATTCGACGTCAGTTGGACGCTGTAGTAATTAGGAGTTGCAATCCTTATTTATTCTAGGTTGGATCTATAATGAACTGCCGTATCTACACTCCAAGGACCACGCGTAACCCTGCCGTTTGTAAGCGAAGGCGCGATGTCTGACGGCAAACTGTTCCATATTTCAGAGATCAGGAATATTCATTTGCTAATTGCCTACCCTCGCAAATCTTCCGGAATTCTCGTCAATGCACCAATCTTGCACTATGATCGTTCTTGAATGTGAATAGAAAATATATCAGTTAACCGATTCATGATGACCATTGCTGGATGTACTAGATGACCATTTGCATCAGAAACCAACCACCGCAATGCGATTCAGCTATCATATCATTACCATGACCTAAGTGATGCCTCCGGTGTTCATTCCCGCAGGTGAAGTGCAAATCAAGTTAAGGCTCAGGTCGAGTTACCGTTTTACGATTTTCGCATTCGTCGTGTGAATATGATTCGCTAATCAAGATCTCCCATAAAACACTACAACCAGTTATTAGATAGCCTCTCGATATAAGACGTTGTTCTTAGCGTTAACCCACAATTTCCTCCCGTCATTTTGATTCATAACTTCCGCTGCGCCCCCATATATAACTATTACCCACCGTAAAGCCTGTGTACACTGAAACGTACACCCTTTCGAGATTGAAATAGAGGTGCTTTTCATGTTTTAGCTCTGTAACTTTACGCGGCCGTATTTCAACTTGTTCTGACTGAATGGTTTCAATTGCAGATGGCGAGCCTATCAAATTACCGGAGAACCTCGAGAGCCTTCCGAAAGCGGAGCATTTCCCGACGCAGCGTCACCGCTGGAACACAAATGAGGTTAGTTATTAGGATTAATTTCAAATACTACGCCAAAAGATATTTATTTTATTTTATTTTAATACACGGGCAATGCCCAATTACATAATTATAACAAAAAGATAAAGAAATTAGCACGTACAGTCATTCGTTGGTCAATGATGTCATAGATCTCCACTGATAATGTTCATAACGTCCTTAATTAATCTAGCCCGAGAAACATTAAAGATATCAATATCCCGGAGGTATATATTTGCCAACCTCATTATCCGGGGAGTGGGGGAGTTGAACATGTAGTTTGTACGCAGGAGGGGAACTTGGAAGAGGTCTCCACAACGAGTTGTGCGGCATGGCACCCGGAAAGAGAGCGATGAAAGAAAGGTTGGGGAGTCCACCTTGTTTTGTAAGACATTGTAGAGGAAGGCAAGGTCATTCAGTATTCTTCTTGAAGTTAGCGTTGGAAGACTGAGATAGGCTGACAAATCATTGTAGGGTAAGACATAACCCTCAGAAGGGAACAAAGAGATATTCTGGATAACACGTACTAAATCTTGTCCATTGAGAAGATGAACATTTTATGACAAAGCGGGTTTGAGACAGTGTTGTGTAATTTCTTCATGGTACATTAGTCATACTTATTTCATTCGATTGTTTACAGTATCAGCTCAAAATAAAATTTCCAAGCAACTGAAATAAAGTTGAATGTTTCAACTAGAAGTTTTGGAGCGATTTAGCGTGGATACCTGTAATTCATAGGCTCATTGTTCTGAACTCTTTCTTTTCTTTTGTTTTGACTGGTGTCACAAAGCATACTCTTCAGGCATCCACATTTAATGCTTAATAAATCCGAATCCCAATAAAATTGCAACATATTGAACTCATGCAGTATGTGTGATAAATACATTAGTAGCCAAAAGACAATCGTATAGCGACTTTTAATGAGGACAGTAAAACAATCGTATAGCGACAGTTTTCTCTCTCCGGTGGGCGTGAGGATTAATTAGGAGGCTCGTTACTTTTTGTCAACGTTCAACGTTCACGTTCCTCGTTCACGTTCAACGTTCACGTTCACGTTCCTCGTTCACGTTCAACGTTCGCGTTCACGTTCGCGTTCATTGTTCACGTTCAACGCGTGCGTTCAACGTTTGTGAGAGAGGGTAGATGATGATGATGATGGTTTGAGAAACTGATTCATCATTTTTCGATGACGCCCACGTTCAATGTCTCGTTCACAATCTATTGTTAGGAAATCATGTTTTTCAACCCAGCATGTTGACAAAGTTCTTTGAATTGGGGCGTCATCGAAAAATGATGGATCAGTTTCTCAAACCATCATCATCATTTTATTGAACGCACGCGTTGAATGAAATCTTGTTGGAACGTTCTCCAGAACGCAACGTTGAACTGTAACAATAACGTTGAAAACGTGAACGAGGAACGTGAACGTTGAACGTTGACAAAAAGTAACGAGCCTCCTAATTAACTCCTCACCGGTCACGCCCACCGGTAGGTAGAGTGGGAGAAAACTGTCGCTATACGATTGTTTTACTGTCCTCATTAAAAGTCGCTATACGATTGTCTTTTGGCTACTTACATTCACTCCTATTTCGTGTGTTGTTTGTTCTCTCTGTAGATATAGGCTCTCATTCGCTGGGACCAAAAAGATCTATTGTGATCTAGGTATACATTTTATTTACTAAATCAAATCTTGTTGGGTTCTCTAGAGATTTACTAGTTACTAGTTGATTACTGTAAATCAATTCAATAAAACTAACTAGAATGTTTCAGTAACAACAAGCTAACTCTTATCAGACCCCTCTGGTGGCGTCACATGTGTTAACAGATTCCACTGTTAGAGTAACCCATTACCCATCGCCATTGATTGGCTGATTATTATGTGCGGACTTTTAAATAAATGAGAGTCGGCAATATTGACTTTTCACCAATCCTTTAGGCGGAAATTCAAGGACAACGTCAACAATGTGGGAAACAGTGAAATCACTCTGGTTCGTTTCAATCAGAGATCACTCTGCTACAAGTTTCAATATTTGAATAAACCATGTACCTTTGATTGATTAAGCACACCTACATCAATATTGTTCATTCACTGTGGTGTGTTGAGTCAGGTTTTCCAGGAGAATCATAATTTTTGGCACACAATGCAATTACATGATCTTAAAAAATTATCATGTTCTATTAGTATCAGTATTTGTCATAAAAATTCACATTCATCCCCTTCATGTTCATGACTAGTCAGGAAGAAACCCTGATTCCTAACTTCATTTGAGCACGTTCGAGTTTTTGACTTTAGAAGGAAATGGTTTTCTTATTTCGAATGTACATCATGAACTGAGAGGAAATTACGCATTTTCAAATATCTAAGTACCTTTCACACTATGGATTCAGCGCAATGAGCAACCAACATATTGAATTCCCAAGAGCTGTTTTATTCAGATATGTTGAGTCAAGTATTTTCGTGAATGATGAGGAATGTTTAGGAATGATGAAGAATTACGTTGGAATAGGCGGTCAAGTATATCCTAGATACCCCCCTCCCCCGCACACACAGACACAATCCTTTACACTGTTACAGAGCAGTTATGGTAATGGCTTGCAGTCGCTCCGGCAAAAGGGAGTCGCGGAAACAGGTACATTAAATTGCACCGTTACTGCATTTTACCCTCCCGCTCTCCAGTTTCCAGTGTCACTTCTCTACAGAGTCGGAGTGACAAATGTTTGAACGCATTATATATAGATTAGAGTCAACGGTGACGCATACGGTGTGCCCCGGGGTCCCTGGAGACCCCGTGCAGCAGTTGATGGTGGGAGAGTTGGTCGTTCCTGTTTTTTCTGAAAAATGGTCTTTGCCGAGGTTTTACTCCACAAATCCGCCAAGCGTTTATCTGATTTTAAGCCTTCCCCATAACTCGTCCCTTTTCCAGGTCTCTGAATTACGGTGCTGTCGTAACTCTTTGCAAATGACTTCAAATGTGACAAGCGCTTCCCGTGAACTGCTGAATAGTGAGCTGTAGTAGCAATGGCTGCTATATGCAGATGCGAGCTGTCACAGCGTGATAGCTTCCTCCATCCCACTCAAATCCTCTTTTCAAATAACGGTTCTAATATAGCTACAAAGGTTTTGCTAGTATCAACTTCCTTAACCGAATGAAATGTTATTTGTCTTGTATGTTTTATTAGAGTTCAAAATGAGGTCAACTGCTCAAAATTCAGTTTGAGTTACGCTCAAATATCGAACTCCGTAAAAAGTTACGTACTTCAACCACAAGCCACAAAACCTCTGGGCAACCGAAAATGGCCTAACACGAAAAAGAGCTAGGGATTGGATTTCGGACACTAGTTCAATGTTGTTATAGTTCGACGTTAGCCGAAGAACATTTTAATCAAAGACAAAATTAATGTTGATGGAAAAAGTAGTGTTACAATCAGGGATGGGTATCACTTCAAAAAATCAATTTGTTAAATCGATTCTGGTTTGTACTCTACAATCCTTTTCGTAAAATCTATTTTAAAATCGAAAGTTCAAATTAATTTTGATTACTGTCCAAAATCGGCTAATTCTTTTCAATCTTGATTTGCCTCCACCATTTTTCAAGCAATAATTGCGTGATAATGTTTAAAATTGATTTGATAAAACATTGAATATGTCCGAATATGTATGATATGTAATTCAAATGTATACATTTTACAATTATTAGTTGTTTCTGTAGGTAGATTTGATCCTCCCCTTCCAAACATTAGAACATTAAACAGGAACCTGGACAGAAATGTTATTTGGTATCACGAAAAAATTGGATAATCGGAAAGTTTCCCGATGATGCTATACGAGGGATTGATCAAAATAAGATTAATACATCAATAGTTTTCAGTTTGTTCCAGATAATGATTAAGTATTTTTTTAAATTTTTCTGCCAGTTGAAAACTACAAAGTTTTGTTTCAGAACAAATTAAGAAAGTATTAGTCAAAACCCAATTTTAATTTTGATCACGTCTTCATTTTAAGGGCTGATACACTGTGGAAGAGGTTTGATAGTTTAACTTCGTGATTGCAGTTGTACTAACGATCTCGTTCATAAACGGCCCCACCTTATCCCAACATCACACTTATCCCATGTAAATGGTATATTGCCAAGTCTGTGAGGTAAATTGTGGAGGTCTGGTTTAGTGCAGCGGGTCCCTTCTATATCACAGTGAAGGTTGTATCTCAAGCCGAACCTAATTGCTGGAAGGGGCCTTTATTAATTCATTAGTATATGTTAATTGCTTGTACTTTATTAGTCCAAAGACAATTAAGGTGTTCATTAACTAAGTGAGGATGCTCTTCCTTCCGCGCTCGGGTTAATCTTAATTTGAGTACGTGTTTTGCACCGTTTGGGCTATAAATTTGTAACACACGCGTGTGTGGTTTTGTAGTTTTCATACACACTCTCTGTTTGTCTTGAATAGCCCCCTGGTTGCTATACGTTATTTGCTCTTAACTTGTAGCACCTTGGGCGGTAGACTGTAAAGCCATGTTATTGACACATACTCTTTTTACTAATTTTAAAACCCTGACAACAGTTTCTCAAAGTTTTATTATTTCTGTATTAGATCGTCTTTCTACAACACGGTATGTAATGTTTATTTGTTGGACTCTGTGTATATTATCTATGCTTGACGCCTCCATACCATGCAACGCCTTAGACCTAACCATTTCAAATTTCAACACCAGAAATAGATTAGGAAAGACGTCAGTCCCAAGGAATCCTGACCTGATCACTGTGCCTCCAGATCACTTAAGTAACTTCTATCTGTCTCAGATGAGGTCTTTTCAAATGTCAGCTATTACGGAAATTGTTCGTCATTAAAACGAACATTAAGCATCTAATAACTGAAAATTAATGCAATGAAATAATGCCTACCTACCTACGCTTTGCCAGTCCGCAAATATTCACATTGCAATTATATCACCTGATGCGAAAAGTTACTGCTTACTGGCCGAATCGGAATATACGTTCCAGCAGATTTTGATGGCACTTCCATGAAATTTTAGGGTTAGACTGTGGATGGTACCTTATGGGTTTTATTGCTTAATTTCATCGCAATTTGATCATGATTCTGTCCATTGAAGAATTAGCTTGAGAGACCCAGAATACTTTCGAAGGAGTTGATGTATGCCAAGACATCTCCATTACTATTTTCCCGTGTAACAACTTGTATTTTCATCTTCATCCTATATCTTTCGAGAGTGCCTGGAACATTTCAACGATTTATACATTCTTGTTAAGAGGAAATTAATTATGTGACACATTAAATTTGGCAGACGTTTTTTCTTTCACTGGCTTGTCGCTCTCTCGGCCTGTAATTAGGTGAATCCACCCTTTATTTTTCAATCCCACGCTGTCCATCTTATGTTTTCCTGGACGTTATTAGAGGTGAACACAAATGTTTGTTTCTATTCCTTTTGCCTCTTATCAAATCAAAATATATCATCCTTTTCTCTATCTTTTTGTTTTCATTCTAAATTTATTATCATTTTCCTTTGAGGTATAATTTTTTTGGCAGTTCATGATTACAGTATTTATTGGTTCGGAGAACCATGAGTTCAAAAGATGATCATTTGCCCGAGCCAAATAAGACATGTTGTTGGAGTATTGTCGTTTTCGGCCTCTGCCTACTCATAATATTGTGTTGATTCAAGTACCGAAGGATGAACTCTGCCAGGTAGGGGCGCTAATTTTTACGACCGTGGAAATGCTGTCTCATAGTTCATCTGCTCCTAAAAACGCCCGACAGCGTAAAGAACATGGGTAAATCTATCTTCACTTGATGATAAACATGACTACTGTATTAGTTAATCACTTGCCATAAGTCTCGCTTCCTTTCTTTGTTACTCTAGAAACTTGCATGTTAGTTTCTTGGATGATTGGGAGTTCTTCATGTTCTATAGAAGTTTTGATTAGTAAAAGTGAACCGCCTTCTCTGTTTCCGCTGGGATGATCAGCTCTATAGCATTTGTATTTTTCTGGATAGAAGGGAAGATTTTCGGTTAATTTTGTCTCCGTAGCAAGCAAGATGTCAATGTTGTGCATTTGGACGAACAGTCCAAGTTCACTTAGTTTATTTGGAATACCCCGGGCATTTCAAATGCATATTTTTAAAGGATATCTGAAAGTTGAGTCACCCATCTAGTTTAAGTAGTTTAGGAATGATTTGTGCTAAAGTTTGTACAAGAGGTTGGATAATAGTTATCAGGCTTTCTATTTCACTGACTAGGAGATTAATGTTCTGGCCTTCTCTCACAGCATTAGAATAAGTGAATGGCACATGGTTGGGTGTGGAAAGGATGCCATGAAGTGGTAAAGGATCGACAAGAGGAGGGGGGTTATGGTTAAGGGTTTCTCCTGAGTTTTTATCATCCTGAGCGAGTCGTACAGACCGTGATTCCAGAGGGGTAGATCGGCGCGTTTTCTGTAGCTTGACATGATGTGGACATCCCTTGTAGTTAGCTGTGTGGCCCCCCACAGTTAGTGCAGATCGGTGGTTCATTGGCAGGTTTTTCTACATTCGTTAGTAGCATGCTGAAGATCACATTTGACGCATCGTGGCCGAAGGGAACAAACATTTTTACTGTGTCCATAGGACATGCATTTGGTGTACTGTTTAACAGACCTTTTTGGGCGAGGTGGCTCGATTCGAACTACTGCTTTGTAAAGACGAGTAACATTAAAGATCTCGGGGTTTTTAATATTTGGCTCAAGATCGAGGAAGCAAAGTGGCAAAGGAATTTTTGTGACTGGATGCAAAACGGGTACTACCTGACGTGGCTCAAAACCGAGCCTTTAATATCGTCTGTGAGCATTTCAACACCACAGGTTTGATGCTGACCTCTTATAACCACTCTAAAAGCCGCGTTCTGAGTTGGTTTGGTAGGTATAATAGTGGGCATTAGAATCAGTTAGGTATTTAATCATCTTTCTATACCCATCTATTGTATCGAATGAGAATTTGATTTTGTCTCCTGTGGAGTAATGCTTGAAGTCGCCAGTATCAAGTGAGCTGATTTGTTGAAGTAGTAAATTAATTTTGGTCAAGGTTTCTACAAAGATACGAGTTTTTTACGTCTGGCAGGGCGGCGGGGCTCCCCAAAAGGTGACTTATTATCGTCCGCTAGCTCGGCGTCATCCGTTTCCATTTGTAAACACGAATGTTTTGCGGCATGAAAACGGAACTCATACTAACACGCGCAGGGTCCTGACAATCAACACGGAGGTGTTGTTTCTTCATGCTCCAAGAGCATTCACGTTGATTTTATTTCTTTCCATCAAATTCCTGCCCTCAGGGACTGCGAACAGATGATCGTTCAGTGACTTGAGTGGGCTCATGCAATACATTCAAGTGATGTTTTTCAATAACGAACGTACAAAAGTTAGTGTTATTTGATAAGTTTTCTACATCCTGACTTTTGTCACTCAATGATTTGACCCTTTAGGATCCACTGAAACTGAAGCCTAGATCGCAGTCCCAATAGACCCTTTGTGATTTTTCACCCAAGTTGTATCAACTTGAGTCTTGTATTCTTGGAGAAAAACGTCAGACAAAATCTTTCAGAAATTTTTTTCTTTTTGGTCGATAAAAAGGTTCATCATTGAACATAATAAACCGAAAGGGAAACCATCAAACTCGGGAAACCTGATTTCACCCATATTTTTTAGTAATACAGTCGCGCAACCTGTTACCTTGCACGACGTTCCTCCTTGTTATATGGGTCGTAAATTGTAACTCTGATTCCTTCAACGTACGCGTAAATCCAAGGAGACCACAATCTTTTCTTGTAAAACACGCAGTTTTGTCGTGCCTAACCTTTCTTCCAGTACCTTCTGCAGTCGAATGTAACGGAAGAAGTTTGATTTCACTTTATACATAGGGCTATAGTTTTGATATCGTTTGTAATGATGAAAACCCTGGGATAGGTGTAGTAGAAACACTTATGCAGGATGTAGTTGTAGTTAAATTTAGTACAGAAAATTTAAATGAACTCTTTTCCCTTTTTTCCACCAGTTGCTGAAAAAATTTTTTTTTTAAATTCGTGGATCTTTTATTTTATAAGGATCCATTACGGACATTCTTATTCTACCATTTTGAACCCTAACACATCCTAACCTAGTGCATCATCGCTCTTTGGGGGATTCGAACAAAGTTTCATTTAACATATTTTCATCTTGTACATTTCATGTACATGTCATTTGTTCATTTAATGTATGAACTTACCCTTGTCATCTCTTTTCTCATCTTGGTGTCATACCGTCCGAATTCTGACTGTAGTCAAAGAAACCCCAAAACTAAAAATTTCTTTATATTCTTATCAAGCATTGATCTACTTTACCAAGTAAACAGTTTGGTTCTAATATCTGGTATTGGAAGGAGTTACCATGGCCTTACTCGTTTCCATGCCAGATATCTATATGTCCATCTACACTGAGCGGGCATCGTATGCAACGACCAAGCGCACCGCAGAACGTTTGTAAACGCCTAAGAGCAGATTGCGTTGGTTGTGACCCAGCTCGACAAATTACATGTGCGTTGGCCTTAGATCCATAAGTAATTTCCACGTCCTCACCAGCATTACGTCACCCCATTATACAATTGAGAACATGATTTAAAACTTTGAAAACGGATAATGTTATCCCCGCCTGATGCGAGAAAAGGAGACTGCAAGCTGGAACGGCTTCTCTCCTTCGGACTTCGCTGTTGAAAAGGTTTTCGTTCTCAAAATGCTGAAGTCCGCTGGATTGAATTGGAGCAAGAACGAACGCTGCTCACAAACTGCTAGGAACGGGTGAGTTTTTATACAGCACATGAATCATCTTTGTGAACGACCAGAAACTCTGTGTACAAGCCTTTATATGTAATAGGTACTAGTATGTGTCACTCATAAGAATGTATGTGGGGTACACAACACAGTAATTGGCATTGTCAACAATTTGTGCCTCATCTTAACTTTCAATTTGTAACTTATACTGTATCTTAATCACAATGTATTACCCATAGTTCTGGACTGTTCAAAATAAAAGATAAATTAGGAAACTTAATAATAAAGAGAGTCATGTATAATGAATGACTGAAAGATTGGGGCACCTACTCCTTTCATGAGCCAAATGAGACAGGGATGCCTGAAATGCTCATAGTCAACTGTAGTTTATTTTTCAAGGCATCCTCCTAAAAAGCACCATTTCACGTAGATGTTTGAACGCGTTTGAGATATCCCCTTAATGCCCCGTTAGGAGCGCCTAAGATTCCAGGGAAATGCCTCCTTTTGATTCACCCTCGCCATTCGATTCCATGTCGTCGTACCCTAGTTCCCGTTTCAACTTGTTAAGCCCCCTCTCTCGTCGTACTAACAGGGTTATGACGTCGCTTCTTTCTGCTTCGCCGCTATCCGAAAGAGTTTATCCAACTCCGATCTTTTCTCCGTGTCGTCCTCCTCCGGTCATGGTAATCTTAATTGCACGCTACAACCTTCTTAATCAACGATTCCTGATTCAGCGGTCCTCGAAAGAAAGTAATTCACTCGCTAGTTCATCTCTTCTTTTCACGGTCTAATTTCCATTAATTTCTGCCTCTTCGTTACCGGTCGATCTATCTCTTCATTTTATACCGCGAATGAGTTACTCCATCATCTCGAAAGATCGCTGAAAGGATAAAACGATTCGTACAAACTAATTTGTAGGAAAAAAACATCATAGTGACGATGATCATCCCTGCTGAATAGATTTACTTTTTTCCCTTTTGTATATAAATAAATCCCTAATTTACACTGCTAATAAGAAAAATGGTTCAAGCTCCACTTTACAGGATCTTTGATCTTCACGGTTCACCGCCAACACACAGCACCGAACGCTCCTTTGAATTTCTAATGTAAATAGCAAGTTAAACCTTGAGCATTAATGAATAGTGTTACTTGATGTCAGAAATTCCGTTTGTTGGACATTTGTCATAATTTCATTGAGTATTTTCGAGGCATGAATAGGCTATCGTAGTGTCTGCTTTTTCAAAATCATTGCTTTTTTGCTTTATATTAGTAATGTATACAGGATGGCTCTTAATGAACGAACCACTCTTTTTATTTCCGTTGATTGTGGAGAAATCAAAAAACTTGTCGAAGTAACCTCCCCTTATTTTTTTGCAAAGAATTTAATCATTGCATTTTTGCCCTTCGCGCGCACCAACTTTGTTTTTTCAAATAGAACCGCGCAATGTTTATTACAGAATCTGATCCTACATCCAATTTTATGAACATTTTACTTCGACGACTTCTTTTTTGTTGGACTCATCCAGGAGCGTCCAGAAGCGCCCAAAGTTTGCCTACTCCTGAAACGACGCACTGTTTCTTTGTTGCAACTAAGTAATCGAGCCGTCTGACGTATGCTGGAGTGAGGATTTTCCCGTTGGTACAGCAACGCGTCGAAATCAAAGTCAAAGGAGCGGACATTCGAAGGTCTTCCGGCTGGACCAGAAACGTCAACTCTGCCCGTACGATCGAAACGCCGAAACGTGCGTAATATCGTCTGGTGATCAACACGCCGATTAAACAATTGCTGACAAGCGGCAGCAGTTATACGAGCGTTTCGATGCGTGTAGTACAACTTCACTATTTCGCTCATTTGGTTTTGAGTAAAACGCGGTATGTTTTACGCACTCGAGGACGTTCACAGTGAGACTACCAACCGGGTGAGTTGCTTCTCACGACTGAAGATATCTTCAAAATTCATTCAAAAATCTTCAAAATGAAGATGCATATCGAGTAAACAAGGATCAACTTGGGAAGTTGTAACGTGATGGGTTTGTAACGTCTGATCACAAAGTGCAGCAGATAAGCAGTCCGAGAGTTCGGCGATAAATCCAAGTTGTTTACCTCTAGTGGATCAATTTTATTCAAACGTACTAGGCACCATAACATTCCTGTTTTCTCCGAGTATCCTTCGGGTGCAGGATCCGAACCGCTTGCCTAAAAACTTATCTAACTAAAACGAAAATGATCAAGGGCCAGGATAAGGTGATTTTTTTTCCTAACTACCACGTGTCAGGCGTAGGCAAACTTTGGGCCCTTCTGGACGCTCCTGGGTGCGTTAAAAAAAAAAAAAAAAGTCGTCGAAGTAAAATGTTCATAAAATTGGATGTAGAATCCGATTCTACAATAAAAATTTGGTGGTTCCATTTGAAGAAACTAAGTTGGTTTGCGATGCGCAAAAATGCAATGGTTAAATTCTTTGCAAAAAATAAGGGGAGGTTACTTCGACAAGTTTTTGATTTCTCCACAATCAACGGAAATAGAAAGGGTGGTTCTTTCATTAAGAGCCACTCTGTATAGAGCGTCTGACGTTACATACTGCAAAGTTGAAATCCGAGGATGTGAGGCCAGGGCTACTGATTCTGCAGACTCAAAAACTACCGAAATATTCATCATCACCCTACTGGTTCATAAGAAACCTAAATATATCATGTTGGTCAAAAAGTGATGGATGTCACTTTTTTCTAAATCAAAAACGGCTACGGTTAAGTGGGGAATAGGTGATCTCCAGTGGAGTTCGGAAAATCCCCTGCTTGATAAATGCTTAATTCAACAGAATGATGCCAACTTTTAACAGTGTCAGCTGTCTTTCCTCTGGCATATAATCGGTTGAACTAATGCGTGGTGTCAGTCACTTTTGTTGGTAGGTCGCCAAAATGGACCAGTGCGGTGGTCACTACTCAGTCCTGACCCCACACCCTTGGATCCCTACTTCTGAAGATTCGGAATGCAAAGATATCAGGTCAGAATTGAGTCGAGTTACCATGCAGTCAAGAGATTGTCGATCTGATTCGTCAGAACCACCTTCAGCATCGCCGTGCGGTGGTGACGACAGACTAGGTGGTACTTTGCATCCTGAAGTACGGAGGTTATTTTGAACAGTTACCTAACATAGGAATATTATTGTGTTTTTTAAAGGCTGAGGTTAAACATCGAGTTTCCAAGAAGAAATGACTTTACATTCCCTGTAGCCTGAAATTGATATATTTTTACGGAAAATACTTCTTTTAAAAGTATTTTATTCTTTGCTGAGTGTATGTCAGCATTCGGTTCTTCGTAAAAAATATTGTAGTCAGCCTCAAAATTCTTTACGCATAATGTTTTTTTTTTCTTTTGCTCTGTTATAAAACTGAAATGTGAATAAAAACACTTTTACTATTTTTTTATTCTCTTTGAGTGTATGTCGAAATTTTGATAAGAATATGGGAAGAGAAAACTCGTCGAATGGAATACTCAAACACATTTGGATTGAATTGGCGACCGTTGGTAATAACTTTCCTTATTTTGATGATATTATTATTCCATTTTCTTGGTGGGGAAAAAACCTCAATCTATGTGAAACAATAAAAATCAGAAGTTCTATAATGTGTTTTCACACAAAAAAAGACACCATCGATATTCAACAAACTTGAAATTACTGCTTGGACATAGAATACTTGGCAAACGGGAAAATATTACTGGAATGAAAAAAAGAGCTTGAATGAGGAAGATGTCTTGCCAAGAAAAGTTGGTTGCTAGCGGTGGGACGCGCTCGGGAGGGTCCTGTGGGATGACGAGGTCCTTTCAATTCATTGGTTCTCAGAGGAGTTAATCAACACTCTCCACAGCCACTTTACTGCGTAGTTGGAGTTTGTTAGTGAATATTCAGCGCCCGTTGACCCGGATTAGGAAGAGAACACGAGTTCTCCGCCGTTCCCATCTCTCTCTGTCGGCTCCTATGAATCATAACGCCACATTTATGTCGTTCCATGAAAACAGGACCTGAGGGGCCCCTTGTATTTCATACCTCTCACTCCACTTGCTCCCACGAACCTCCAAACCTATAAGCAGACGCCCTGGAACCGAAAACTTGGCAAGTGCCGCTTCCTTCTTTGCCGAGTGCGAAGCGTTACGTGCGACCATCACTTCTGTTCTTGGTCCCTCCATTATGCATTCATACATACTTGCATGTTCGCAGTTCTTCCCTCCATCGGCCCTTAAGTCGGCTTACAACGCCTTCAACTTCCCCTCGCTTCCTTTTCGGGGGTTGTGAGATTTCCGAATCTAGTATCCTACCTTTCTCTCCGAAGGATCGTGAGGGCTTCCTAATGTAAGCAGTCGTTAGCGAAGGAGGTTCCGAGACGAACTTCCGTGGCTGGCATTAATATGGAATACTTTAAATTGAGCTGGCCTGCCTGAAAAGGGGTTTTTGCGATATGAATAATACAGTTCAAGGAGTGCAAAGAATTTGGCTTCCATCTTGGTTTATTTTTTGTTAGACGAAAAATCACTTAGTTGTAATTATTGAGGAAGCAAAAACATGGACGCAAAGATGCAAAAAGGACTCTATTTCATTTAAAATTAATCATGAGCATTAAATTAACCATCACTGTGGCGTCCTCGCTAGTTGCTACCTTGTGAGTGTGGCTGTGTAGATGTCATACATCGTCACATCTTTGAAGTGACAGCTGAGTTTTCGTCCGGTGTTGAAACTTAGTCCTAGGGCTCACCTTCCAAGTTCACAGCACAAGTAAACTTTTTCTCTTATTCAAATCTGAAGACCAACTGTAAGGAATTTCGATTCCGATTCGATTCGAGGCTTGATGGTTACAAACTTGTGTGTTTCCGTGTTTCGTGTTTTTCAATTGCCCTTTTTACCTTGAAAGTGGTAACCTTTTTACTTGTAAGTTTATAATATTATTAACCCCCCAAGATCCGTTTAATTTTCGTTAAATTTTGTGAAGTTTCCATTTGGATTTCATTGTATAATTTAGTGGAAGTATGTTTATTTCAATAAAAACGGTTGAATCTCTTATTACTCTATACATTTGGTTTATTATTCAATAATAAACCATTGTAATCGCTCTGGAAAAAAAATGCTAACCCCCCTGAAAATTTCATGGTTTATGTTTCAAAGGGTGTAGAATCCGAATCTGCAATAAAAATTTTCCGTCCGTCCGCCGTACCGTCCGCCGTACGGCTGGAGCAAAAGATCAGAAATTTTCAGGAAAAATCCATCTTGGTCCGAACGCCCCAATTCTTGAGCCAGCTCTCTCAATTTAAAGTGCCCTTTAAGGGCTGTAAAAGTTTTGTAAAATCCCTGAAAACCTCAAAACAAGTCGAATCGGCCTAAATATTTGCTCTTTTTGAAGAACATACCATTAGGAATCGAATGAGCCCTTCCCCACGTCCGTAGGTCAAACTATTCCCGATGTATGGCCCGATTTAAGGTGCCATTTGCGTTTTTTGGGTTAATATTTTTGTTTGTAACCTAGTGATGCCGAAGCGTCGAGTTGTAGTGAATGTAGATACTGTCCGATGTTACTTGTAGTTTATAGCCGATACACGGGTTGAAGCATTGTATATATATTAATGGATTATTCAATATTATTACGGGGTTTATTATTCAATATTATTACTGGGGTAAATAAGTATTCTTTCACCTGTGAAACACGCACACTATTAGTACAAATCATGAACGCAAGCATTTTAATAAACCCCAGAAAGAATTTTTTTTACCAGATTTTGATTGCGGTCTTATGGGCTGGGGCATGGTTGGGTGATTTTAAAAGGATAGTGCCAAGGGAGTCTAATTAAGGAACTCGCTATTATAGCTGCAATAAAAATATTACTGAGTATGACTGTATCCTAAGTTGTTAATGAATCCCACTATTGTGGTGAAGCAATAACTAATATATTTAGAAGTTATTCTAACATCTTCGTAGGGCTCACATCAAAGGCTCTGAGATTATTGTACTTTTCTTTGTTCATCGCAGCTCCAAAGTAGGATACTGGAGGAGAAATTCGTGTGAAGCCTGGCACCGCAACTTCGCACGGTGATTCCTTCGTGTAGTCAAGTTCGACTGGCGCTCTTTAGAACCGTACGGAACAAGAAAACTGCCTTCGTATTCATTACTCCCAACCTAACCACACAGGACGACCGTTAAGGTTTTGTTCTCTTCTCCATAAATTCCATCAAAGGCCGGAGGAAACACTTGGTACTAAGCACGGGTACCCGAGGATAATATAACGGGAGGGTGCAGATAATTGCATTTAACCAGCTAGCAGATTCCCGCCACCCTGCTCCGCCTTAGGCTTAGGCTGTAAACCCCTGTTAAATCATTGGGCTATAGCAGCTGGGCTAATCCCTTCGATTTAACCAGTGCTTCCGGTCCCCTCCAACTAGTCTGGCCTATCCTGAATCCCCTATCGCTCCCAATAGGCTTATGATCGTGTAAATAATCCCCTCCCCCTGTCCATTTTACAACTCTCTTTTGCCATCAGGCGCGAGTTGCGAAAAACGTCCTGGTGTCATCAGGTT
Organism: Creontiades dilutus; assembly: GCA_031894815.1. NCBI lineage: Eukaryota > Metazoa > Arthropoda > Insecta > Hemiptera > Miridae > Creontiades > Creontiades dilutus. Next base: position 166,908 of record JAVIWC010002510.1, on the reverse strand, counting down.
TTGTGACTGACGCAGATTATCTCTGTACCGATTCCCCCGGTTTTCGTGTAAAGGCTGTTCAAATCCTTCTTAGTTTACGATCACTTTAATAATCCTCTCCAAACTACGTTTTGCAATTGATGTGATTTAGGTAAAACCTCGAATGGTAGGTAGGTTTCCAATCTCAAATTGTAATTGTACAAGTTTTCCCGGAGTGAAACTCCTGAATCCTTTGGTCCCCGGATGCGTTTTGTTTTCAGCCTATGGCTAAAATTCAAGAAGCATAAAACATGCTTAAGCCGCGCTTTTTTTTATTAATTTGTTGTTTCCCTTTCGATAATATCTTATCTGTTGTTTTAAATTTGTTATTTTTATTACTGATACTTGAACGTTTTTTGTTTTGTTTTCTAACAGTTATGTTGTTGCCAAACTAATTTGCCATGTGACTATTTCTGCAAGGCTTACAAGCGGCACAATATTTACTATTACGGTTATTTTACTAACCATTTATAAAAACGCATTATTTGATTAATATCATGTTAGTAAATACAAAACTGCGACTCAAAAATATGAGGAAATTCGGGAGCTTTTCAACGGAAAGGAACGATTTTTGTGCGATGAACTCTTGGGAAGTTCCATTTTCCTACCAACGGCTTGATTTTACGTAGAAGTGTTCAGAAAATTTGTTGGGCACTTTTTCATGACATATAAAAACGTGACGTTTTTTTGCAAGAATTCATGCTTCTAGGATCAATGCTGTAACTAATTGCGAACAAAACATATTTCCTTTTTTCCCAACAATTTTCAATTTACTGTAATTCTACTCCAAAACGCTATACGTTATTAATCAAAGTTTATTTGTGTATTAGATAGCTCTTTAATGTCTTGGTCTACTGAGCGTATCCTATAAAACATTATCTCATCTTGGCTCCTCCAAAACTAGTAATTTGATCTAATATGCCTTAAGAAGAGCTCCGTTTATACTGTAGCCTCGTTGATCGATTAAGTCAGAGCTCCATTAAACTTTGTAGCTGTCAGGCCATAGGATGACTTCGTTATAAACATAACTCCGTAATCAGAAACTACTAGACCATCAGTAGTAACAAAAGGTACCAAACCGCCTATAATTGGTGATTGGTAAAACACCAAAATCCTCGTCAGCTGCTGATCGTCGACTCTGTTGAATCTCAAAGTATTTATTAAAAGATTTGTAAGGAGATTCAACAAACCAGTCCTCAGACTTTTGTCTCTATTACGTTCAAATTGTTTCAGTCAGCCACTTTACCGACTCAAGAAATCGCGACGTTTATTGTACCAACAAAAACGAGAAGCTGACTCCGCTTTACGAAGCTTGAAAAGAAAACTGCCGAGCGAAAAAGTAAAAGACAAAACCGTGCTTCTGCTACGTCAACTTGAAAAATGTTTTGATGAGATATATAAAGGAAGAAAGAAAAGTACAATCTGAGAAAGCATGACGAGTGTATTTATTTGCCTGGGGGCGCGCTCGCCCCCTTCACCTCCTCCGAATGCCACCAGTTTTCCCCCATCCAACTGATTGTTATTCTCTGCCTGTACTGTCCCACTCTCCCCCAGTAGACTCGGTGGCTTCGAAGCTTTTTTGCCTTTTACAGGCTTTAGCTCCTCGCTCTTTTTTTTTCCAAATGCCGAAGCTGCAGTTCTCCTTTCGACCGGAAACTCTCAATCGATTTTTCTTCTCCCTATCAGATCTACTATCCACGCCGTTTCGAGGGATTGTCGTCGTCTAACGGTCGACGCCTCCCATTTGATTCCAGCATTCGGATGGTTAACATAACGAACACTCATTTCGGCTTCCCTTACTGTCTTGGTACATAGAACACTTTTGAATCCATCGAGTTTCCTTAGCTGAATTTTTGAAATACTGATCAAAGTTTTGAAAGATGTTCCATAAGAAACTTTGAATTTCTATTTTGTTATCAAATTTCTACGAACGGTTTTCCATTTTAGCAAACTTTCTAGGAGCATGTAGAAATACAAAAAAATTGAACTGTACATCTTGAAATACAAAATTTTCGTCAATGAAATCTGTTTTGAGGCACCCTGAAACAATTCCTGGAGTTTATATTTAGGTATACCTCTGTACATCCTTGTTTTCTGGTTTATCGTAAGAAAATATCGTGGGGTTCCGGGTAAAAGTGACCAAGTAACATTTTTTTCAAAATGAGCTTTTTTGTCATTCCGGTACTAAGGAACGTTGTCTACTGTGTGTTGTTGCTAAAAACGTTATCTTCAAACTGATGTGTATAAAATACTTGAAAATAAATTTTACCTGCCTGACCCAAAGAGTTTCATGTGACCAAATGGCATTTGAACTCAACCACCTAACACGAGATAGATTGTAAATGTACTCTCGCTGATGCATGTAAATGTTATCAATTGCCATTTGATCACTTTTACTGTGTAAGATTTGTAAGATTGCATAGTGGGTAGGTGAAAATGACCAATTACAGTGGTAGGTAATTGAGAACCTTTTCTAACAGAAATAGTTATATCATTGTTATTAGATGCTTGGCAACACGATAAATTAACTAAAAAACTATTCAATTCCTCAATTTCATGTAACTATGCGACTTTTTTACAAAGAATTGAATTGACCAAGTTAGTAGAGCTTGAAACTCCAGGCAGGTAAAATTGATCAAATGATAGTTTCCGAATAAACAGCTCTTATTTAATCTGAAGTGAATTTTGAAGCACGATATCATAAGGGGGCACTAGCTAACTACCTACAGGATAACGAAAAATCGAAACATGGTCGGATGAGACATCACACAACCAGTGTTAGTAAGGAGAAAATAGGTGAAACTTCAGATCACTCCCCTGTAAAATTTTTCAAATGTTACTTGGTCACAAGGTTACTTGATCACGATATGATACGAACGACCTGTGACAAGCAATATCTGAGGTAAATGGAGTGACGCCTAATAAATTTATGATCTTCGCCGCGACCGTGTCATGGAACGGAGTGTGAAAACTGCCTCGGAGCTTCACAAGTTGGACATGTTGACAGCAGTGCTTCGTGGTATCACAACCCACTTCCTTCGAAGCTCTTACCTCAACTGGTGGACAGTTTATGGGGGCACTTCCTTTCATCCCTCTTTCTCAATCACCCTCAACTTCCCAAATCCCCATGGTCGGCCTTATTCGGGTAAATCTGGTAGCCATTGACACTTTATTTAGTTTTTTCGTCTTGTTTAATGATGTGTCTCCTCGGCATTTGAGAGAAGTTAAAAATGTGTGTGAATTTGTGTGTGACTGTCAATTTTCGCAATAACTCTCCCTAAGATGAGATAGTAAGTCCCCAAATTCTTTCGAAAAAGGTGGATTTTTACACGAAGTAATAGTTTAATGGCCAGCACTTTTTTTGCAAAGAAAATTGCTTAGTATTGATAAAAAATAAAAAACGCTGCGAATTCTTTCACTGGGGTTTATTATTCAATTGGCTTGCGTTCATGATTTGAATTTCTACTAAGCTTTGGAGTGTGCATGTTTCACAGGTGATAGAGCGATTATTGAATTTCAGGATATGCATAGAGCACTTAAATCTGTTCTCAACCAAAATACCTATTTGGATTGATCAGTTGATCATATTTTTGTGCCTCCCGAAATTCAATAATCGCTCTCGCACCTGGGAAACATGCACACTCCAAAGCTTAGTATAAATTCAAATCATGAACGCAAGCCAATCGAATAATAAACCCCAGTGAAAGAATTTGCAGCGTTTTTTATGGTTATCAGAATGCTTCAACCCGTGTATCGGCTACTTAGCCTTTTAGGAGTTCACTCCAGTATCCACATTACTGCATCACTACATCATTACGTCACTAGGTTACTGATATCAATACAAAAACAATAATTAACCAAAATAACGGGAATTTGGCACCATAAATCGGGAATGGTTTGACCTACGGACCTGGAGAGGGGCTCATTCGATTCCTCGTGGAGTGTTCTTCAAAAAAGTACAAATTTAGGCCGCCTTGACTTAAAATTTGTACATTGAATAATAAACCAAAATGGCAGCAGACAAATATTTGACGGATAGAGTAGTCTATTAGTGTACTATACCATTCAGGAAATTTTGCATGAACATTAGCAATGCATAAAAAGTACTTAAATTCCTATAAAATTCACTAAAAACCTAAAAAATAGTTTCCAACCTTCAGAATTGGTAAACTATAAAAAATAACTTTGTTGCTATTCGAATTATTATTTCTATTCACTTAGAGTGCAGACATTTTCTTGAAAATTTACCAACCGTGTTACCAACTTATGCGTGTAAACCTAATTTTGATTATCTCCCTTTTTGTAAAATTACAGCTAGTAAGCTGTAGTTGAACCCTCGAACTAACATATTTAACTTTTTCGTAACTGTTTCTTTTCAATTATCAGTCTACTTCAGGAAAACTTTAATTTGAAGATTTCTCAATAAAATTCCTTTTAGAGCCTAAAATCAATAACCATCTTTTGAAGAGCTCGTTCAACAAGAAAACAATGAAGACTTGGAAACTGTTTCATTAACATGTTTGTTAATTGATTAAGGAACCCACTAAAAACTCCTTTTAAAACGGATATTAGTGCGAAGTAATTGAACTAGATCTCTCTTGATTTGAAACGTCTTGGAAATTTACTTTTAATGATTTCCCGGTGAAAATTATCAACAATGTTTGACAGAGGTTAAATATGAACAATTGGTAGTTGGTACGTTTTTGGATCTCGTTTGGAAATTTCCATTTTAAATGCACAAAAGTTCTGACTGCCGTAATACTCGTTTGGTTCGTCAAAAGAAGAAAATAAATTAATTTAGTTGACAGTGCTTTTTATGCACTATGATGTGGAGTGGTTTTAGAGACAAGTGTGTCATTTCCGGAATTTGTTCGATTTTTTGGTGCTTATTTCTCTGAATAAGTATACATTTGAGGGTTGAGAAACGGTAAGGTCAGGAAAACTACATCTTTTAATTGGTAGCAAGAGTTGAATTCATAATTGAATATTTTTCTTATTATGGATAACTTGAGCGCATGCAGGAGACATGAAACCTAATCTTTCAATAACTCTAGATAGAAGAACGGGGAAATGCTAACACCACCTTAAGTCGTATCCGTGTTTGAATATGTATTTCATAAAGCGGGTGTTTAACATCGATAATGGGTCATCGTTAGAGTTAATAATAGTAAGGCCTTAATAACCCAGATCTTCCAATGGATCTTGAAAGAGGACCATGGAGATTGAAGTGTTAAAAAGCTTGAGTAGTATCCTGGATTGAATTTTCCATCAATGAAAAACTGAAGGGGTGTTCAACGTGCAGTGTTCATGAAATTTTCCATTTAGGAAACCTTGCTCTCATTACGAACTCTAATAGAAATCTCTTGTTATTGGTAGTCGATATGAGTATTTCTATGTTAACTAGGCAGTGAATAGGTTGTCGTAAACAATAAGTAAACGTGAGGGAGAAAAAAAAACCTGAGAAAACAGCCACTTGAAGGTTTTGAGCTGCCTTCCCTCATTCACACTTTCCTCATTGGAGCTCACCTCAAGGGGGCTCTTCTCGGATGTGATAATTAATTGCTTCCACCCCCTTCCACCCTTCTTTACTACCTCTCAACACCCCCAGTCCACCCCCATCGCCTACCCTCTCTCGCCACCTCGTTCCGACTCCCTTTCCCTACAGCCTCAACTCTCGCCGCCTTTTCCAAGGTTTCTCTTGCCCTACCCTAATGCCCTTCTCTTGGCCCCGACCCTACCTTAACACCTCGCTCATTTCAACACCCTGGAGCCCGTTTTCACATCAAACCTTCCCACCCCTCCCATTTTTCTTCTCCGCTCCCCAAAAGACTTTATTACCACAACACAACCACGAATATAATTTTAATATCCGTATTTTTCTTTTAGTTAATTAAGCATCCTTGTCTACTGAATTTTTTTCTCTCTTTAGTTTAATGTGTTTTTTCACATTTCAATAATGATGCTTACAATGTTTGCATTAAATTACTTTTTTTAATAAAATCTTTCCAACAACTCATCATATTAAGCCGCCCAACGTTGGAATCACGACTCGGATTATGTTAACCACAAGGGAACAATCAGTCGCAAAATAAATTAACATTTTTTGTTGCATGGACTTGGAATCATGTGAAAAATTAGTGATCATAAAAATTGATCATCTAATATTGAGCCATAAATTTCACGTCATATCAGTGCCTCTACAGTTACCTTTTCAGTACACGGATCCGTTCTTATAGGAACTTTTCTAATGGTTTCATCGACTCATCTTTGTCGTTTACTTAACCTCTGTGATGGTGATCTGAGAGGAGTTGCTCGTGACAACGTGTGTTTACGAAGATGAATCTACGAGTTTTTTCACGACTGAAATTATATACAGGGTGGATTCGGATAAGTGACGAAAGAAATTTTCTGTTAATCTGCATAAAAAATGTAGTAAAACCCCGCCAACCGAACTTTTCTATCTCAATCCGTTCTCTAGATATAATTTTTTTGAGGTTTTTTTTTTGTCAGAAAACCACGTTTTTCTACATAAAAACCCACGTTTTCCTACTTTAAAACAATTTCTTTCTACTTTTGACCACATTTTCAAATTCAGCGTAAAAATTTCCTTTACGACCAATGCCATTCATAATCATAATCGATCTGAGGACCGATGTGAATTCAGTTCAAACATTGAAAATTTATTAAATAGGTAAATATTATTCAATATTATTACTAGTTTGAATTACTTTTCATTTTTATTGCACTTATAACTTTGATAGAAATTATTGAATTTCAAAACTAGTGCATAGACCACGTAAATCGGATTTAATCGAAGATGGAAGGACTTGAGGTTCAATAAAAAAACGTCGCCTGATGCAGAAATTCCAGTTTGAAGAAAAAAATTATATATACTTAGGTAAATATTTCAGGCAAATTACAAAAGAATTGATATTCATGATTTGAATCTTACTAAGCCAGTGTGCCGAAATATATACATTTAATTTCATTTATAAATCGGTTGGTCAATAATATTTGGATTGATTCGCCTACCTGTCTAAATTCTTTGGCTGCATCGTTTAAATTTGGATTTGGGGAAGTTTTAACGCAATACGAGTTTGATAAAAATTTTTTATTAGTGGGGGAACAGCCGTGCAAATTCTTTCACTGGGGTTTATTATTCAATCGGCTTTGCAGCGTTTTTTCAAGTTGTTTTTTTTTTCTTCAGAAAACCACGTTTTTTCACATAAAAATCCAAGTTTCTCCATTTTATAACAACTTTTTTCTACTTTTGACCACATTTTCGGATTCAGCGTAAAATTTCCTTTACGACCAATGCCATTCATAATCATAATCGAACCCCTGAGGACCGCAATTGCAGTTCAAACATTGAAAATTTAAAAAGATTGCTAGTATCTGAATTACCTTCATTTTTATTGCACTTTCAAAAAGCGTGCTGGAACTTTTCAAACCTCAGGAAAACCTGCAAATTTAATCAGCTTTCTAATGGTATGGTCAACTTTGCGATTCCGCGCCGACCTGATGCAGAAATTCCAGTTTGAAGACAAAAAAACGTTAGGCAAATTCCGGTCTTAAAAGGAGGATATTCATGTTTTATCCGAATCCACCCTGTATATATACATTTAATATATTTTTGATATATATATAATTTTATTTGTCTCACTTTTGGTTTAAGTTATAAAATTTGTCAGCCTCTGTTTCAATAAGCATGCGTTTTACTGGTGAAACTCCTATTTCTTTGACAAAGTCGTCGTTACACAAAAACGTTGCAAATTATTACACGGATGTTTATTATTTCTGTATTAAAATACATCTTCTACATATCACTGATGTAAGGCGTACTCCATGGTACGTTCTCAATTAAACCATGGATTTATCAAGTCCTCATTTGTCCTTCTCTGGAACACCCAAGTCGCTTGAGGATGGATGGATATATGTTTTTATTAAATGTTTCATTTTTTTCGACAATTGATATTCCAACATCCATTCTGTTAGTCGTTTCCTATTTATGTGGAAAGTAGATCTGAGGGTAGGAATCCAGTTTAGAGGTTCGTACCATTCTTTTCTCATTGCTTAGTTGAAATATCAGCTCTCTCATCGCTAGTTAGTTTTATCTACTAAAAATTAAAGTGGGCCACAGGTTTCCCGACGACTTGAAGAAGTTACACAGAATTTTTTCTTTCTTCACTGCTGAAAAGTCAATTTTCTAAACGTCAGCTCTTCAATAATAATAATAATAATAATAATAATTATAGTTCTCATTTTAATGACAAGTCTGGAAAGCGATGCTTGATGTATATCGGTCAGAGCTATTGCTTTCTATTCATCAAACTTTTTTATATTTAAATCAAACTTAAAATCCATCCTTTTATTTCTAATGCTACTGAAGTCACGATCCTCAAATTTCATTCTAATCATTAAAGTAACACCAAGATAACCGATCAGTACATTTCCTGCAGATGTACGATTTTGTAAAAATGGTTATTGAAATTGGACGAAATTCGTTAATTTTGGAAAAACGGTTTCAACAGTTTACTTACAAATTCGGAGCTCAAGAGGGTATATATTTTCTTCGTGTTCGATTAAAAAGTTTCATTTTTTAATATAATAAACCAAAATCCTCTCTCTGTTTCGGAGCAGTGTTGAGCGGTACTAGTTTAGAAGGAGTTCCTGTTATATCTTCCTTAAATAATCCCAGTGTTATTTGATTGTGTTCGCATGTGTCTTTGTCCTTCAAGAGCTCGGCACACACCCCACAGTTGTAATTACTGGGTTATCCAATAATTTTCAACAAATTATCTCCATAATACATTCTTAAAATCCCGAAATTGTGTGTACCCTGAAGGAGCTGTGTTATTACGTGAAGGAGCTTTCAAAACAAATCAACAAAAAAAAAAAAAAGGTTTTTCTCTCAAAAGGTGAGATGAGGGGGAGTTGATTGTGACGACGTGTGTTTATAAAGATGAATCTACCATATTCCTACCATTCTTTGAATGCTGTCCAATCTTCTATTGGCAATAGCTGCTGCTACTTGTATTTCTGGATGCCATAGACAAATTCTATTGCACATGTAGCTTTTATTTGTCATAGTCTTGATATTTTTGTTTGCAGAATGTTCCTATGGTATACTAATGTAGTAGTGACTCTTATGCACGCGATTCATAAGTTTTATCTTTAATGTAATAGTTTTATCCACTATCATAGAAACATAGATTCAACTTTGTTTGAAGTAATGTTGTTTACTCATCCTTGTTGATTTGGTTTCTTATAATGAAAGCCCTATACTAAATCCACCAGTTTTGCATACTGTAGGTACCATACTTTTGAACATTTAATTTCACTTCAAGTCGTGAAACTATTGTGGTACATTGCATCAAAATCAATCCAAGTGTACCAGAATCAAAACAAGTTTCATGAATTATTATGGGGAACTCCCCCCGCTTTGTGTTTCCTGCGAAAATCAACAACCAACCTGAATAAGTGAGGAGCTCGCAGAGTATCGATTAGAGGGTCGAAGGTGTTTCTCCCGACTACGGGAAATATGTAGATGAAATGCAAAAATATCTCATTTAGTAACTGTCTAGTGGCGGGTGATAGGGACTTCTGGGCTGTATACCCCTTTAATGCCGCCTCAAGTGAGATTGGGAAGAGGGGGTAGGTTTCACTTTGGTTAGGCGTTAAGGTTAGTAGGCCCCTTAGAAAGAGGAAATGGGGCACCGTTAGCGTCCCAAGTCTTTGAAGAAGAGGCAGTTGAAAGGACTTCTTCATTAGGACTCTACCGTCGTTCGCCTTCCTCTCACCTTCTCCGACTCCAGGTCAAGGGTTACCAGTTTTTCTTTTCCTCCAGAATCCGTACCCACGTTTATCCCTCCTTTTGCAATAAAAAGAGACGGTTCCGCGACAAAGAGGTTTCCTCGGGAGTGCGAGATTGAGACCCGACCTGATTGTCAATGGATTCTTCCTCGCTTCAGTTATGATTGTGTTATTCAAAATAGTGGCGATAAAATTTAATAATGTCACTAAATAAACCGAAAGAAATGTTTGACATATGAACATTCTTGTTCTTTGCTCGGTCATCATGTATTGGTTTATTATTCAATAATAAACCATTGTAATCGCTCTTGAAAAAAAAAAAAATTCTAACCCCCTGAAAATTTAATGGTTTACGTTTCAAAGGGTGTAGAATCCTAGAATACAAATTTTTCCGTCCGTCCGCCGTACGTCGTACGGCTGGAGCAAAATATCTGAAATTTTCAGGAAAAATCAACGTCCGACTACGCCACGAATCTTTATCCAGACTTTCACTTAATTTAAAGTGCCACTTAAGGGTTGTCAAACTTTTGTAAAATCCCTAAAACCTCGGCTGGAGCAAAATATCTGAAATTTCCAGGAAAAATCAGTATTGGTCCGACAACGCCCCAAATTCTTTAGCCAGCACTCTCACTTAATTTAAGGGTTGTCGAAGTGCCCTTGAAAAAAGTCAAAGCGGCCTAAATTTGGACTCTTTTTGAAGAAATTTCCATGAGGAATCGAATGAGCCCTTCCCCAGGTTCGTAGCTCAAACCATTCCCGATGTATGGCCCGATTTATGGTGCCAACATTTGCGTTTTTTTGGTTTATTATTGTTTATGTTTTCATCGCAGTAACCTAGTGTTGTAGTAATGTGGATACTGGAGTGAACTCCTAAAAGGCTTTGTAGCCGATTCACGGGTTGAAGCATTCTGATACGCATGAAATGCTGCAAATTCTTTCACTGGGGTTTATTATTGAATTGGCTTGCGTTCATGATTTGAATTTCTACTAAGCTTTGGGGTGTGCGTGTTTCACAGGTGATAGAGCGATTATTGAATTTCAGGAGATATGCAAAGAGCACGTAAATCTGTTCTCAACCAAGATACCTATTTGGATTGTTCAGTAGATCATATTTGTGTGCCTCCTGAAATTCAAAAATTGCTCTATCACCTGTGAAACACGCACACCCCAAAGCTTAGTAGAAATTCAAATCATGAACGCAAGCCAATTGAATAATAAACCCCAGTGAAAGAATTTGCAGCGTTTTTTTTTATTTTAAGAGTAATCCGGGCACAGAGCGCTAAATTTAATGATGGTTAGTTTTCATTCTATCCCATAAAGTAGAAGTTAGGTCGTTGGTAAGAAGTGCATGAGGACTTATGTATAGAAATCCAGAATCTGTCTAGTCGATGGAATCGGGTGTGAAGACTAATCCGCCTTATTGGTGTACCTTATTGATAAAATAATCCGTTTGTTTAGCGATGAATGTTATTAAAAAACATGTATGCATTCGCCTTCTTACCTTCAACGTGCTTTTTTCTGTATCTCGAGAAAATTTAAAGATACTACATTGGTGTCAAACGAAAAAAAAACTCACTAGGCCTAGTTTTTCAGCAGGAGGTAAACCATAGGTAGAGTCAAAAAGGTATCTCAAATCTAAAATCCCTGAAATCGTGTGTGATCAAACATGAAATAACCTCGTTCAAATTAATATTCATTTTTGCCCGAGGGACAATGTAGTCAGATCAACAATGTAGCATTCATGCCTGATGAGTGAAAGAAATTGAAAGGATGGGGTACCGTCAGACGAGCATCGCCCTGAAGTTGCGAACACGTTTCATGTCTCGCATAACGGAAGATCAACTTATCGTCGGAATCCATAATGCTGAGTTGCAGTAAACCCTGAGGCTTTTTCCGGTAACAATCATACGTACATAGTACAAGGTGAAGTATTGTCAACTTAACTTGAATAAGGTCGCAATTTCAGTGCTGAAATTTGAAGTAAATGAATGGAATCATTTCAAGTGAAGAAATTGAGTCCGAAAGTGAACAAATCATTACGCCTAAACAGAAATAGAAGGCAATAATTGTTTTAAATACCGAAGGAGTCAAAGCGAGAAGAATGAGGAATGTACATGTGCTGAGAAAATGCGCTATTTATGTAACGGACAGAATCATTTTAAAAGTATGTTTCAAGCAAAAGCGGGAGATATAAAACTAGAGCGGACTAACAGTGAACATGCCAGTGCAGTGCTGAACAAAAAAGACATTAATAGTTAATCCTCCGTTAGTGACAGTTGTTTATCATTACAGGTTTGGTAGATATCTCGGAATGGCAACTGTTACGGTGAACCCAAGGAAGATATAAACGGTTGTGCAGTTAACTGATGGAGGCTCTATTTCAAATGAATGCGTACATGCTCAATCAAAGAGTATGGAAATACATAATTCAATTAGTATATAATTAGTATATACAGTGAACCAATCAAATAAACACAGGTGTTGTTGAATAAAACGTTAGGGCGGTTCTACCAAAGTTGCGGTTTCGGGGGTAGCCAACAATATCACAAAATATGCTGCTTTGCCACTACTTAGTTAGGAAAATGAAGTCACTTGGATAAATATGATATGAAGTCAGTCAAGTTAAGAAGGGTGTAAGAGCCGGCTAAAACGAAGGAGAGAACTGAGTCCGGATTCTGTTTACCAAAAAACGGGAAAATTTTGTTTGGAGGGGAAGTGAAGAAAATCTAGAGTGGGGAATCGTGGGGAGCAGAGAGAGGGGGATAGTAGAAACCAATTAGGGACGGGGTTACAGCTACCCCGGGAAACCCCAGGGTGCTAGGGGGGAGACTAAGGGTGAATGACCGTTTGCCAGAAGAAGGGTGGCTTGGGAAAAACCTACGGCACAAAGCAGCTTGGGGAATTTGGAGTCCATTAAAGGCTTTAAATATTTTCACATACAAACGGGATTATCGAACAATGAGGTACCAAAAGCGGCGAGTATGGTCACCGTTACCTGCGGGTCTTGAATAGGAGTCAAGTGTGGTTTTCAAGAGGTAATGGCCCAAACACCGAAAAACTCTTCATGATCCAACACTATTTCAGATAGATCAGATCTACATCTTAACAGCAACAAAATCATGTTGAATATGAAACGGAAAAGAAATCATCTAATTCTCCTCTTTTAGAGAAAAGGTTCGATTTCAAGTAAGCTGGAGTTAAAATAACTTTTACCACCCCATCGGACAAATATCGAAATTTAATTTCTTATACAGCCTTGGTGGGAGAGTCGCCAGTTGTTACTGAAGTAGCAGTTGAGACATTAGGCACGGTAATGAAAGACAGGATATTCCGTTTTTGGATGATCCATTTTTTGCTCACCCACCTGGAACATAAATCTGTAAAATACATGGACCTAACAACTCTGTGTGAAGAAGTGTGACCCGTCAAATCAAAAGGAGCTACGATAGTTTTTGGAAGACCTTAATTACCGATGAAAGTTTTTACCAAACATCAAGGAAGTTTTGCTCTTTCATGAATTGTTGAAGAAGGGAATAAAATGGAAGAGAATCGAAAACACAAAGATAAATACTATGAGTTGAAAGTTTTAAGTCTGCGTCCACAACATTAGCTTTACTCTGGCATTACCCTTTATGAACGAATAGTGAATCTAGTGACTTAGTGGGAAAGATGTTGGAGTTTGTTGTTGTGGCTACTGTAAGCATTAGGTAGCTAATAGTTGTGTTATTTATATTTTTTCTTCAGCTTTGATAAACTAAGTTTTTTATATACTCACAACTCATAATGATGAAAGAATATTTTCAACATTTAATTCCATAAATTATAATATTGACTTTACAGTGTTGAGTTTCCTAGAAATCGGTTTCACGTTCCAAAAGCCAAAGAGTTTGTTTGTACGATATTATTCGGCCATAATTGGGATGATAATAAATACTATATTCACAGAAATAATTAAGCGTCATATCTTGTGATTTTCGTAAAATAATTTCTCTCCACTTCTTCGTGAGTTTAACAATAACTGAAGCCATCTTAAGGGTATGAAAGGAGTCGCGGTACTGTAAGCGGAATCCGCTTAGAGCTTGATCCAAGTTTGACCTGAATTCCTGCCAGTTATGCTCGCTTAATATGTTAGGTTTAGTTCCCTGTTCTGAAGTCACGCCTCGATCTTCCTTCTTTGATATTATAATCATTCCAGTTAAAGGTTGAAGAAAAAAAAAATTGAGAGGGCGTAGAGGAAAAGAGAGAAAAAAACGATTAAAACAGGAGACGAAACAGGGCGAAAGAACTTTTTTCATACTATCCTCGGCCGTGAAACGGGGATTGCTTTTTTAGCCAAGAATAAACTTTTGTCCTTGTTAGGGTTTAAATAGTCCGTTTTTCCCCTGTATAAAAAGCAAATAGTCCGAGATTTCTCTTGGTGGTATTTTAGGTTTGTTAAAGCGCTACTGAAATTCGTAACAAAATAATTCTTAACTAGAGGCACTTGCAACTACAGAACTGTTATCAATGCATAGGAAATTATTTCCCATGCATTTCGAACAATGATTACTTCGTATTGTTTCATTTGTTTTTTGCTCGTTTTATGACTTCCAGTTATATACAATCATTAACAAGAAGCAGCTGTAATTCAAATTAAAGCGATTTGTAAGTCAAAATGCATTGATGCTTGGTACATCGAATTTTCAGTCCAGACGGTCCCGACGACTTTTGTACAAAAATCTATTTTATAAGTAATTATAATTGATTATCAAACGAATCAACATGGACAATCATCTGTTAAATCTAAGATTATGATTATGTAATTCATGTACCTACCAATACAGGTACTACACTTAAGCCAAGCCCATATAAGTGTTCGCTTTAGTTTTAGAGGTTTGTAAATCTAACTATCTGTAATATTTTCATCTACTGCTTCTTACCTTTGGACATTTTTGAGGGTATATCCACTTTTGAGGGTATTCGTCTTCCAACTTCCATCATGAAGATTGCCTCTGAAGCATGCCCTAGAAGCAAGCGGTTCCTGTCCACATTTGTTAGTCAGGTTTCTTTCAACCCTCGCGATGGAGTTTTGAAAAGTAGGAACTCAAGCTTTTAATTTTATTTTTAACTCTTTTGGTGTCCAACTTGTTCTTTGCACCCAAAAAGGCCAACGCATCATTCCGCGAGACTTTGTTAGTGTGCATTTTATCATTTACAACCCAAACCACAGGTAATTTACAGCAATCCTCGATGAATTCAAGCATTTCCTTCGCATCAGACATATTATAAACAATACAAAACTTGAAGACGGCACTTTTTCAATGAAAACTCACGCGAGATGAACGGCGTGGGCTACCCCTTCCCTACCATTCAACACTCTCGTTCAACTCGGATGAGGCATGAATCTAGCGATTCATTACGTGCGTCACACCTTGCGCTATAACGAATACCTCTGATGAACAAAAGATGCACACGTGCAGAGATACCTTTAGAACGATAGATCTCGAGTGTCAACACCAGATCTTCTGTCGCAGCCCTTTTGTGAAATGAGGCTTTTTGTAAAAAGCCTATCCTTTTTATAATAAAAACGTTGAAATGACAATCAGCCTTGCATTTTTTAACCTTTTTATAAAGAAGCTGGAAAAGTTCAGCTTTTTTGCCAAAACCATTCCATTCGACAAAAATGCTGAGAGTGATCCGCCTCTTTGTGAAGATCCTGTCTACTGTCTAGGCTCATTACGAGAAGACGAAATGAAATAAAATTAATTTAATTAAAGAGATATAGTAAATTAGGAGAAAAATGATAAATTAAATTCAGCTCAAATTTTATTTTTTGAAAAGTAAGGAAAATTGTTGAACCGTTAGTTCTTGTTGTCATAAGCAAACATGCTTTCTTTTGTGTAGGTACCTACTTCATTTATTCTTACATGTCAAGCTATTATGGCATCTTGACTGACACTTGAGTTCGTTCTTATAACAAGGACAAGGACATCTCTTGGTGCAGCACTGTGTTTTTGAGGGTTTGCAGAGGCATTTTTGAAATCCCTGACCTCCGAATAGGGATTGAGCCGACACTGCTTCCGGATGGGTAATATTCCTGTCCGGAACCACGATTTCTGAAGTTCCCTCGAAATGAAATTCAAGCTTCGTCGACGATAATATTCGAGCTGAATTTAATTTACCTAATTTTTCTCCTTATTTACTAAATTTCTTTTATTAAATTAATTTTATTCCATTCCGTCTTCTTGCAATGAGCCTAGACGGTAGAAAGGCACTTTAAAAGGGGGCGGATCACGCTCAGCCTTTTTGTCGAAGGGATTGGTATTGGCAAAAAAGCTGAACTTTTCCATCTTCTTCATAAAAAGGATAAAAAATGTCAGGCTGATTGTCATTTCAACGTTTTTATTACAAAAAACCGGCATATTGTAAAAAGGCTAGGCTTTTTACAAAATGGCTCATTTCACGAAAGGGCTGCGACATCTTCCGAGTAGCCATTTATTATTTTGGTATTATGACAGATGAATAATTCATTTGTGTAATAATTCATTCTTTTGTGTAATTATTACACAAAAGAGTGTATTGGTTCCCGCTCAGTTTGGATAAGTAAATTTTTCAACAGTTTTCGTGATTAGAATTAGATACTTGTAAACCATATTTGGACTTTCAATGAATAATCCATAATTATCATGGACATATAAAGTAATGGTACCTAGTTTACGCATGAAAAAAGCTACCCCGGAACTCTTATTATCCACACACTCGTAATAATTCACATTGGTTCACCAGGTGACTACATTAACACATTCACAAATACTAATCACGTATTGATCACATAACTAATGTCACGCAAATGTTCTACGCATTCGTACTGTTGGGGTCTAACTGCCTTATTTATGTAATACTCTACTGTTAACGTGTTTGAATAAACCTTAACGTGGGTTTAAAACTACATTAAGATAATGTAGGTCCTAGAATATCTCGTGCATGCTGAGAGGCTTGTCATATTGTCGTAATATTTGGTCATATGAAACGGTAAGGGGGATACGAACAGCTTAGCTCTAGTGGGTTGTATTTCGATCTTGATATATACTAGTGTTCTGTAGCTAACGGCGTTGCTAACTAACCCGACAATCGTCTGAATCCTTAATGATGAATAAAGTGGCAATTATGGTCCCATGAGTATCGATTCAATCCTGGGTATATTGTTCAGTCCGGGATGACATCTAGGCACTAAATTTTATCATCCCTCTCCATTTTCCATATTTACTGTTACTCAGCGTATTACTCAATGTAATCTACAATTAAGAAATGTAGATTGTTCACCAGCTCACGCAAGAAAAACACAATTTGCAATGTTTTTTTTTTTTTTTTTTCAGAAGGTACAGCAAATGTTAAAATAATAATTAAACTTACATATATTTAAACAGCACTTTTTAAGCGCATAAAATTGATCAAATTCCGATAGATTTGCTAAAACTTATACTTGACAAAAAACTGCTGAAAACCTGGAAATTTGTATTATTCAGCTAAAAACTGCTCAGAAATAGTTGATGCATTAAATGTTCCATGCAAATGCAAGTTTTAAAACGGTTGCATTTCAAGATATACGTATGACATTGTACCTACTTTCATTTCATAAAAATAAGCTAAATATCGACAAAAGCCTTGAAATATGTTGAAAATCAACAAATTTTTTACTGGAATATTACTTTGAAAAAATGCTTTGTTACAAAATCGTTGTCCCCAAAGTGTTCAAACGTCATCACAATTTAACATAAATGTACTCGTGTGAAGTTAATTCATTAAAATTCGCTGATACGATTACGTTGCATGAATGGAAGACTACCACTTTTTTTATATTTCCATTTCCGAACTACTGAATTTTTAACTTGAACAAACTGATTTTGTTTTACCTTATTGTTACGCGTACTTCATGCACTGTTATTTATTTAGTTTTATTTATTTTCAGGAAATTGCTGCTATTCTAATTTGCTTTGAAAGGCATCTGGACTGGCAGTCGAAGGAAGTAAAAATAAGGTGAGTGCCACAATTTTAATTTCCTCGTTTTACCAACCTCCCAGGCAATTAAATTGACAACTGGTTTGAAATCGCTTTCAAATTGACTTGCTTACTGTTGGTGAATTATTTTCAATAGTAAACCTTTGTGGTCTAGCACGAAAAGTGACGGGGCGATTGCAATTGCATTAGGACAGGTGGCTGGCCTTTACTCATCTTTCAGGTTAAATCCAGGATAATAGAAATTAAGGGATTTGAACCACTGAACTCCAGTTGAGGTAGACCGAATGAGCACAACCTTTCTCCAGATGTCTTCTTAAATTACAAGTAGAATGCTTTTTCTCGCCAAATTCCCTTTTTCCGTCTGTAAGAACCGAGATTGAGCTTCTCAAGGTCTTCTACCAGCTGCCTTTCATTGGTTTTCATCCTTTTTCTTCCACTCGCTCATCCCTACGGAAACCCTTTTCTCTCTAAAGCGGGTCACGGTATTACTGTCGATCTATTGTCGTTGTGGAAAAGATACCTTCTGCTCATTATCTTGTCTCTTGTTCGTTCTCTCTATCGTGGTGGATTCCTTTTCCCTTGGTTTTCTTCAGCCGTTTGAAGAGCTATTGAATTTTCCAATAAGCTTTCTGCAGGGCTAGTTAAGGTGTCAAAACTGGCCGTCACTTTCAAATTTGTTATCTTCCATCTCACTATAAAATAAACTAACGTCTAAAAATCCTTCTCTAATTGAATACATTTCAAATCCATGTGAATGATTCGCATCTACCTCGCAACTAGGGTGAATGACTCTCTTCGGCCTCGTAACTAGTGTGAATCTGTTTGATGTTCTGAAAATTTCGTTGTAATGACGGATGGGCATAATCAGTGACTGAACTAACGCGTCATTTATGCTAAGTTCATTTAGTATTAACGAGACATTTTCTGTAAGTATGCTTAGTTCCGAAAAAATACAAATTTCATTTTGAATGAGGTAAACAAGTCGGTCGAGGTTGGACGCCTCCCATCTACCCCAAAACTGGTTGTGTCAATGGACGAGGTAATCCTTCACATTCTTCAATAGGAAGGAAACTTGAATCGAGAAAACACCTACGCTCTTCATTTTTACCCTGCATAGAAAATGAATAATCATTTTCCGGTTTATACCTGAGAGTAGTTATGTATGGGATATAAGAATTCACTCTTTTCAGATCACAATCACCACGGACCTTTATCTCCCTCTTATGCTGCAATTTTTTATGCTGCAATCTCTTCTCTAACATGATTAATTTTATCTTGATAAAAGAGGTACATTTACGTACTTTGCCTTTGCCTTTTCAGTGGGTAAATTGTTAATTTCATTAGTAAAAGAAGGTTAAGGGACATAAAAATGAAAGATTGAGGCACACACTAGAGGCCTAGAGGACTAGGTTTACCTGCCTAAACCTGAGAATTATGGTAAATTAAAGGAACCTATGAACAGAACGATAAATGTAGCCACTCGCTAGAAAAAAGAAGAAAAAATATAAGAGACAAAAATTGAAATACGTAAACTCCGATATAAATAACTTTTCTCAAGTGGGTGAAAGTTTTCACAATATCTTGCCTCACCGACCCCCTAAACTGGAATGTCATTTGTATTGGTTATGCAAAACCCGCACGACCGAGCGGTCTTGAAGGTGATGTATACCAGGTGCGCCGTCTTTAGAGCCACGTTTACGTTATACGTTAACAGTATCGTTGTTCTTTCTCCTTATTACTATTACTATTTTGTATTCAGTGATTAGCTTATCTCTCACAGACGATTGATTTCGTTTTATTGGTGCCAGAATTAGCTCAAAAATCAAAACCTCGCGAATGAACGGGGCTCTAATCGTTCTTCCGATATATTGCAATTACTTTGCGATGACGTTGAGAGTTGTTTCCTAACGCAGATCTAGATAGGTATTACAAATAATATTTCTTTATTTGTTCCTATATTATGTTATTGTCAATACTATAATAGTTTGATATGTACAAAGGATATATAACGTGCCACATTGTACCTGATTCTATCATTTTACACCTGGTGTTACGTCCAAGCACGTTCGTACTCACATTCGTCTTCATGTTCTTTTTTTCTGTCGAATTTCCAACAGGTCAAGGTAGGCTCATTCGATTCATTAAGAGACGTCTATCAATGACAAACATTAGTGTTAATTCCTAAGTTTTCGATTTTCAGATTTTTCAATATTTCGGCCCTTTGATTCATCCTTTAGGCTTGTCTTAGACTTAGCCAGAAATTCTGTGTCAACTAGACCCCAAAAGTTCTTTGAGTTTCAATAACTTTGGTTTGGTACTTCCGGGGAAAAGCTCCAGACGGATTTTTTTTCGATTTTCGGATTCTACACACCTTAGAAAGTAAAACAACAAATTGGAGGTGGTAAAATTTATTATTATTTTGTTTTATTTTTTTCATGATTGTTTAACTATTTATTTTTTGCCAATTTCAAAGGTTTGTTATTGAAAATGATATACCAAAACATCAAGTGGGTAAAATATAAGATACTATGGATGTGTTTGGAATAAAGGACATCTCGGACAAGAGCCCAAAATCGGGATTTTATCGAAGAAACGTGGAAAAACCTCCTCCATCACAAGATCATATCAATTATGCCTGGTGATAAAAATCCCGTGCTTGGGTCACCCACAGGAGCTCTTACTTCGACGTCCGGTTGATGAAAATCCGTTCGGAAACCGGTCCTAACTTGGAAACAAGTGCCAATTCGGACGGGGATTGCCTTCCTTGTTCTAACTTGATTAGCCCGCTTGCCCCTTTCATCCCCCGCCCCGTCGTCCACGCTTGGTCCGTTTCATTGCCCCCTCCTCCCCTCTTTCCCATTTTCCCTTGCCCCAGGGGTCCTGCGACGTGACTCCTCACGAATTTTTTTCCCCCTTTGCCGGTCTCGCCGCTGAACTACTGGCCACCTGTTTAGCGGAATTCTGTCCCTACTGTCATACAGCTAGATAATAGTCAAAATAAAAACTTGTAAAGGATTACACAGAGGTGTTCCTATTATTTTAGCATTAGACAGTCCTTGCCTCCATTTATACAGTCAGGATCAAGCGCACATAGTTATTACCATAGGCGGCTCTAGGCTGATTTTTCTGGGGGGGCTATATATATATATTTAAATATCTAGACAAATATTATATTTTAATATATAGGTACATAACATATATTTTTTGGCACACTACTGTGTAATTACCTGTTTTCTATAAGTGTTTATCACCTGAGAAAATCCATCATTACATTGTTTACTACAGTAAAACAATGTTTACTATTGTAAAGTAATTTTGCTGATATAAACAAACATGTCTCATGTGTTATTGTTATTATTTGTCTATCAAACATTCCTAACTACGGCTGCAAGTAAACATAATATTGATTTGAATCAGTTGTTACCAAATGGGTCTATCTTAGTTATTTTACTCCTACACAATTATTAAAATTGATCTTTTAAAGAAGATTTAAAGGGTTGTTTTGCTTCTTCATGAAAATTATCGTTCATGTCTCGCCTCGAAAGTCCTATTCCGAGGTTCTCGTTCAAAACAGGAGAGGAAAGTGGTTCACATATTCTCGATCATTTTTAAAGTGCTCGATAAATATCGCACTTCAAGCATATGGTATTGAACATGCAATGACTCACTTTGTTTAACTGACACTATGTTTAATCGGATTCAAATAAAAAATATGTAGCTTTTTAACTAAAAAAATCAAGGTTATTACTTGGATTGGGTAGTCTATATAAACTTTAGGTTGTCTGACAAATCTGGGGGGGATAAGCCCCCCCCCCCCCCCCCCCCCCCCTTTAGCCGCCTATGGTTATTACTAGGGACGAGAATAAGGTTGTGGAGAAGGGGTCCAGCCTACTCCATCCTGTTCAGAATGCCACAGTCGGAGTGCTATTCACAGCGGTATTGACTTTTTTTCTAAAAACTTAGATGCTCCGGATACTCCCATGATTGAACTCACATCTGAAGTAAACTACCCCTGAATGATAAAAACTGCCCTTTTATTTCAACAGTTTTCGACATTTTCAAACCATGTCATTTTATCTCTTAGGGTTTAAAGTGATACCTAAAATTCAATATCAACAACGTGTGTGATTTGTGAACCAGTTCCCATAAACTTTTGGTTTAGTGGTTCGAAGCAAACGAATAATAAACAGGTTTATAATTGAAAGTAATACACCAAAGAAACCATTTTTCGAATTAATGTGTTACAGCTCCGGATATTTTTATTGTATGTTGATCAGCCTCCATGTTTATCAGCAATAAACAACTATCGAAACAGCAGAATTTCTTAATGTCATTACTTTTAAAGGGTACCCTCGTGATTTCAGGTAATATAGATGTAAACAGATTATTATTATAATTGTACACTAGATAAGCAACCTTATTATTACTAACTAATATACGGCAGACGATTATACAGGGTGTCCCGCATTAGTGTAAAAAAAAATTGGGTGAAACTACATGGAAAATGGAGTAAATCGCCGCCAACCGCGATTTTTTTTCTCAACCCGTTGCTGAGATATGCTATTTTTAAGAGTTTTTTCAAAAAATCGCGTTTTTCGCCATTAAAACGCTTTTTTTTTCGGCAATTTCCCAACATTTTTGCACATTTGACCACATTTTCGGAATCTGCGTTAAATTTCCTATAAGATGAAGTTACTTTGATTTCCAAAACGCATCTTCCAAACACCGAAATTTTCAATCAAAGATGAACATTTTTCGCAAAGTGAAATTTTTCAAAAATTTGGAACGCTTGGCGTGACCACAAAAATAATTTTTTTCGTTGTCAAATTTGATAAAAACTTCTCCCACTTCTAAGCTTTCCAACGGCGTCTCAACCATTTAATTCTGATTGGAATTGACGGAGAAATTAAAGTTCGAATGCCAGAAAACGTGTAGTTCGTTTTAACGTAAGTTGGTAGGTGACGTACGATATGGGCCACAGAAACTGATTTTTCTCGATTTCAATTAATGTTTTCCGGCATTCAACCACAGGTTCGAATTGGGCGTTAAATTTCCTGTAAGAAGAGGTTCATTTTGTTTCCAAATTTTTTTTACACATTTATCACAATTCTCAATTTTTAATTTTTTACAGTACCTGGAAAAAACATTTTGGAAACAAAATGAACCTCTTCTTACAGGAAATTTAACACCCAATTCGAGCCTGTGGTTGAATGCCGGAAAACATTAAAATCGAGAAAAATCAGTTTCTGTGGCCCATATCGTACGTCATACCCACTTACGTTATACACGTTTTCTGGCATTCGAACTTTAATTTCTCCGTCAATTCCAATTTAAATGGTTCCGTTGGAAAGCTTATCAGAAGTTTTTATCAAATTTGACAACGAAAAAATTATTTTTGTGGTCACGCCAAGCGTCCAAGTTTTTGAAAAATAAAATTTCGGTGTTTGATAGATGCGTTTTGGAAATCAAAGTAACTTCATCTTATAGGAAATTTAACGTCCGAAAATGTGGTCAAATTCGTTTTAATGGCGAAAAACGCGATTTTTTGAAAAAAACTTTAAAAATAGCATATCTCAGCAACGGGTAGAAAAAAATCGCGGTTGGCGGCGATTTACTCCATTTTCCATGTAGTTTCACCCAATTTTTTTTTTTTTTACACTAAGTGCGGGACACCCTGTATAACCGCCGTATACGTCCTACCTCGGTTGTATTGAATTCCCACGAAAATTTGAGAAACGTCAAAATTTAATTGATTCTACGAATAATTGTCCTTACCATCGTTATGTGCTTCTTGTAGACTGGACACATACTTTACAATGAATTGATTTTTTTCATGTGGTATATCTTGCGTTGTATAGGTTTTTTGTGATTTTTATTCAGTATCATTTTCATAAATGTTTTCAGTTGTCCTTCATCCGTCAAACCTAAAATTATCGTTCCTGGTTATTAATTTGTTGGTATCTTTAATGGAATGTAGATTACGTCGAAATCAAATTAGTTTAATACATCTACTGTTTTTGAAGCAGCTTATGTACAATGTACATACATTCTTGAAAAGTACATCTCATTTTCACGCTCACTTCTCAAACAAATTTCAATAAGTAGTATTGTACATTATTTCTGTTCGTTAGTACTCTTAACATTAACCTTATCGAAGTTTAGTTTTCTTACTTCCGTTAAATGCCATTTTATTCGTTTCATGTAATCCACTTCTTATTCAGCTGTTGAATTAAACATGTTACCCATGTACGCGCTGATATCTGTCAACTAAAGACTAACGAACATTTTAAGAATAAACAAATGAGTCAGTTCTGTGACAACCTCTAGCTTCACAGAAGTAATTAAGATGTTGAAAGCCCCTCGAACTTGGCTTTTTTTCTCTTGTTCAGTTCGTTACAAGTAATACCTTGTTGATAAATGAATTGAATTGAGAAGAAAATTTAAATTACCGTCTGTGAATGATCAGTGTGATGTTGAATGGATGATTCTTTATTACAAATACATTATGGTTCATAATACATTTATTACTGATGTCTTGTGTCATATATTTCATATGAGATGAGTAAAGAAAAACTGGTTTGCTTGTGGAGCCAGTTAAAGTAAAGAAAATCATTCATCTAGGCTATTATGATATATAATATCGGATTACGAACTAAAATATATTATCATTTTAAAAGTCATAATTTAGGCATCACAATTAAAACTTTTTCCGTTTCTCCGTTTTTTTCTTGATTTATCCAGTTATGATGTCCAAATTATCAAATAAATTCTAGGTAAGTATTAGGGTGTTTCTCATTGAAACAACTTGTCAAGCTCTAAGCGTCACAGAAAGTCTCTTCATTTGCTCTCGAGCCACTAAACTTAATCGGTTCAATTGAGGGCTCTTGGGTCCTATCACTACTAATTGAGTACACCTCCGCCCGGCTCGTCCATTCTAAAACAAATTGACGGGGTCATAGAAGCCCACCATTAGTAGCTCGGGCATAATCTTGGAGCCTAGCAGGCAGCCTTTGATGTAGATTACGGCCAGCGTATATGGGGTTGGTCCGCTCCACATACATCCCTATCAATTGAGGTGCCTACAAATTGAGCCCCATAACCGCTTTCTCGGCCGAAAAAGACGATTTTTGGATTTCGGAATGCCATTACGCCTCAAAATACGGAGGATAATGCCCTGAGTTCGGGAAAAATAATTTAAAAATTCTAAGTGTTGATCTTTAGTTCGCGCAAAAGGCCTAAAGTTCTAAAAAAATGTGAAAAAACTGAAATTTTCTAAAAATTTTTTTACGATGTTCTCGGTATTTTTTTTACTTTCCATTGTTGTTTAAATTAAAGAACAAAGTACTTAGTATTAAAAAATATATATTTTTTGACCTTGTTGTGTTGTTTATAGTTCGCGCAAAAGCACTGAATCTGCCTAAAATTACGAAAAAATACAATTTTGAAGACGAAGTTTTTTTATAATAATTGTCAAACAAGACTAAATTGGCAATTATATTAATTTACTTTTAAATTGATGTGTATTACATTAAAACAAACAACAACACATTGGATGGAAACTGGGTGAGATGTAAAGGTGCGAGCAGTGAGCTAGCGTTCTGTACCGGCGTCGTATCTCGCAAGTGCAGTTCCTTGTTGTGACGAACCATTCTCTAAATTCGCTAAACGAACCATTCGCGTTGATGGTGATACTTCAGGTCCCACAAGTTTCTCTGGTAAAATCGAAAAGCAGTTGTCAAGCTGTGAAACACGTCCAGTCGTCAACTTTGGAACCATTGATTGTGAGGAAATCAACGTGACAATATCCGATCTAAGCAAGGACCAACAGTTCTTACTTGATATCCATCGACCAATCAAGGCAGGAGAGTGCGCACCAGATCTTGCTTTAAGAGACCCTGGCCCTCTTAGTCACTCCAGGTGGTTGACATGTGCAAATAGGGTCTTGGGACTGTATATTGCCGAAGAGGAACCTTCTGATGAGCTGAAGATGCTGGTTAACTGCATAATGAAGGTATACGCCCCAGTGTGGTTTAGTATCAAATCGCACCTTTCAGTGAAGTTTGGACCAATTCACTTGTT
Organism: Creontiades dilutus; assembly: GCA_031894815.1. NCBI lineage: Eukaryota > Metazoa > Arthropoda > Insecta > Hemiptera > Miridae > Creontiades > Creontiades dilutus. The sequence goes on along the minus strand of JAVIWC010002510.1, from coordinate 141,000 downwards.
GAAAATCATTCAGACAACACGGCAGCTACCCGAAGATGTACGGAAAATAATTGACCCTGTGATTCAAAGGAATGCTTTTTTTGTCACCCAGAAAATATTTTGATATCCATGGCAGTAGATGAGAGAGTGCACGTGCGGCAGCTAGCCTTTCGAAGATTGCTGAAAGCAAGGAAGCGAAAACCAGAAAACACATTGGTGCGGACTTTCCAACCACCAACCATTAACTGTTAAGCTTCAGATTACACCGAACTGATTGATTGGTCCAAGTGCAAACTTTCATCTTCTCCAATAATGGACAACGTAACAACGGAGAAAGTTACTGATTGATTTACCAGGTTCGAGAATGAAATTTCCAAACTTTCATCTTCTCCAATAATGGACAACGTAACAACGGAGAGCCTTGAGCAAGATCTACTGTTATTCGACTGCGTTTTATGCCAGAGTTCGAGAGAAATAAACATGAAATTTCCATCACAAAAATGTAATTGTAAAAACATTTATCTGTGAATATACTAGTAACAATCGGATGATTGGATGGGTACCAAAGTATGTGGAGAAACTAACACAGATGGCTTCATAAGAGCAACCTTGCTCTCAAGATCTACTATGCCTTCATTGGACTGCAAAAAGGATTTCGAAACTATGCCTAACACTTTCTGAGAGTCTTAAACAAATAAACATCCGTCGTGAGAAGGAATGTAGTAATTATCACTAAAAATGTACATATTGTAAATGACATTTATCTGTGAATATACCACACCTAACATTTGGATGATTAGATGGGTAGGGTGTTAATAGGGTGAGGGTGGAATTCGAAGTGGAGCCACCTTCACGTGGTGAATTCCGGGTAGTTTCAATTATTTTGAAACGAGCTAAGAGCTGCACAAAATTGGTACAAATTATGCTATTTTAACCAAATTCAGGGCTTTTGCGCGAACTATAAACAACACAACAAGGTCAAAAAATATATATTTTTTATAACTAAGTACTTTGTTCTTTAATTTAAACACCAATAAAAAGTTAAAAAATACCGAGAACATCGTAAAAAAATTTTTAGAAAATTTCAGTTTTTTCAACTTTTTTTAGAAGTTTAGGCCTTTTGCGCGAACTAAAGATCAACACTTAGAATTTTTTAATTATTTTTCCCGAACTCAGGGCATCATTCTCCGTATTTTGAGGGGTAATGGCATTCCGAAATCATCACTTTATTTCAACTCCAAAGGGTGATATGATAGGGCTGAATTACTAAAAAAACTAAGATCTCGGAAATTTTTACTACAGTAGTAGTTTTTTATGTTTGTTATTGATAAAGATCATTCACTGAATCGATTGAGCCCATCCGAATCACATTGTCGTAGGCTGTTTCGAAGTTGAGGAAAAAAATCCTCAACTAAAAATGGATAAGTCAATGAAATCTTTCACTTTTCAAGTTTATTAGCACAAGGAGGTTAACCTTTTTTTAGGAAGAGTCAGATTAAGTTTCAAATTCGGAGAGGTAATTAACACTATCGTAAGAATGTACTGTCTGACCTCTCGGTTAATAAAACCGATTCGATTGGTTTTCCGAACCATTGCATATTATAATCATAAACACTCAAAAGAAATTATACCTTAGGCCTACGGGAAAATGCTAAGAAATTCATAATGGAAACAGAAGTGTGGAGAAAAATGTAGCTAATGTAGCTTATGAGAAGTGTGCTTATGTAGCTTTTCCAAGTCGAATTGAGAATTTCCAAACCAGATAGAGATTTTTCCAAACCAAATTGAGGTTTTTCCAAACCAATTTGAAAATTTTCCGAACCAATTTGAGAATTCTCCAAATCAATTTGAGAATTTTCTGAGTCAATTTGGGAATTTTACTGAAGACTTTTATTGAAAACAAAATTAGTGAAGCAAAATGAAAGAATATCACTTTATGAACAAATGCAGCTGCTGGGAACCCTCTTCACTGAATTTTCTCCTAAACAATACCCCAATTTTTCATGTCATATTTACGATGCATTCTGCGTTCATTTTGTCTTTTTGATTCCAATGTTAATTTGTTCATAAAGTGCTATTCTTTCATTTTGCTTCACTAATTTTGTTTTCAATAAAAGTCTTGGATTGCCATAAAAAATTGTCTATTCGGTTTCGAAAACTTCCTTTTCCTTTTTAGTAGTGAAAGTTTCTTAGATAGGAAAATTCTCAAATTGGTTTGGAGAACTCTCAAATTGGTTCGTAAAATTCTCAAATTGGTTGGAAAAATCTCAATTTGGTTTGGAAAATTCTCAATTCGACTTGGAAAATTCTCAATTCGACTTGGAAAACCTATATATTTTGATTAGAAAAGGGGGAAAATTTTGGAAAACAAAAATTAACATGAACTAACGTAATGTGAATTAGAAAAAGGGATTTACCAAATTACAAGGCGAGAGAGCGACATTAAAATGAGGGAAAACATTTCTGCTGAGTCGGTGAGTTTTGGCACATAGCATTGAAATGTATTTCGTAATTTCGAAAGATGTATATTATACGCGGGGCAGTAATGTTGTGGAAAACATAACGGCAAAAGTGTTGAGAGTCTGTCGCACTAACTTTATATCAGATAGAACAATGATACGATCATAACCAAATCGATTTGAGATGATTGGCAGTCCTTCCGTACCTTAAAATTTTGAGTGCAATCTGATCACTAGAACCTGAGAAAATGATGCTCGATGGGTTTTAATTTTGCTCAGGCGCAGAGTGGTTTGTGTGCAATGGAACTCTTAGGGAACTACCTGCAGAATAACTCGCACAATCCCTGGAAATTTCATCAAGACCGAATAAAAACTGTAGGAATTGGATATGTTACAAGGATCTGTGGACAGATAGACTAACAGACACGAAACGAAAATGCGGGTGGATATTGTATGTTGCAATTCGACTTTTGTCATTATACTCGTCCAAAGCATAGGTGGTTCCAGCTAAGCTGAATTTGGGCCTGGCGTTGCTCAATAGGCTATGGAAATGGATATTAAGTCCGTCCTGTTAACATCTAGTCGACTGCCGGTTACTTTTAAGGCCAGTGGTGGGTCAGGTATGATAGACGTCGGCTAGCAGATAGTTCCTATCCGTCGGTCAAGTGCCAGCTTACCTGGAACCACCTTATAGTTACGTACGCAGACAATGTAGAGTATGGAGATAATTAGCTATTGTTTTTTTTTCAGAAGGAATATTGAAGTTAGGTAATTTACTTTATTTCATCGATTTGGTCTGAGTAGATCAGTAGTGGGCTGTATAGTACAGGAATAATAATCATGCGTTTTCCTGTACATATCTCTTAACAGTATTGAGTAGGCATAGAATGGAGAAGTATCGCATTATAAGCACAGTAATGCCTGACTTTCCACGACTTCCAATTTTCATTCAATTTATTGCCAGAGGGCGTAGTCCGTATTTTTTCGGCTCGAAAAGTCGAAGCTACGTGATAAAATAATTTGGCCAGCGGGGAATGTGGCGTAGCGCGACGGGCCGACCCATAATTATGCGAAGCAGAGCAGTTTCATCAATCTTTCAAAAACCCGCCCTTCTCTCGTTTCCCCTTTCTTTTTTTGTGCCGGTTCGCCCCTTACGCAATTTCACTTCATAAATTGATGAAATGGCTCTACAGATTTAAAACTCCCGGTCGAAATAATTAAAATGTTGATTGCCAGCTTGAGCTCTTCGAGTGTTGGTTATAGAGAGGTTTCAATAGCAAACAAATATCGAGGAAGAAAGAGTAGTTACGGCAAATTCAGGTGATCAGCTGATTAAAAACTGATCATTGGATATAACTATCGAAGAAAATATCTCCGCCATTCATGAAGCACACACAGGGACGTAACTAGGGGGGGGGGGGGGGCAAATAGGCAAAAAAGTGACAGCTTACCAAGTTCTTTTAAATATTATGACCGTTGGGAGTACATTTGAAAATATTTACTAAAAGGAAAAATAATATAAATAAGGAATGCAATAGGCCTACAAGGAAGGACAAAGGATATAGAAAACGTATACTTCGCGAGGCGAGAACTAGCCTTGAGCGGCCGTATGCAGGGTAGTTGACGAGGCGAGTCTACTCCATTCGAACTTTTGGTTTATATTTGCCAAAACGGCCTCCATGACGCCTATCCCAATATAATCACAGCTTGGATAATTTTTCTTACAATACCCGGGTGTGTAGCATCGAATGAAAGAAGTTTTAGAAAACTGAGGATGATAAAAAACTACATCAGGAACTTGACAGGACAACGACTAAGCAACTTGGCCATCATATCAATAGAGCACAAAATAGCTTCAGCACTATCTTCTAATATCATCATTAATTTAATCATTAAAAGATTTGCAGCAAAAAAAGCCCGGGAATTTTCATTTTAAAGTTTGTTTAGGGCTTCCTTTTCGTACAAAAATGTATTTATCATCTATTAGTTTGTTAAATTTAATAAAAATTATATGGTATTTTACATTGAGCTCTTACCAAACCTTCCTCCTTTTAGTAAAAGAGTTTATACATTGTGAATAAATCAAATTAATTATATTTATGATTTGGTATGAGTCATGAGATATCGGGTCTATGGGGGGGCCGCCAAATTGATTTCTTGCCCCGGGTGAAATACGTTCTGGTTACGTCCCTGAGCACACACTCAAGAATCTTACGATAAATTTAATCGCATAATAAATTTAACTCTAGGCGTTGTTCCTGCAACATCCAGAGAATACCATTACAATCTTAGGGTTTATGATCACGTGTAGCAGTTTTAAGAAACGGGTGAAGAACCTCCATATCATCAAAATCCCAAGAGGCAGGATAGGGATAACTATTTTATCATTCACTTTCTAAAATTTATTACTCATTTCCCCTATAGGGTCATTGTGAAGAATATATTAGTCAGAACAATCAATATTAGTTCCTAACCAAACCTTGTGAATGAGATGGAATGAGTAGTCGCCCCTTCCAAGGGTTGAGACGATATCACTGAAACGGCCAGAGGATACTCCTGAAGCTAAAAACCTCTAGCCTCGTGCTCATGGGTAACAGTTTTGAGAAAAAGGAGCGGGCATATACATCCATATCCATATCCATTTGAATCCATTCCTATTCAATGATTGATTGTTTATTCGTGATTCTGTGCTTTGAACTAAACATTTCTTAAAAAAATGGATTGACATTTTTTTAATGATTGAATGAATGAATGAAAGCATGTTTTTATTGTGGGACAAATAAAAATAATGATGATAACATATTTGATAAATTATATACATGCATAATCATAGCCATGATTAGCTGTCTGATGAGTTTGCCTTACTCCTAAACATATAAACAAAATACATAATTCTTCTTTGTTGACAAGGTTGAAATAATCATAGCCAAAATTCAAATGAAAATTACAAATCAACATTACAAGCAACAGAACCCCGCACAATCATAAATCTATCAGTGAAAATGAATAAAACAGAAATACTTCTATATCCACGTCCAAAACAATCAACACATGGAAATCCAAAAAGCCACTGGCTATTAAAATAATTAATTTCAGCTTATTTCCAACTACCTATTAAATCCATATTTATTGATGGCTTTGAACCTCAGCTGCCATGCGACAGAACAAATCCTAAACAAGTCCTGATCATCGGACCCTATCAATGCCAAGTGCGCTTCCCAACCTAGTTCTGAAGTTCCCAGGTACTTCCGTCTCACTCCAGTCAATGCAGTACATGTTCCAATAAAGTGGTAAGCATTCTCTACTTCCTGGCTGCTACATAAATCACAGGTCTACGCGTTTGATCCATACGGTCTATAATTCAGCGCTAAAAGGTCGCCCCTAATTTTTATAGCCCATCTGGAGTACTTGAAGCTCCTAAATCGACCAAGTGGTGACACTTCGTTCTTTCTACATTTAAGCGCTAAGTACTGTGGGTGATTTTGTGACCGTCTCATTTTTTCTTCAAAATTGGCATACATTATTCCACTAATAATTTCCAAACTTTTCTCCATCAAGTCTTTCCACACACTGAGGTCTGCCTGTGGAGTCAAGAGAATATCGTACTTACCCTTCAAGACTTCCCACTCTCTTGCCCAGTACATATTTAACACAATGCACTTTTTGGCTAAATAATTTGGAAGACGGTCCTCGGTCAACTTCTTAACTCTAAATATATATCCAAAATGCATTTGAAGTGTATACGCAAACGCTGCAAATTCATTCACTGGGGATTATTATTCAATTGGCTTGCGTTCATGATCTGAATTTCTACTAAGCTTTGGAGTGTGTTTCAGGAGGCACACAAATATGATAACTAATCAATCCAAATAGGTATTTTGGTTGAGAACAGATTTACGTGCTCCATGTATATCTCCTGAAATTCAATAATCGTTCCTTCCTGGGAAACACGCACACTCCAAAGCTTAGTAGAAATTCAAATCATGAACGCAAGCCAATTGAATAATAAACCCCAGTGAAAGAATTATGTGCGTTTTTTTATTGAACCTCAATACCACCCCACAATAAAAACATCTATAATTTATCAAGTCCTTTAGCAGTCGTATTGCGTTAAAACTTCCCCAAATCCAAATTTAAACGATGTAGCCAAAGGTAGACTGATGTAGAGGAGGCACACAAATATCATCAACTGATCAATCCAAATAGGTGTTTTGGTTGAGAACCGATTTACGTGGTCTATGCATATCTCCTGAAATTCAATAATCGCTCTCTCAACCGTAAAACACGCACACTCCGAAGCTTGGTAAGATTCAAATCATGAACGCACGCCAATTGAATAATAAACAACAGTGAAAGAATACTTATTTACCCCAGTAATAATATTGAATAATAAACCCCAGTAATAATATTGAATAATATTTACCTATATATTATCAGCATTTCATGCATATCAGAATGCTTCAACCCGTATATCGACTATAAACTACTAGTATTCACATCGGCTACCACTCCAGTATCCACGTTCACTACAACTCGACGCTAGGTTACTGCAATCAAAACAAAAACAATAATTGACCAAAAAACGCAAATGTTGGAACCATAAATCGGGCCATAGATCGGGAATGGTTTGACCGACGGACCTGGGGAGGGGCTCATTCGATTCCTCGAGGTATGTTCTTAAAAATAAGTACACATTTAGGCCGATTCGACTTGTTTTGAGTTTTTTAGGGATTTTACAAAACTTTGACAGCCCTTAAAGGGCACTTTAAATTGAGTGAGAGAGCTGGCTCAAGAATTGGGGCGTCGTCGGACCAAGATGGATTTTTCCTGAAAATTTCAGATTCTTTGCTCCGTTCGGGAGAAATCGTACGGGGGACGGACGGTAAAATTTGTATTGCAGATATGGATTGTACACCCTTTGAAACGTAAACCATGAAATTTTCAGGGGGGGTTAGAATTTTTTTTGCTCAAGGGCGATTACAATGGTTTATTATTGAATAATAAACCAAAAAGCGGCTTCAGTTGGGTTTCCAGAAACACAATATAATCTGAGGTGCACCTCGGCAGGGAATATACCATTTTTACAAAAAACGAGGAACCCTCTACACGGTCACTATACACAAAACCCCACACCTGTGACGAATAACACAAGATTGACCTCACAACAGCATTAAAAACTGTCATCTTTTCCAAAAACGATATTTGGGAATGGGAGATAAAATTGTTCCACGTAGTAGCAATAGCGAGCTTTGCTGTGGCAATTTTTCTTGTAAGTGCGGCGTAAACGTGAGAGTCAAAATTTCTTAAATAAATGGATTAACATTTTTTTAATGATTGAAATTGCTCTTTACTAAAACGTTGGTGTACACAATGTTTCATGGGGTTCAATTCTCGCTCTTTCTCACTAATGCATCAGGAATGTGGTGGATGTAGCGGCTAAGCTTCCCGCGCCGGCCATTCCGCCCTTCTCGCTGGTCAGTTTGCTTTCTGGTCCCAGCGAGGATAACAATGGTTGACAGAAACAGAGTTATAAACGGTCAAGCCAGGGCGGAGGGAGTAGTTGACGTTTTAATCCACCAACGTCCCTCCTTTTCTGTACAGGGCGACCCCTCCGGCATCAAGGCTTTGCCCCCAGTAAAACCTTTCGGGCCGCGTCCGGCGTTTTCAAAGCTTTTATATGGTAATCAGCTTCTGGACTCGCCAGCATTTTCAGTGACAATCCCTATGATATGTGGACACTCGTATAAGAAAATCGCATGTAAACTGTCCTTTTGTGGAAGGAACGGGGAAAAACTGTCCTCTTCTGGGGGTTGAGGATTCCTTTCAGCAGTCGAACACTCCCCTTTTCTTTGTGAGCTTTGAACGAACTCTGTTTCCGACACGACCTTACGGCTTCCTTCCGAGAAAACTCAACCAATTATTTACCAAAAACTACGACGGAAGAGTTGTTAAGTTATCTGATGAACAGCTGATCCATTAATTTCTCAGTTACTCTATTGGTTTATTATTCAATAATAAACCATTGTAATCGCTCTGGAAAAAAATTCTAACCCCCCTGAAAATTTCATGGTTTACGTTTCAAAGGGTGTAGAATCCGAATCTGCAATAAAAATTTTCCGTCCGTCCGCCGTACGCACGATTTCTCCCAAACGGCTGGAGCAAAAGGTCTGAAATTTTCAGGAATTTCCTTGGTCCGACGACGCCCCAGCTCTCTCTCACTCAATTTAAAGTGCCCTTTAAGGGCTGTCAAAGTTTTGTAAAATCCCTAAAAACCTCAAAACAAGTCGAATCGGCCTAAATATTTACCTATTTTAAGAACATACCTCCAGGAATCGAATGAGCCCCTCTCCAGGTCCGTAGATCAAACCATCCCCAATTTATGGCCCGACTTATGGTGCCAACGTTTGCGTTTTTTTGTTTATTATTGTTTGTTTGTAACCTAGTGATGCCGATAGCGTCGAGTTGTAGTGAATGTGGATACTGGAGTGATAGCCGATGTGGATGCTTGTTGTTTATAGCCGATACACGGGTTGAAGCATTCTGATATGCATGAAACGCTGATAATATATAGGTAAATATTCAATATTATTACTGGGGTAAATAAGTATTCTTTCACTGGGGTTTATTATTCAATGGGCGTGCGTTCGTGATTTGAATCTGTACTAAGCTTCGGAGTATGCGTGTTTTACAGGTGATAGAGCGATTATTGAATTTCAGGAGATATGCATAGAGCACGTAGGTAAATCGGATCTCAACCAAAACACCTATTTGGATTGATCAGTTGATGATATTTGTGTGCCTCCTCTACATCAGTCTACCTTTGGCTACATCGTTTGAATTTGGATTTGGCGAAGTTTTAACGCAATACGAGCGCTAAAGGACTTGATAAATTATGGATGTTTTTAATGTGGGGGGGGGGGGGGGGGAGATTGAGATTCAATAAAAAAAACGCTGCAAATTCTTTCACTGGGGTTTATTATTCAATTGGCTTGCGTTCATGATTTGAATGTCGACTAAGCTTTGGAGAGGTGCGTGTTTCACAGGATGGAGCGATTATTGAATTTCAGGAGATATGAATGGAGCACGTAAATCTGTTCTCAACCAAAATACCTATTTGGATTGATCAGTTGATCATATTTGTGTGCCTCCTGAAATTCAATAATCGCTCTATCCTGTGAAACACACACACTCCAAAGCTTCGTAGAAATTCAAATCATGAACGCAAGTCAATGGAATAATAAACCCCAGTGAAAGAATTTGCAGCGTTTTTTCCGTAATTATGATTACAAGTTATGAGTCTTTACTAGTGATTAGGTAGTTTTTACTCCTTTCAATTAACTGTTATTCAATGCTTCGAACCGATTTACATTCGATCGGGATTTACATTCAAATGACGATTTATAACTTCTCCTGGTTTATTTAACCAAATTTATTGATTATAGTTTAATTCTTTCTCCAGTATCAATATCGGCTCTCCAGCTGGCTGTCCATACACTTTGGATCGTCAGTCAAACATGCGGTGTGAAAAGTAGGTATGATGGATGAAAATATTGGACAATATCTCCTTAACAGAACTTTGTAATATTCTGGAAGATCCGTCCCGGACTTCGGCAAAGTGGAAGCAAGAAAATTTGATCACAGGCGTAAATCTACTTTGGGAAGCTTGATAACAGCAAGAAGCGCGTCGAATGCGCCACAGTTTAAACGGCGAGTGGAGTTATGGGCAAAGTTGCGCCCCTGTTGGGGTGAAGGGAGTGCTTTATCTCCTGAAGTTTCACTCAAGTATGAAGGGAGGCCTGCAGAAGGAAGGATCGTGTCTTTTTACCTTTATGGGAGCGGGAGATTTAAATTAAACCGACAACAAGGGAAACTTATTCCGCCTTTAATCTTAATAGTGTCTGAATTGCTTGGCTAACCCCCGAAACGTACCAACACCTAGCCCAGTTGAATCCGTTCTCAACTTTACAAGCGCTTCTCAATTATTTCACGTTACGCTAACTGTCGTTGAATGTGAACGTAAATTTCACTGTATCCGCTCCGAAACCGCTCGGACTCGTAGGGGCGAAAAGTTAATGAGTATTCTCTCACCAGCAGTTTCGGTCAAAACTTCTGCGGTCCAAAGTCATTATTGCGGTTTGATTTTCCCTTGGAGTTTCTCACTTGCTAATTGCTTTTTGGGAAGTGTGCTCCGGCCCTTTGGGTGTAAGGTTTCCGTGTGCTCCTTCCAGATGCAATGTAAATATGTTTACTTAATTGTAAGCCGCTTCTGGAAGGCCCCTAGAGTGTACTACCTAAGCCTTGAGTTTTCCATGAGAGTTTTCCTTTCCTTTAAAAGTCACTTTAAAGTTTTTGGAGGGTCGGAAAAGGGGACTTTTGAAAACTTGGCCGTAATTAAGAATAGCAAAGAGAGTGGGGAGGGGGGGGTGTCCCTTGGCTCCCTGGGGTCTAAACAACTTAAATCAACTTAGAGAACAATGTTCGCTCCTCTCGGTTCTTATTATAGTTAGCACAAAGAGTTCGTAGCTGCAGTAGCGAGATTCGGTAGTGGAGGGAACTCTTAACGGAACACTCGGTTTTAGCTGTTTTATTAACTACCGTAGCGGTTTATCAAGTTTGCAATCTGGTTGTCTTCAAAACTTATTTTATCATTAATTGAACATGGCTGGTGAAAATTACTGGGGTTGGTGAATTGACGAAAATGATTTCAACCTTATTGAGTGGTGGTCTTGATGGTTATTGGTGGCTCTGACTACACTCCCGTCATGCTGTATAACTAGAAATATTGTTGCAGTCAAGAAGATTCTTTGTCGAAATTGTATGGAAGAACACCATGGTCGATACAGACTCTCTGTTGTAGTCCTATTTCATTTGAGATCGGTGAGAGTGACTATACTCAGCCGTGCAAACATGCAAAGTCTCAGGGGTGAAGTAAATGCTCTAATGGGCAAATATGGTCAAACATGAGGAAGAGAGAGAGAGAGAGAGAGAGAGAGAGAGAGAGAGAGAGAGAGAGAGAGAGAGAGAGAGAGAGAGAGAGAGAGAGAGAGAGAGAGAGAGAGAGAGAGAGAGAGAGAGAGAGAGAGAGAGAGAGAGAGAGAGAGAGAGAGAGAACATGCTTTATTTAGAACAATGAATAAGCTTTACAATTTGTTCAAACATGAAGAGAGATACAATTAAAACATACCTAAACCCTAAACCCAAAACGGTAGCTAGTGCTGTAGACTCTATGCTTTGCACTGTCACTAAACTACCCTACTTTCAGTTTCTAATAAATTGTGTATATTAGTTGTACTTATGGTCTTGGATTTCCGCAGTCTAATAGACCATCCCCCCTCCGATCAGCCCTTCAAATTTCATGTATGTGGGATCGCAGCTCATGTATCACGTGAAATTACAATTCGACTAACCTTCAAGAATGAACAACGGGACTCATATTAAGAACGTACCCCTCAATCACAGCTTTGTCAATGGAGGGAAACCTATTACAATTGAACAACGGAGGTTTGGGACAGCCGAACATGTTTTGAACTGGGCAACGTTTACAAAACGCACACACAGACATACATCTATAGTTTTTGTCGCGGATTAAATACTAGAATGATCTTCAACGGATTTGTAATTTCAGTTATTTTCTCGTGCATAAAAGAAATCTCTCTCTCCCTTTCTTTTTTTTTTGTACTCTTGTCCCTTTTTCTGTTGAATAATATGGCTTGCAGTTCCTTACTGTTATCCAGCAGCCGAAAAAGGCAAAATTTCAAATTCTTCTATACACATATTTGGTGGATCTCCCACTCTGAACACTTCAAGAAGTGAACACCTCCTCATCACCTTAATCGGGGTTGAAGTGAATAAAAAAAAGAGTTATTTTTAGTTAACAGACCTCCGAAAATTGTGTTTTTTATGAGTGTGTGACAAATTTTGTCATCGCTGTCCGGTCTTATTCTTGTTTTATTCGATCTCAATGTCGCTCTAACTGTGGTACAAACTAGGGATGTCAATATCGGCAAATAATATCCATATATCTAATATCGGTATTCTTAAGAGTGTAGTTTTAGTAAATCGATAAATCCAAGGAATTGATATTTCGATATTTTTTTCAAACTTTAATCCAAATTACGTATGAGTCCACTGAATAATTCATCATTAAATTCATCAGTGAGAAATTCATTATTGAATTTCATTCTACTACAGGTGAAGAATTCAAACAATCAAAAATTCAATGAAACTTTATTCATGATAATAATTAGGTAGGTACCGGATCCAGGGAAGTAAATTATCAATTTTAACGTATTGTACCGTTGTAGGTATTTTAATATCGTCGCTCGTTTTGCTCTTGATTACCTGAGTCAGCCGAAGATCTATTTTCTGTTCTAATCAATCTAGAAAGAAACACTGAAGGTGCAATCAAAATTTCAACTTTCTAGTTGGATCAGGGCAAGAAATTCCGTTTGGGCGGACTCTGCTGATCAGAAGTGACTTCGCCTGAACACTAAAAACTGTGTGAGTTCATTTTTCACAAGCGAAAGGTGAAAAATAGTAACGTAGATGCTGGTCGAGGGTATTGTACGGAGAGTCTACTGAATAAACGTTCAACATTAACTTGCTTTAAGTGGTTTGGTATACCTTGTCTACGTTACAGTCCCTATCCAACGAATGGATGCAACGAATTCTGCAGTAATCACCTACTTTACTCAAACTTCTCAAAAAGACACGCTTCGTATGGAAAATTCATAGCAGATTCCGAATAGGTACTTTATTTTCGTCTGAAACCTTCTTAAACCATCAAAACCCTCAATCAACTGAACAGAAATTATCAACATCCCATTCGTCACAGTTCTATTCTTGGGTAGTTTTCTCTACTCACTCTTCAAAATCTTGGAAAAATATCCGAAAGTGAATTATTAAAAGGTTGTACTTTTCCGAACCGAATGATACCAACCCCGAATGTTGAATATGGAAACTAGGGGAGCTTTATTTCTCTAAGTTATGCAAATCGGGAATTCGATAATCCATACACGAAACTTACTCTACCGACTATCCTAAGAGTATAATCAGCTTGAAAGTTGATCGCCTGATCAACGTGTTTTCCCATCTTCCTTTCAATCAACTTCACTTCATACAACACTACTCCTTACCGTTTCATAACTCTGCCCAGGGTCCACTCTTCGCCAGATGGCAAGTTAGCCCAAACTTCCAATTCCTCTCTAAATTTTTGTTTTCATTCCTGTTTGTTTTACATGTGAATTCCTGTTTCATCAATTGAACGACTCAAGTAGATCAATAAAAGTTCGAACCGTTTGCTCTTGATAATCTGAGTTTCAATCCTAGCACCGTCCAACCAAGAGAGAACTCCAAGCACCAGTACCTAATTGGTACGGGACGGCGAAGTGGGTATACAGTACCCGCAAGACCTCCAGGTCTTGAAGGTGGGGTCGGCCTTGCCCCTTGATGTCCCCAATCGCCAAACCTAGTCCATGGGTGGTATGAACCTATCTATAGGGGAAGTAATGTTTTTAGATTCAGGAGACAAACTTTCTTGCACGGAATCAAAATTTCCACTCGCAATCGGAGATTCAAAACATTCTGAATACCTTTCGGTAAGAGCAACTGTGGACGTGTCCACTGATCCTTGAAATAAACTGTATTTTTACAGGTTCCATAGGATTTTGATGAAATTTTCAAGAAATATGCGTGTTGGAATGTAGATAGTACTAGGGATGTCAATATCAGCAAATTTAAAGAAGTATCGTTTTAGTATATTGATATATCCATGGAAAATATCGATATTTCGATATATCGGTCATCGATATTTTCTTCAAACTTTATTTCGGATTACGTATAAGTCCAGTGAATAATAATTCATTTTTGAATTTCATTCTACTATAGGTAATGAATTGAACCACTCAAAAATTCAATGAAACTTTATTCATGATAATAATTATGTACAGGATCCAGGGAAGTAAATTATCAATATTATGTAGGGTTGTAAAATCAATGTAAGTGAAGTAAGAAGGAAAACTTGAAAAAAAATCAATCAAACCTGATTGACGTGCTCCCCACTAAGGGTCGAACTGGCTAGAACCCAAGTCTCCAAGATTTCCCTAGGTACCTTTTTTTACCTACGATTTGCCTACCTCATTTGATATAATTCCCCTATTCTTCAATGGAAATAATAAAATTAAAAAATTTGGAATAATATGTGGGATCCGATAGTGTACATTTAATGTCGATGTATCGATATATCGGAATAGAAAAGTATCGCCCAAAAAAATGAATAAATCGACGGAATAATATCGCTATTTCGATATATCGACATTTTCTGGACATCCCTAGTACAAACCTAAGAAAACTTGGTTTTGCCGACAGGAAGGAAATAGAGAGGTTAATAGCTGTTTAGAGCACGGGTAAAATCAATGAAGAAGTCGTGGATTGGAGATAGATAAATATATTTGAAGGAAAAATTAAAACTTATATTTACACGAATATTTACAATAAACACGGCACTTCTGAACATACGAATAGAGTCGGAGATATGAAGATACGAAACACAAGTGAGGAATTGTAAGGTTGTAGCCACTAAAGCAAAAGTGACCTAAGAAAACATATCCACCTCCAAAGTTCTGTAGGTACATAGGAAGAGAGGGTATCATGGTGAATGGAGAGGGAATTCCTGGGGAAACCCCTTGATGAAAAAAATGTTCTGGAAGGTGCGATAGATTTTGAAGAGTGACTGTGGGACAATGGATGGTGGTGAAAATGACAGGTACTGTTGAGGGTTTAACTGTTTTGCGGTTTAGTGATGTTTAAAAGTAGAATGCAATTGGGAAAACCTGACAGGATTACTGAGCTGTATTCGTGGAGTAATTGGCGTCCAATAAACTGCTAACAATGGTTAGGTAGTTCTATGGGATTCCCTAAGCTCTAACGGTATCGGTTCACATTTTTGAGCTGATGCTCGAAACAATAGCCTATTCTTTCAATCGCTTATAAAATAACAACTCTCGATCGATTCGTATCTTTTTTTTTTTTTCGATTGAGATTTTGTCTGGTATTTGAACATATTTTAGCACTTTCAATTTTCATCAAGGAAGAGGGTGAATGGAGTGAGTGATAGTGAAAATTCGTTTCATCTTCGGCAATCACTTTAATATTTAATGATATGCATCTTGAGTTGAATCCAGCTAAGTGTACTGTGATGTCACTCGCACGATCCCAGAATTCGACTCCTTTCCAGTACCATATAAATGGTGTTTTGTTGGGGCGGCAGCCATGCACTCTTGACCTGGGCATACTCCTTGACTCGAAGCTTTCCTTCAACGATCACCTGGATTCTGTAGCATCAAAAGCTTTGAGATCCTTGGGTTTCCTCAAGAGATGCACTCGTGATTTCAAATCAGCCGAAGCAATTGTGGTACTGTATGGGGCCCTCGTTCGCCCGATCATGGAGGATGGGAGCTGTATGGTCGCCATTCTACGGGGAGTATAAGGATCGTCTGGAGAGTGTTCAGCGTAGGTTTTTGCGGTATCTCTGCTTCAAAACGAGAGTCCCGGCTAGCCATGATCAGTTGGCTGTTCTTGCAGCAAATTATAACCTGCCCAACTTGATTGTCCGTCTTTTTATGGTGGACATAGCATTTTACCATAAATTGGTCAATGGTGCAATTCACTGCCCATCCCTGCTGTCAAGAGTGGACTTCCAGGTTCCAAGCTACGCAACTCGATCCAACTCATTGTTTGTTGTGCCATTTGCTGCATACAACTACCTTCTTCATCGGCCTATGTTTCGAATGCCACGCCAAGCTAATGCGCTCATAGAATCCACGGGCATCGATTTTTTTTGTGATCGCCTTCCGCATCTCAAAAGGTGTCTCACATCATTCCTTCTCCAGCAAAAGTGACTAAACATCCTTTACCAACTGTCTCTTACTTTTTCTCTCACACATTAAATCTGTTCTTTTTTCCCTTCAATATTTATCTCATTAACTGTATTTATTTCTATCTGCATTGTTATGTAGCTTATACTTTCTTTTTGTAATTGGCGATTGCCGTGTAATAAATAAATACATATTTTTCCCCACCTATTCCCAAGTATTCAAGTATTCCCTCAAAGTCTAAATAGAGAATTTACTGTTGCACGAAATACGACTTTAAAAACTAATTTTCAATGAATCGGAGACGCTTACGTCACTAAGTTTAATTGTCCCGGCTAAGATACTTACTTAAAAAAAGTGAGACATCTGGGTAACAAAAATTATTATACATATAATAAGATTATATCATACATTTGATTTCTTGAATTTTAATTCTTCTTTAGCAAGAAAATTATGGTTGTTTGTCTGCATCATGTTTCAGACCTAAAAGTGGTTCCATGCTGCTGTACAGCAGGAAGAAAGTCCGCTATAGACGAGATGGTTACTGCTGGAAGAAGCGGAAGGACGGCAAAACCACCAGAGAGGATCACATGAAACTCAAGGTCCAAGGAACTGAAGTAAGTTAGAGTTTCCAGTCTCCCAAAATGCGGTGATAGACAAACCATGGATCATATACAGGGTGGCGCAGATAATTTGACCACATTTGTTTTTCCTACCATTAGCTAAATATTGGGGGTAAAAGAAAAAAAGGAATCAATTTGTAGCTTCTTACTCATAATAAAGAAATTATTTATGGAACATGACATCCATCAAATGTCCTCCATCATGATTTTTACTCTCTTTGAGGCGCTCCCTGAAGCTGCGCATCACATTTTGCAAAATATCCTCTGGAATGCGAGTGATTTCACGGCAGATGGCATCTTTCAAACGGGCAAGCGATCGAGGCTTGGTCGAGGTAGACTTTTGATTTATTCGTCCCCATGAGAAAAAGTCGTATGGCATGAGGTAAGGGGATCGAGCCAGCCGACAGAACATCACCATTTTCCGTAGGTAGGATCTCCTGCACGATCATTATTTTGTAGGAATGCACTTGCAACTGATCTTCCAAAATGGTTTGAAGCCGACGTCGCGAAATACTGAGTGCTTGTGAGCGGCGTCGCATCAAACATTGAGGGCTAGCTTCCACTGACGTCCGAACGCCTGTTAGCAGGGTTTACGACAGATGCCGTTCGTGGGGCTCTTCTTCCAACCAATGCGTCTTGTTCAAGGAAGGAGTCAACCCATTTTCTAATAGCACGGTTGTTTGGAAGAACTGCGCAGGGAGGAAGATTGAACTGAGTTCGAATCGCCCGACGCCTAGCCTCAAAACTCTCATTATTACGGGAAAAGGCCTCTAAAGGCAATGCACGATGATGAACTAACCAAGCCATCTTGGGAACTAACCTTCCCACCCTTCTGAACACGTTAGAGGTGGGGGACCCTTCTGGGTCACGCCTCGCGAACCTCCCCATTTTACAAATGTGGTCAAGTTATCTGTGCCACCCAGTATTAATAGAGCAATCAAGGGATCCTTCGCTTCTTTTCTCACACGTTTGGTCAATCTCACGATTGAGCAGAAGAGGCATATAATTTCAATCTAGGACAAAGCGTATCTTGGACCGTTAATCGGTCAATTTTAAAGGGGAATTCAAAGCAAATCGCTCAGTTGAGCACACGCTAGGTATAATCAACAATCGCTTATTACACCATTGCCCATATAGGAGCGACCCCCGACCGCCGGGACGAAAACCCCTCCCCCGCCATCAGGTGGCAACACCGCAGCGGACCCTTTAACTCGGCCGACTATCCCTCATTAGCAGCAGTAAAGCCCCTTTCAATCTTCCCCTCTTAACTCAGGACGTTTTAGTTACTTTTGTTGAAAATTGTTATTTTTTGTGAGATTCATAATTTTCTCGTCGTTCTGAGGAAAACAAGTCTAAATTTCATATCAATCGGTTCAGGAACACTTTATCAAACAAGTGTGTGGCTGTATTGCAAAAGTGTAATAAATTGCAAAAAAAACGCTGCAAATTTGATTACACATGGGTTTATTGGGTTATGTAATTTTTATTTATTACATAGGTGTCGAACTTTATTACACATAAACTCGTGTTTCTTTGATCCAACCCTGTCAGATGGGATGGGGCTCGAAAAAGTACGGAAATAATGTCATTTTGCATCATTTAACCCTTGAAAATGGATTTCCTCGTTCTGGGTCAATCGCACAGGTATGAGACCCACTCCAATCGCTTCAGCGTCCAAAATTACATGGAACACGATACCCCACATGCCCACACGGGGAAAACCCCATTTTTGTTTGAGTTTGACGAAAACCGCCATTGGGTATTTTTACATAACGTCTAGGTATGTTTTTCCAGTTCAAATTTATACTCGTTGTGTCCCTTTTTTTCATGTACATCACGATTCTAGAGATGACGAAATGATCGAATTAACCATTAGATCACATTTGAATTGCATAAGACGTAAGTACCGCACCGTAATTAGGGTCCGATGCGAGCCGTCAGGCCACTACCTGGAGGCTTAGATTTGAGCGGCGTTGCCAGACCCAGAGGTCTTCAGAAAACGTCAGGGTCGCTCCTACGTGGGCAATAGTATAGTATCAGAGATATTTCTTTTTTTACATATTCAGGTACCAATAATTAGTACAATTACACGTACAGGTACATGTACAGGTACAATAATTTAATTATTAAATACGTGTCGAGTACGTGAACTGAAGGTGGCACTGGAGTAAAAACTTAACAGCGTTGAACTTAAGGAACAACCTAGAATTATGTATAAACAATGAAAAACGCAATATAATACGCGGACAAATAAAACGGAAGGTGACTGAACAAAATGAATTAGAATAGTCATCACTGTTTCCCGTTCGTGAAAGCCATAATTCTTCCGATTTAGGGCGAGAGAAATCTATGGAAACCAAAGATAAGTGGAAATAATTAATTACTCCTTGATTACCTGCGCAAAAGAAGAAAAAAACTACAAAAGTAAAATCAAGGTATGATTGTTACTAACTGTTACAAATTCATTATGTAACCGGCCTCGACCAGCAGGGAAGGTCTCCCATTATTCCGACTCCTCTCACACATGTATATAACTACTACCCATTGTACTCGATTAACACACACGAGAGCCGCCTGTGTAATTAGAGTGAATTCATTTTGTGCCCTTGGAGCCCTTTCAGTTGGGAACGCGTGAAAAAAGACGCCAAGCAAAAAAGAGACAAAAATATTCCCCTTCTTTTTTCAACACCTTCACTTTTTCACTCTCCTTTCTAATTCTTGTTAATTAACGACTTGGCTCTACTATTTTTGCCCCCGACACTTTTGCGAGCTTACATTTTAATTATGCATTCAACTTTTGCAGCTTCGCAATATTGTTCCTGAATTTTTTCCCATGCTTTGTTTTAATTTTATAACATGCGATCGTGTTTCCATCCCTGAAATTATGTTTTTTAACTATCAAACCTATTACTTTACTGTTCTACCTACCGCATACTTTGGCTGACATATCTGTAATACGTATGAAAGTAAAATTATCGATTACACCTTTTAATATGACGTTATTAATCGAATGGATCGACTGAGTGAGATAGAAAAATCGGCGGACTCAATTAGTACCCTAATATGGCTTTTCTTAATTAGTATTGTCCGTAATAATCCCGTTAATCCGAATGTCGTAGATAATTAGAACAGGAAACTCGTTGTTTGTAAACTTCGTTTTTACCGGTACTTTGAAAATTACCTATTACACAAAGTATTTTAATTTCACCGCTGATCTGTAGATAAATAATTAACAAATCTTACTGTAGCGCATTTAAAAATTATACAGGATGTACACCAACGAGTGTGATATAAAAATTATGTAGAAATGGTGGTTCCCAAGTGGAGTGATCTGCCCTTTTGTGTGGGTAACAAAAGAACAAAACTCAACTGGCGGGTCAACAAGCATCGATCATCCGTGATTAAAACTAATGAAGACCTACAGACCAGACATGCTATGACGCATGACGCAACATTCGATCATTGTTCTGGGATCATGATCAAGATATTGGGGAAAAATTCAATGATTGCACCTTGAGAATTGGTTTCACAGTGCTTGAAAGTGATTAAATCACAGTAATTTAAAATTTTATAGAAAGCAGTTTTTGGGGAGGGGGGGGGGGGTAAATTGTATTTGATTTCGAATACTATGCTGAAAAGAGGACATTTTATTTCTTTACGAAAAACAGCTTTCGTACAAGTACGCAACCACGAGGGACATTTTATGTCTTTGCGCCCCCTCCCGCACACACACCACGTACTTCCAATTGGAGGCCAGTTTTGATGTAAAACGCTTATCAAATTCAACGTCGGCGAGAGAATGAGGCTTCTCAATGTGTAACGTACCTCGCCAATTTTAATTTCATTTGTGGATAATGTAGTATTCATAGGCAGCTTTTTGCGTAAACGATATTCGCGTACTAGTTCCAACGAGTGCCGTTTTGTAGGACCGATGATAACTACGTTAGATTGTGCTCGTTGATGGTTGCGATGTAATGGTTCCATCGTTTGGTCACTGAGGTTCCGAATGTCCAGGGGTTAACGTAACAAGATTGAGTAAATCAACAGCTTTCAAATGAGTGGTGAACGAGTTTTGTACGATCACAAATGTCGAAGATAATGATCCGTAGCAACGAATCGGTTGTAAGCGAAAAGCATCGGAAATATAGAAATATGCTTGCGGAAAAAGAAACAAAAGATTACAGTAAAATAACGAAAAAGGAAAATTAACTTTTACGAAGTGCCAACTTTAAAGTAAATATGGAATCAGATAAAAGGTCAAATTCTTGATTTGAGATACTATGAAGTAGTCTCTGGGCTCGGTGCAGGGGATTGTTAAATAAATAGTTAGTTGTTGAAGACGGACAGTAAAATATTACGGTGTTCCTAGTGATATATGGTGGTGCATGGAAGTTAAGTGATTGAAGCAATTGGGGGGAGACTATTTTATTATGTGATAACTTATAAATAAACACACAATCAGATACTTGGCGACGGCTCTCCAAAGTGGAAACTCCAGTCTGATGATCAAAATTTTCATAACGAAAATCATCCCAGGCCACTCCTTGCTTGAAAAGCAGGTAGCGAGCAAAATTACGCTGGATTTTTTCAATCCGATCAATGACATTTGCATAAAAAGGAGACCACACGAGTGTGTTACTAAATTCGATCACAATATTGTATCACAATAATCTGCTGCCAATATCCTGCATTAAATTTTTATCTTCTGAATACCGAGTACCAGTATCAGCCAATCCGTATTGTAAAGAGTAAATACGCTTCACGTTTTTCTAAAATCTCCTCTTTTTCCCCCGTTTTCTCAAGATTCTAGACTTCTTTATACGGCACCATTTATCTTCACGTACGTCGACCTTAGTAAAACGGTTACAAGTATTTTAGAATAGGTACATTTAAAAAATTAAAATCTTTTATATCGATGGAAATTGGGGAATTTCCTGCCCCGCTGAGGTTTCTTTTTATTTTATATGCATAAGATAAGAAGGTATACTAGTACTAATTTTGGATTTTCCCTAAATTACATCTTATCATATGTTTTTCTGATTCTAATACACTCCATTCCTCTGATTCACTAATAACACTCTCAACTCTCCCAAAAAGTTAGATACTGCCCTCTTCATCTTCATCTTGATCTTCATCTGAATTGGGCTGAAGAGGTTTCAAAATCCTGTTTTCCTCGGTCTGTAAGGGTTGGGAAAGAAAATGGTTTTTTTTTTTTTTTTTTTTTTTCCACTTAGGTACTAACCAGAATCCTTCTGATGTTCGAGCAAATAAATTTATCAGAATGTGAGATTTGTGAACAATGAATACCATTTAAATTTCGAATCATGTTCATGTTTTGGGTTGTTTCAGTGCATCTACGGCTGTTACGTTCATTCTGCAATACTCCCCACATTTCATAGGCGCTGCTACTGGCTATTACAGGTAATTTTGTGTAGTGCTAAATCTTTTATCTTCAAGATCTCAGTATCTCCAAAATACAAAAAAAACAAAAAACAGAACAGAATCGTTTAAATTATTCACTAAAATTTGAGTAGAACAATATCTATAGTTTTTCCTAAATTAAATCATGATTTAGTCATTAATATTAATGTTTACTTCGATAAAAAACAAATAGGTGTGTTCGAGCTGTTTGATTCGAAATTAGTGTTGTCTAAAATCAGTTTTCCTGGTACATTTATTAATATTAAAAACAATGTATTCAAAAAACTTGAGATTGATAATTTTTTTACAATACCGATAGAGAAGAATTGAGAAGATAGAGAGAAAAATGTGTCGAAAACGATGACTCTATTCGGATAACTAGGATTGTACACCGAAAAAGGGACAACTGAGGTCTAGAAATAAGACAGGAATTGGAAGCCGACTTATTTACCAGGAAATAGACGAGAAATTAGTTTTACTAATATCGAAATATTTCCAATAAGTGCCTACTTGAATAATATTGAATAATTTGGCTTCAAGTACCTAACTTTCTGTAGGTGCGTACTAAAGCTAAATAATGAAGCATATCGGTTTATTGTTATATTTTTTTCTAGAACCCCGACATCGTGCTGGTCCATTACCTCAACGTGCCGTACCCGGATGACAACAAGATGGTATCTCCGAGCTTGGCGCTCTGCGCTGACAAAAAGCAGTGGACGAAAGAAGAACTGGTGTCTCAACTAAAGCCTATGTGTAAGTACATATCCTGATCATCATGAACGTGTATTACGATATTTTTTCTATCTCTTCACTGAAATGGAGCAAACAAGGAGGGTTTAGTTTGTTAGGCTCCGAGCACATAGGCTCCTTTGTGGCTTCCTTAAAGCCGAAAATGAAAAGGCGTGAGATATTATACACTCAGTAAAAAATGTCTCCGTACACCCACTTTGCTTTTCTCGAATAATGTAGCTGCTTCTCACAAACTTTGATAAACTGGCTACTAATTGTATGAATGTGTTCACAGACATCTTAAATAATGAATTTCAACTCAACCAACTTTTCAACTGAACATACCAGGCGAAATTGACAACAGACGTTACCGAATTCATTTTTATCAGGGCAAAAAAGTGTTCGTACAGTCCAAAGAACAGCAAAAATCGCAAAAATCGAGTTAAAATGACCGATTATTTGAAAAAAGATAACCCCTCCAAAATAGTGAAAGTTCGTACAGTCTCACAGGTAAGTTTTTTCCCCACGCATTAGGACATTTCATGTCTTTCCCATCCCTCCTTCTTCCCTTCCATCTTCTAGCAATCTTGTCTTGCTCTGTGAATTACATTATTTTTTTCAAAATAAAGAAAACAAAAATTGAACTCATATTTTTATTTATTATTTACATCCATACATATTCGTCGTGGGTACAGCAAAAATCGAGCTAAAAAAGTGGAGTAATAGCTCGTGGGCCCTCATTTTTGCCTGACAACTTCCAACAAACGGAACTTCATCGAAATCGACGAGCTTTTCAACCAAGCTAGATATCTGAGGACAGTAGTTCAGAAGCGCTTACTCTACCATAACAATAATAGTACACTACACGTACAGAAATAATAACAAATTATGGAAATTGTTAAAGAATTGCTAGCTTGTTAGCGACTATAACATTTGTCACAGGCACACACACAGAGACGTAGGTTTTTTCCCCCACTTCCTTGGTCTTAGATTGGTCTAGGATGGATTCAGGTATTTTTTTCATTTCTATTTTCATTTATTCATATTTTTCTTATTTTTTATGTTTGAGTAGTGACCCACCCCCCAGGATCAATTCTAATAGACGTCCCTGTACTGGGAGACCTCCATGATCGTCTCCGGAAAATTACTGATACCGCAATTTTCATGATTCTAGACCTCTGATAGTTCTTTTCGGGGGTGGAAGAGTCTCGATCGATCCAGTATCAATTCAGATGAACTCCAGTTTGCTTATGGAGACTTCGTTTCATGTATTCTTGAGTGAACATCCGAATTAGCTTCCCTGGATAAGTTTTAAAAAGTACACATTTTTGGGGTGTACGGATACATTTTTTACTGACTGTATCCGTTCTGTACGTATCATGTTTGTACTTACCTTCTGTACGCATTACCGATCCTTCCTTGATCTTCAAAGAAAACTACATTGGTTCCCTCTTCGTAAGTTTTTCCGTTTTGTTCCGCAGTTTATAGTGAAGAAGAAGCTGAAGTCAAGAACGAACTGGAAATTTCGGTAAGCCCATATTTCATATAATGTACGAAGTGATATCAGAGATATCATTTTTTAATAACGATTATCTAGTGATGTTTTGATCAGGTTGTAACAAAATTGATTCAACGGAAAAAGTTTGAAATTAGTGATACCACATACAAATCGAACACTAATACTATGCTTTTATGCACGAGTATTTACTTCCTAGTACTTAGTGCATAATTTGCAGTTTTCACAATCTAACTCACTCTTGAGTGAATATAATCTCACGTACCACTATCTGAGTATGCAAAGGTATTCAAACAATTTGTTCTAAATATATCCTTTTTTGTCATTGTCCGGATTAGACTGCGGAAACTGTGGAGTCTATCGTCTCACAACTTCTAGAACGTCAAAGAAGTGCGCGGACAGCCGCTATCTGCAAGCAATTGGAGTGCGGTTGTCCTGACTCGACTTGTCAAGATGCTAAAACATGTACGCAGCCTATCCGGAGAATAACGTCTGCAAAACCTGAACCTTCTTCAGATAGTAACCAGGTAAATTTCGTTCCCTCTTGAAGACAATGTGTCCTCCATCATTGATCCACATAAAAAAAGATAATGTAGAAATCATACTCAACACAACCAGCTAATTTTTCTAATTTTCTAAAACCTCAACTTTATTTTATCGTGAAACCTATGGGTTTTATCCCATAGGTCCAAATAGGGCGAAGGATCTGCTTATAAGCAGTTTGTTGTGAAGAGAGAGATGGGAATTCCTTCCCATTAGCCAGTACATCCTTCTGTACTTGATTTTAAGTTCTTCTTTCTTCTTTTCTGTGTGTTTGTTCCAGTTTAATTTGGAGTCAAGTGTCAAACCCAAGTATTTAACTGCTTCAGTATGCGGTATTTTATTCGAATTAATCTCAACATCCAAGATTGGGACTTTTCGGTTAATGAAGTTGATGTGGGCTGATTTTGATTCGTTCAGCTTCATTCTTCACATCTTGGTCCACTTAGACGATGATAATTAAGTGATTGTATTCAGATTGATTGATTCATAAAGGGGCTAAGCTATCCAACCCTTCCTCCAACAAATCTAGTGTCTTGGATGAAAAGAAGCTGTGTAAGGGCTGTGTGACATCAAAGTGACCCTTAATTTTGAAATGAGCCATATTGGGTTGTATATTATTGGTATACCATTTTATATATAAGCCTGTAAGCTGAATTTCTAGGTTCGAAAAACATTTTTAAGTAAAATAACGAAGAAGCTTAGTAGTGGTAAATTAATACATTCTATACAATTGCCTACTCAGTCATATATTTCCTTAAAACTATCATTTCACCTTTAGTGACGTGGAATTCTCGTTGAATAAAATGCAATTTCCATTGGTCAGGTATCATCAACTACTGGCTCTGGAATGCTTGTTGCTCGTGGTATGAACCACAGTGAAAGAACTATTCCTGTACATCACATCCATCCTGCCCAACAGCTACCTCATGTAAGTTTTACTGATTACAGTTCTCATTGACTTCGTGTTGAACTTGATTCTTGCTGTTCAGTGTTTAATTTTTTATCCTATAATTATTGGATGTGTAACTACAGCTACTTATCTAAAACAGGTCCAATATGACAGGGAAGAACGATACTAACAGTCGAGCAGTTAAGAATATGTTGTTCGATTTGTTGCTTTAAAGGCAAGGATAATACGTTCATCATATTGCTTCCAGCTTAGTTTCCAGCTGGGACCCTTTACATTAGTCGTGATCTGCAGTTTCTAAAGAAAATCCGAATATTATTTAATAACCAAAATGTTCTTACTGTAAACATTGATTGATAGGAAAAGTGTAGCCCGCCCAATTACCCATTAGGTACTTCCCCAGTACGGGCCTATTCTCTTTAATTGCTATTTTTAAACCGTTAAACTTGTGCTTTCTCCAATGATGGTACCAGAGGACCAGCTTATTGTGCTTATGTGGCAGTTCTCCTTGTTTCAGGGCTCATCTTCTAGTCAAGGAAACGCCCCTCTAGTCCTCAGCCTATCCCAGCTCCAAACACCAGGTTCTCTTCTCATACTCAATTCTAACCAGTCAAATGCCTCCAGCGGTCACGTGACATCACTTGTCGCGCAACGCCATAACCGTAAAGATAAACACCACGACCCGCCTATGGAGGTACGGAAAATGGTAAACAACTATTATATTAAAACGTTAATTTTATTGCATTAAGAGAGATCAGATGATATTTGAAATACATGAATACATTTGTATAAGCATCGCACATTGGTAGTGATAGAAGACTCGAGTAAGACCTGGGAACGAAGGGAACTTGCTGGTTACTGTTTCTAGGACGTGCCCAATTGCAATGGCTGCATATGGTTCATAAGGCGTTTAATACAGTTAATGAATTTAGGCTCATATCCCTTACAAATTATCAAAATTGGCGGAAACGCATAATTTTATTTTGCTAGACAAGTTCTTGGCCGAACATGTTGATTTACTTTTAAATCACCTACAGAAGAAAATAATATTCTATTCAGATGGAGAGTAATCACTGCCAAATCTCTCAACCAATTGCTGCGCAAATGAGGGGTCATAGCGTCCACCAACAGACGAGTAACAACTCGACGGGAAGCACCGGTCCCCAAGACACAGCAGCCGCTCAAGTCGACAAGATGGAAAACACCAAGTACAAAAGGAAACAAGTCTCCGGGAACAAGCCTCAAATGAAGAGCTACCTCGCCCCTCATCTCAAAGATATGGGGAGCTCCTCGGAATACTACGAGACGCTGGACTTGTCGCAGGAAGACATTCAGCAAACACTGTCTGCAAACATGCCACTCTCGTGTACTCAAAGTGACAGCAGGTAAACTTCCCCGGTGGTGCCGTGGGCTGTTCCATACCATTAGTGTTACAACGAAGCATTGATTAACACACTCTTCCTCAACATTCATTTGCATTCTCCAACCCCTATCCCATTCCCCCCCAAAGGCTCTCTCGATCGTTATTGATAATGAATATCCAACTAGTACCTACCATTGCGGTTGAACTTCTTATGGGTCAATATTTGTGAAAATAAAGATCCTTGATGAGGGAATGATGTGAATAATCTACTCTAGATAAGTTAACTCTAGGTAGAGTAATATTGAACCGCAATATTAATTAGAATCGCAAAGATACAATCAACGCCTCCCTTAGAATTCCTTATGAATTTGTTTTTTGGCCCTCTAGAAAGCAAATTAATCCTTGCGAATAGTCGAAATTTCTCTTATACATTCTCTAGAAGCTTCTTAAACAAAAACACATCGTCAACTTATGACAAAAATCAGACCTGTGTTTTACATCTCAAACTATTTTGAATAACTTTTCGTACTTAATCCAGGAACACCAGATCTAAACATCTGGATTAAAATCGTTTCTACATTCTCCGTCACCACACATACTCCACCTTTCCTGCATGTAGGTACTGTACACTGGCAATTGACACCAACCCAATCACCAATTGTCACCAATAATTTCGTAATTAAAAGACACCTATGTGAAATCCAATTGATGGTGCTTGAGCATCGAATCTGTACAAATTTGAGTTACCGAAACCATAACTGTTTTGTCGTGAGTTGATTAAATATTTATTCATTTTTCGATAACTTCATACAAGACCTTATTGTGCACTAGTAATTGATTCTTGAATCTGCCTTGAATAGACTAAACAATTTAGATAGCACCTTAAGAAGTGCTCCAGTAATCGATGTGGAAGTCACTTAATAAGCGTTATTCTTGAGCACCTCATTGTCAGTTCTGCACTTTTACGAATTTTGTATGGAAGTCGATTTTATGCTAAAAGATTTCACACCAACCTCACTTTCCTGTGATTAGAAGTTTTCTTCCTTTGGTTTTTCAAAGATTCGAGCACCAGTGACGTCACACTCAACGTCAAGTTCCCGAACAGGCGTTGGAGGTGCTTTGACGTCACAAAACTTACACAAATTGTAGAAAAAACCACATATAACTGGAGATTACGGATGGCATCCAATTTCTTAGGGTGGAATCTATTTTAATTAAGAAATATAAACTAAATGCCTTAGTGACGAACATTCTTGTCTCCCTTGAATGAGCAACGTGAACAAAATTCCACAAAATCTGTTCCAAGAGAACTACCCGTTATCTAAAAACTGAGTTATTGATCATAATCCATAAAACATTGACAAAGAAATTTAATTCTGTTGTACATTATACTTTTTTACAGAGATGTCAATAAAGAATCGTCTGTTCTTCCCGGTCTCGAAATAGACTTCATAGACGTCAACGCATCGAGTCATGTGGATGACGACGTTTTTGTCAATTTAGATGCCTTTGATATGTTATCCGAATTCCCCGACTTGGAAGGTCTAGATCATAATCACAATGGTTGGTAACCT
Organism: Creontiades dilutus; assembly: GCA_031894815.1. NCBI lineage: Eukaryota > Metazoa > Arthropoda > Insecta > Hemiptera > Miridae > Creontiades > Creontiades dilutus. The sequence continues at coordinate 112,015 of JAVIWC010002510.1, read as the reverse complement.
TATGTATATACCTATTTTAATATCTTAAACTGCAAATGTTCTAATTATGAAAAAATTGCCCAATCAACATAAAACAAACTTTCATTTTTATTGTTTGAATTGGAATCAACCTTGGTGCTCTCACGAGACGTTATTTTCCCAACTTGAGTTACTCCAACCTGACGATATTTTCTCCTTCAAGTGATACTTATTGCTTTGTTTGTTCTGCAACGATAATTGATCATTTTCGTCAACCATCATCGTAGCTGAGATGATAGCACGTTCGGCTCATAGTTAGGGCATTCTAGTTTCGTTTCTGAGAAACTTCGCTTTTTTTGGTATCGCACAGAAACTAAACTCTAAACTCTAAAACTCTAAACTCTCTAATTGCGCTTGTACCGGGGTAGGCCGTATAGGTTCGGGGTGGTCAATGTCGTTTTAGATCTCTTGAACATTGGAAAAATCCAAAATGACTTGACTTAATTACTCATTATGAAATGAAAATCGTGTGCGAATTCTCGTTGATGTGTTACCGAGATACAAGCTTAGCCTTTGGAAAGCCAGCGATGGACACCGTAGGGTGGGAAGTATTCACGTCGGGTCTGGAACGTCTCGTTAGTGCTCTCAGGGTTAACAAGAAAAGCGGCAAATGAAAGCAAAGCTGCAATATATAAATTGTCCAACTGATCTATAGGGTGTCCCACGAGTCCCCCCCCCCCTCTCCTAAAATCGTCTGAATGGGAGTAAACAAGAGCCTCCTTTTTTTAATCTCCATATTTTTTTCCAAAGATCTCAAATATCATATTTGCGCACTCCGTGCAACTGCGCAACCATGCGCAATTCACACTAACTTTCTTATTTTAAATGAGAACCCCCATTTTTTATTACAGATTCGGATTCCACCCAAGATTTCATGAAAATTTGACCCCTCAACTAATTTTTTTTATTGCCCGTAACCGGTTCAGCGAGTACGCAATGACCAAATTTGAATAATAACCAAAATTTGTTTAATAGAATAGAAAAATCATCATTTATGCCGACTTTCGACTCTCAGATTGAGATGATTTTTCACTTGATCACTGAAGAAGGTTTCAATCTCCTATTTCTAATTTTTCAACCAGACCTTGAAAATTAATCCCCGTAACAATCTGAAAACAGGCGCTTAAACAAAAAACGGACGCAAAATAAACAAATTTTGGTCATTATGTCGCTAAAATTGATTCAAATAAAAAAATGGATAGCATCGCGTTAATCAGCGTTAAAAAATAATGAAAATTCTTGTGCCACACTTTACAGTTCACCATCATCCACTATTTGACAATTTTGGGGTTGCGAAACTTTGCGTGCTCGCTGAACCAGTTACGTGTAGTAAAAAAAAATTGGTTGAGGGGTCAAATTTTCATGAAATCTTGGGTAGAATCCGAATCTGCAATAAAAAATGGGGCTTTCTCATTTAAAATAAGAAAGTTAGTGTGAATTGCGCATGGTTGTGCAGTTATGCTGAGTGCGCGAATATGACATTTGACATCCTCGGAAAAAAATATGAAGGTTCAAATTTTTTTTGTTTGGTCCCTTTTTGACTGATTGATTTAGGACACTTTTTTGCTTTTGAGATGCGAGCGCAAATATGACATTTGAGATCCTTGGGAAAAAATATGAAGATTCAAATTTTTTTGTTCACTCCCTTTTTGACGGATGGATTAGGGAAATTTTTTGTTTTTGAGATGCGAGCGAAGCGAGCATCCAGACCAGCCAACTAGACAGAACATTTTGCCTTTGCCCCCTTATGGGTTTCCTTTATATGTAAAAACAAAAGAACATATGGTGACATAATGTGGTTGGCAACTGTAGTTAATCTTCTTGGAGTAGGTAGGCAGGTGTAGCTCGACATGAAGTCGTAGTGTATTGTGTCACTAACTAACTCATTCGAACTAACGGCCTTGTCCGGCCGCGTCACTTTTTTCGGCTAGTTAGTCCAAGGCTAAAGCATGTTCCATGGCAAGATAAAATCCGTCCGTCCGCTCTCTGATTGCAAAAGTTTAAGGTATCGATTTTATTTATTTATTTATTTTCAATAGCTTAACTCTCAGATATTATCCTTTAGCGTTGATTGATCAACCTGCCGAGATTGCTGCTAAATACCGGATCAATGTTGAATCAAACCAAATTTCAAACTTTTTTTTTAAATCCACATTTTTTGGAACCAACAACTTTTCAGTGGCACTTGAAAATGATTTTTTCTTGGTCAATTACAAAGGTTTGTTATTGAGAATAATACAATAAAATTGTTTAATTATCCTTTGTTGACTATTTATAATTTTGGTGTAAGTTGCAAAAATGAATGAATTCAATTTAGACTTTGAATCTTTTTCTTTCTTTCTAATCTAGTCGACATTTGGTGCCATGTTTACTCTAATTATCATTGTTTGTTAGGTAACAACATGGGCGACTCAGTAGTTAGCAGTGAGAACAATGGAGAGGTAATGGACACTGAAAAGGGAAACAACTCGCCTCCCAGGATGGATTACCGAGAAGGCACTGCCAATATCACTGATTATTCCCCTGAATGGGCTTATACCGAGGTAACACCAAACTGAAATATTTCAGCGTAAACGTCTTAAATCAAAATATAGCTATGGATTGTTCTTTTAGAATACGTAATCATATAATATGGAACTTATAGCATCTGTATGAGTATTTATATGGGTATTCAATTGATCATGATAGGGTGGAGTAAAAGTGTTAGTGACGGGACCTTGGTACTCAAACACCTCGCCGTACACAGTCTTGTTTGATTCATGTCCAGTACCCACAACTTTGGTTCAGAGTGGCGTTCTTCGATGTTACTGTCCAGGTAAATATTTTTATGACAACGCTTATTTTGAATTAGTCTAGCTTCTAGAATTCAAGGATAATCAACAGTCAAGAAAATTGAAAAAAAAAAAAAAAAAAAAAAACCATAGCATCCTGAAGTCGGCCATCCTCTTTTCAATGATTAAAACTATAGGTTGAGAGATTTCAATAATTTAAACCTATCACCTTATAGTTTTTGGTGTATAATTATTATATCCCAACTAAATAGATACTGTTTATTGTTCAATGTGCACTTTTTTCGAAATTTTGAAAATCGTATAGGTAAGTAAAACATGAAGGCGGAGTAGAAATTCCTTGTCTTCAGGAATCTCATCATCACGCACCACACAACCGGGACGAGCAAATATATAAATCAGATCATGAACCAATAGTCCAGTAACCTGATACATCAAACCTTGCGTCAAATCTGGTAGTTCTGATTTTTTGTTCACTTGTTTATGATGTTGACCCTTGAATAATCCAATATTGTGACCTCGAGCGATGAACGCAACCTTTTAAAAAATCGAAAAAACCGTGAAATTGTTTACTTTACTTCAGTTTTTGGCAATTTTAACCCTGAAGGACTAGTTTATTTACAATACCTATGCAATACGTTTTAAAAGTAGACTGAATTTGCTACAAGTTGAAACCAAAACAGTCTCTGTAGACTCAACAGTTTCTAAGATAAAGCTATTTAAAACATGTAAATTTCTTCAAACGTCAATTTTTAGCAATATTTTTTCGTTCTGTGAATTTTTATCCTGTTTTTTCCAAAAAATATGGCTGAATGCTTACGGAATTCCAAAAGACTGAAGGGGACTGATATTTATGTGAGAGCCAGTGGTGAGGCGTGACATTTTTCCTAGGTCATCGCCAGTGGCGGCAATTAGTAACCAAAAGTATGGGGGGGGGGGGGGTGTTAAACAAGAAATTTTGGAAAATCACCTGTCAAAAACGACAATCTAAGGTGTTTTTGACGTATGAGGGTTGTTTTTTTAATTATTGAAATCACTGCAAATACAGCTTTGGATGACACTTTTTGAACCAAAATAATTATTGCTCAAAAATAATTTTTTTCTTTCAAATCGCAACTTATGTTCTTCAGTTATTTGTTCGGGGTTAATTAATTACAATAAAGGTTACTGAGCGTCGTCTGTATTTTACTTTAAACAAATCAACTGGAACATGTTGTGTCTTCCGCCATAGACTCTTTGACGTCTACAAATCCCGCCCCCTACCTTAAGGTTGAAAATCGCTTGACCAGAAGTCACGAGAGCTCCCGAAGGTTGCCGGACTCGTTGGAAGTTGCGTGTTTCACCAAGAGTCTTAAGCGATTTGATTGGTCGATGTTTTGGAGGGAGAGGAGCGGGCCTTCTGCGATAGGTGTGGGTGTATAAGGGCGCAGAATGACAGCGCTTCCGCACAAACGCTAATGTCGCCGATGAGGCGGTATTTACGCCAACTGCGAGCATGAACATCTTTTTTATTAAGAGGAAATCAACGCGGATGATGTCATAAGACATCATGACGATTTTCGTCACTGACCGTTGATGTCATATGACATTCCGGGATTCCGAACTTTGGAAATCCCGCTTGAGTACCTGGCTCCATCTAGAAACCTCGTGAGGTGGTATTTCTCTTCATTAGTTCCCCACGTACAATATAGAATCCGTCGTTTTCCCACGATGTGTTATTTATTTTGTAAAATATTGAAGACTCGTTGTCGAGAAAAATTGCAACGTTGAAAGTGTTGAATTTATTAAATCGTCTGGTCATCGCCGAATCCAGAGATGACCACAGGCTTCGCCACTGCTGAGAGCGGATGTCCCTGAAACCGTCAGATTGTTACAGAAAGAGCTAAATGAATATAGGAAAAAAGCTGCAGCAGACGGGCAAAAAACGATAAATTGTCGTAATAAGACGATAAATTGATGTGTGTTGATCAAATACGATAAATTGTTCGTGAATTTATTTATTTATTTACAAACGGCACAAAGTGCCAATGTTACAATATAAATTAAATGTGATCCTTTGTCATTGACAAAGTAATATTAAAAACAAATGGGGAGGTTTGGACCATTGAGGAGTTCTTTTTTTGCATTTATTCAAAAATTTACATATTAAATATTAGATACACAATATTGATACACTTCTTAAATGCTACTCCCCACTGTAAGTCGCAGACTTGTGCTGTGGGGAGGAGCCGAGAGTAGCGCAAGCAAATTTATTAAAACAACTTAATGGTTTTTGAACAAATAAAAAATCTCAAGATGAAAAATAATTTATCCCACTCCTAAATTAGTTATAAGTACGTAAAGAATAAATGGAAAAAAATAAAAATTAATTAACGTTCTGTAGAGCACTGTGTTGCTGCCTGCACGGTATATTTTCGAACCTCCTTCTTGAACGTCTCAATCTTGGGTATCGAGCGAATTTCCAAGGGTAGAAAGTTGAACAGCTTGGCCCCTCTATAATCATACGCTCGCTACCCATGGTGAGTTTTCCGGAAAGGAACTTCCACGAGAAATCGTCCACGAGATCTGGTGATTCCTTCCTCTAGGAACGAAATGTCATCACTTCTCAAGTCCCTGAATATTTTCAGCGCAGTAATTTTGTCTCGGAGCTCCATAATTTTGAGAACGCCAAAATCCTTGAATAATGCTGCCGAACTATAGTCCCTCCTCTTCTTTAATAAAACTATGATAACTTGCTTTTGGGCCACGTAAACCTGATTGATGAGCGTGGATCCACACCCACCCCATCCAGTCACACTATAAATCATCAATGACTGCGCGATGCCGTAGATGTCTAAGAAATTTCTCACTTCTCTGCAGATGTATATAACCTTTCGCAACCTGTTTACAATGTATTTGACATGAATGTCCCATTTAAGGCATTGGTCAATTTCAACTCCCAGGTAGTTGGAGGCTAAGTTCGAATAGGCGGGTACTGGGGACGGGATGAAGGCGCAAGATGGAGGGGGTTTGACCAATCGGGAAGATGTAAATGGTGAAAAGAGCACTTTGAACACGGGTCGTACTGGCCGCCGGAGGAGGAGGGACGAATCGGAAAGCAGCCCCGAAATGAAATGGCGCCGTATTAAGAAATCTGTACCTGCAACCGGACAAGAAAATGGCGGAACTCCATAGCAACGAACCTTTCAGTCTGCTACCGCCGAGACGTCCCCGCACGTCAAGATAATGAGTTGGCATTTGAACGGACTTGATCGATTATTTCAATGTGATGCAAATGCGTCTAATTTTCTTTGAGAATATGATTTAATTTGTTTACAGGAAACTTGGTCTGATAATCATGTAAAGTTGCCTGCTTTTTTGGAGAATAATTACTGGGCTTTTGAAGCTAGGGCTGTGAGGATACGTAGAACGGGTAGGGCTATGGGGGGGTTGGTTACGTTGGTTAGGAAGGATGATTTATTTAGGAGCTGTACGGGAAGAAGTACGGCCGAAACGGCAATGCTCTGCGCATATTTTATGATTTTTTTTTTTAAAGCGCCGTTTCAAGATTAGGCTGTTAGAAGAGGCTGGAATATAATTGACTAAGAGATTTCCCAGGGCTCCGAAATAAATTTTTACAAACCGTAGGTTTACGATGTTTCTTTTATTTAAATTATATTTAGTTTACGTGATTTTCTACCATACTCAATAGATTAATTTAAGAAGAGAAATGTTTATTTGAAAAGGGTGGGATGTACCCATGCATTGAATAGGCAAAATGCCTTTGTCAATAAAGATTGTTTTGATTTGATTTGGACTTTGAAGAGGCGATGCTGGAATACATGACATCTGACGCTTTACCTCTTCCGGATTTGTTGAACGAAATTCCACGTTGGCTCGCGATTGCAGTGAGGATGATCAACAAGTCAATGTCCTCACCAATGACTTCCACTACATCGTAGGTAGAGGCAACAGTTACAGCTGTAGTGACGATAGGCCTATTAGCATCTTCCTCTTCCTGGAGTACTTGAATGTTGTGAGTTCCCATCTTGGTTGTCAGCAGGTTGTTGAAGCGAATTTTGTTTTTTTCGTTTGACAAGAATTGTTCTTGAGGAATCTGTGCAATCATCAAAATGATCCCTAAGGATGAGTGGGACTTGGCTCTTCGAAGACGCTCGCTTCGTGCTTTAAAAAGCCCAAATAATGAGAAGCTCGTGAGGGAATATAAAAAGATAAGAAACAATGTAAAAAACGCTGCAAAGTCTTGTTCACTGATTTATCATTTCCAGGGAGGTGTAACATCAGGATCGACAAATCAAATCTAAACTTAAATTTTCGTATTATAATTTGAACTTCTACAATATCGCCTATCACAACATGGACTGTACAGAAACTTCGAGATTTCTTTGTCCTTATAAATTGGAAGGCCAGTCGATGATGAAAAACATGCCCCGCAAACCTCTTCAGGATCCACTCGAATCCATACTTCCGTATATTTACCTTGAATTTTCGCTCACATTCTTGTGTGTTATTATGGCTTCAATAGTACCTACCTACTATAGGGCTAGAAATGATAGAAATGAAAATTTTAAAGGGGGGATTTTTGGCCCCTCAAACCTCTTCAGAACCCACTGGTTACTGTTAGTGGGGGGGGATTGCTAAAAGTTGACAAGTTTGAAAAAATTTACATGTTTTATATAGCTTTATCTCGGAAATTGTTGAGTCTACAGATACGGTTTTGGTCTCAAATTGTAGCACATTTAGTCTACTTTAAAAACGTATTTCATAGGTATTGTAAGAAAAATCAGTCCTTCAGTGTTAAAATTGCCAAAACTGAAGTAAAGTAAAAAATTTCTCGGTTTTTTCGATTGGTCACAATCTTGGATTATTCGTTGGGTCAACATCATAAACAAGTGAGCACAAAATCAGAACTACCGGCTTTGACGCAAGGTACCCCCACATTCAGACGACAAGGTTACTGGACTACAACGGTGTTAGTAAAATATAACTCATTCGGTAGAATTTTTGGTGTATCCAACTTTTGTAATTAATAAATCCGTTTGCATATCGAAATGGGTTATCTAACTCAAATTTGAATTAATTGGCAGGCTTATCGTACAGAATAGAACACAATTTTTTTTTATTCCACTCATAATACTAATAATCTAAATGCGTACGTGTTACATCAGTTAATAATTCTCTTTTTCATTTGTACTATTTTTTTCATTAGCGCATGAAGCTGGTATTGTGACCTTGCAAGTGGCCTGTGAAGGATTTGTCATCTCAAACTCAGCTATGTTTGAGTACAAAAGAGCGCCTCCCGGAGGAAATGAGAGGGCCGTCGAAGTGGGAACTCGTGAAACGCAACCGCATGACAGCCTGCTTCGATTCACTCTGATGCAGCGATTGGATGCTATCGATGGTCGATTGGATATTAAACAAGAACCACAAGATACGGTTTGTTTTTCACAATGGCGTATTTTACTCTTTAAAGTTACTATCCGACGTGTCTCCATGTGATGTAGGGGTAATGATTTTCATGAACACAGTTTTCCTACATTTGTAAACGTTTATCATACCGTTAGAACTGCCCTTCACACAGAACCTTATTGCTGAAACTGATTGGCTTAGGTTAAGTTTAAAAAAGGAAAAAAATCCTAGCAGACTCACCTCCCGAGTAAAAACGACTCTTTGAAAAATAGTGTGATACGAACCACCTTCATCAACTGCGGGGAAAACGAAAATTATAGTTTTCTACATGGAACGATGAGGAAATTACTCAGTGACACTATCCTCCCGTGCGAGATAGTTTCAATACCTTGGTATTAGCCTCTCAAGCTCTTGCCAGTTCAGATTGCCATTCAAAGCTGGCTGCACTGAAGCAAAACTGCACTAACTAATTATTGTGGTACGATTGTGTCTCGTCTTGGAATTAAAAATACTGAAGTGTGTGTCAAGGAGTGTCAGTCCTTTTTCGGCAGTTGTACGTGGTACAGCCATTTCAAATAAGTGCCGGAATGTTTTCTTCATTTTTATCAAATCGCAAGAAATAAGTGGATAGCTGAATTGAATTTTAATTAAAAATATTAATGAAATTCCACAAAAGTAAACCTTGAAAAGCCTAGCGTAAAAAATTAATGGAGAGGCCGGCAAGCCGCTGCTTTGCACCCTCGGTTTCATTCATATCCATAATCCCTGCTGGTGGCAATCCCATTTGTTTAATTTTTCCTAATCTCAAGCTAAAACATTCTACTACGAGAACATCGGTTAAAACTTTCTCGCTATTTGACGTATGAGTGATCCTCTGAAATACACATGCTCTGGCCAGCAGCCGCGTGGGATGTAGGGGCTGTTATCTTCACAGTTTGACATGAAAATCTTGCTCACGTCCCTAACGTCCATGGAGTGAGAATCCGAAGGCCCGAAATTGATGAAACATCATAAGAAAATATCGAAACAAAAATCTTTCTCGCTATTTCTTTTGATTTTCTGTTGATCCTCTGTTATACACATTTGGCCAGCAGCCGCGTAGTTATCAATACATTTGACATGAAAATCTTGCTCACATCCCTAACGTCCATGGAGTGAGAATCCGAAGGCCCGAAATTGATGAAACATCATAAGAAAATATCGAAACAAATATCTCAGTTCTCGAGGGTCTTGCTTGCTTTATAAGACTACAATTCAATGATGTCATTTAATAGTTTTATTTATGTTTTTAGACGGACAATTCAACCATCACTGGAAGTTTTGAAGAAAGATTAATGAACAAGGTTCAACAACTTGCTCAAAGAAGGTGGAAAACCACTGAGTTAGTTGATGCAAATACTGTGGAATGGTTCGAGTCTTACAAAGGAATGACTCTACTCCATCTTTCTGCTGCTCTTGGTTATTCCAGGTAAGTAGTGTTGATTATTTTGGTTTATTATTCAATAATAAACCATTGTAATCGCTCATGAAAAAAAAAAAATTGTTAACCCCCCCCTGAAAATTGATGGTTTACGTTTCAAAGAGGTGTAGAATCCAAATCTGCAATAACATTTTTTCCGTCGTCTTTGCAAAAAATCTGAAATTTTCAGGAAAAATCCATGTTGGTCCGACAACGCCCCAATTCTTTAGCCAGCTCTCTCACTTAATTTAAAGTGCCCTTTAATTGTTGTCAAAGTTTTGTAAAATCCCTAAAAACCTAAGGCAATTTGGACTTTTTTTTTTAAGAACTTTCCATGGGGAATCGAATGAGCCCCTCCCCAGGTCCGTTGCTCAAACCATTCCCGATGTATGGCCCGATGGTGCCAACAATTGCATCCAAATTCACTACATCATTAGGTTACTGCAATCAAAACAAAAACAACAGCGTTTTTTTTTTTTTTTTTAATTGCAGTAACCTAGTGATGTAGTGAATGTGGATACTGGAGTGAACTCCTAAAAGGGTTTATAGCCTATACACGGTTGAAGCATTCCGATATGCATGCTCCGTCTTACGAAATTAAAAATTTTCAAATAGAATATTTTTCCATTGTAATTGCTATTGAAAAAAACGCTGCGAATTCTTTCACTGGGGTTGATTATTCAATGATTCATGATTTGAATTTCTACTAAGCTTTGGAGTGTGCGTGTTTCACAGGTGATAGAGCGATTATTGAATTTCAGGAGGCACACAAATATGATCAACTGATCAATCCAAATAGGTATTTTGGTTGAGAACCGATTTAAGTGCTCTATGCATATCTCCTGAAATTCAATAATCGCTCTATCACCTGTGAAACACGCACACTCCAAAGCTTAGTAGAAATTCAAATCATGAACCATTGAATAATAAACCCCAGTGAAAGAATTTACAGCGTTTTTTATATTTAAAGCAATGATGTAGAACATAACTGTTAAGGTTATCCTAACCATGGTATAATTGAATACACAATAACGAGGTAAATGTGTACTTCAAGTCTTGTTTGTTGTGTGAATCGTAACATTCACAATATTTTGTGTATATATTCTCGATAGTTTTTATTTTAAACGGACTTTATATTTTGTCCGCTTAACAAAATCATTATACATAGATCTTTAATATTAAATATAAAAATTAAAATTAAATTAAAAAAATAAAAACGTTAAATTAAATATAAAAATTTTAAAATTAAATTAAATATAAAAATTAAAATTAAATTAAATTAAAATTTTTTATGGATTGTATTAATCAACAACATTTATTACAGACTGGTGTGTTCCTTGATACAATGGAGGACAGAACGTCCATCACAACTCCTCGAGCTGGAAGTTGACGGATTGAATCAGGACTCTGATGGCTTTACACCTCTGGTAACTATCGAAAATTTAATACTGAATAAATTGTCCATTTGGTATAATTTCGTCTCTGACCATTATTTCTACAGCGTAGAAGGCCCTTTCGATATAATACCCGGTAAAGACATTTAGGGTGGTTTGATAGAACGATTCGAATCACAATAGAAAATACAACTCACTCAATGTGCACTTTAAGGATCCAAATTATTCAAGGCATTTTCATCTTTGACACTTCGGTGTTTCCAGATAACGGGGGAATCAACGGGATTGATTATTGAGGATCATCCCGTCAGGCCCAAAATAGTGCGAAATAATAGAACAATTATAGTACGGCGAGGGCTATCTGGCCATATTCCAATGGGCTTACAATTTATTACATTCTCTCGTGTTAAGGATTTAGCTTGCCAGGCTTTTTTTCCTGTTCTGTTACTCAATAAACTCAATGTTCTTCCTTCCTATAGGTATATGAGATTAATAAGTCGATTCCTATTATAAGAAGGAATTTTCAACAGCTCTCCTTTCATTTATAGGTAAATTTTAATATTCAGCTCGAAAGTTTATATGTGTGAGAGAACAATAATACGTTTGTCCCATTTTACAGATGAGAGCTTGCGAAAGAGGCAAATCAGAAACCTGTCAGTTACTCCACGAATGGTTACCAGCTTCTGCCACCCTCCTTAACCATTCCAGAGAGACTGCCATCGATGTAGCTAAGAAAAATGGTCATTTGAGATTAGCCAGTGATCTACATGCCAGGCTCGATCGGTCTTCGTATATTTTGTCAAGTTAGTTGAGAATATCTGTGATAATTTGTAAGGTAACCTCTGAGATTAAATAACCCGCATAAGGGATCATTCACGACCTACTTCTAACCAAAACGTTGGATATGAAACGCACTGTTTACGTATCTTACTTAGCTATATTTATCCCCACTAAGCATCTCATTACGTAGCTACCTATACCTATTGCAAATTAATGAACTATTAAGCTGTTCACAATATTATGTGGGCACTCGCATCCGCATTTCAGATTTCGAAGCATGGTTAGAATTAAGCACTACCCAACTGGCGGAAGCCACCAAGTATACTAATCCAAAGATTCTAATATCCAAATACATACATTGATCCCAACCTTTTTTTGATGAATCTGTTTTGTAAAAAGCGAATTATGATTTGCAGATGACTGTGAAAGCGAGAGCGTTGAACGAGATAGTCTTGATGGAACACATACATCTCTCGAATCTCTAAATAGTTCCAGAGATGATGGAATTTTCCTTCATCCAAGCAGTTTGAACAAGTAAGTGTTCGATTGTAACTCAGTTCCTGGTTTACCTACACGTTACTTGGGGAAATTTGTTCGGATTGATTTTGAAAAGTTTCGGAATATTCTGTAGACACTCTAAATTGAAGATTATTTCATTCTCAAGCATGTGATTGTATTTGATTCTAGGGTAAAACAATTATTGACAAGCTAGGATATACAAACTATCTCAATCGTTATTCCAGATGGTTTCCAAACGATAGTTTCTAAGTTCTCGATACCTAGTTGGTTCGTGTAGTTACCTATTGGCATTGTTTGGTCATCAGATAGATCATGAGTAACAAACTATTCGGAATATAATTGATGAAGGGAAAAATAATTAATAGATGGAATAAGTTATTTTTATATAATTCAATTTTGAGAGAGGTATGTCACCCATTACCAGTTTTCTCACAATAACAAGTAGTGTTCCAATATTGGTACAACATTTTAAATCGAAGATTTTTGTTATTTTATCAAAGATTATGCAGATTTCAGAATTTTCGTTAAAATTTGCTGGGCCGACCTCTAAAACTAAACATTTTAATTCTTTTTTAATGAGAAATTAAATCAGGTGTGTACCCTGGTGTTCTTATCAATCTCAGATAGGATTTATTGAATTCTATTAACGAAGTAGATTGATAACTATCTCTAAAAATATTTCATAATCACGAACCTTAAATGTTACTAGGCTGGGTGCCTGGACTATTTTGTACTCATCCTTACTTTCTTTTCTACGTTTTACAGTAGATCTGACTATGGAGGCATTAATATGGAGCTACATGTAAACATTCCCCAGTGGACTGAAAACCAAAGAGACCTTAGTAGAAATTCGTCACCTAGCCCAGGTATAATGAACATGGTGTTACTGATGATTTTATGCATTATATGACTTGATCCCTATAAATAATATTCAGGACCTCTTCGTCCTGTTGTGGCATATTGGTGTATGCCTCAACCAACCTTTGCGTTAGAGCGAAGAGGGATCTTATACTCCTAAGGAATTTATAGTCACATCTCATTATAGCGCGGTTTCTATACAGTTTTTATCAATATCCATTTTCTTTATAGGTAGCCTCGTTATGAACACTTGAACGATTAAAATTCATTCAATTATAAAGTCGATACTCCCTCAATTGATGCTTTATATTTTGTATTGCCTACCTTTTTCTTTTGGCTGCAGGTGGTCAGAGCACTAAAGGACTGATTGGTAGTCGGTTGGTGAAAAGGCCTTCAGTTGACAGCGGTATTCAACTACAATCATCTATAGATAGTTTACCATCGATTCGAGTTACCCGCAATAATAAGCTCAACGATAATCATAAATTATCCAGGTGAGTGGCTCTATTGTCAGGTCCTCCTTTACACTATCGTCCAAGTACCTACTCAGGATGATTAGCATTATTTTAAATAAGCAAATGGAAATACTGCAATTTTACAGAGTTCCTATGAGCTACATCTGTAATTTACCACCGCTGTACTTACATTAAATCATTCTTGTCAACTTGGAATACAACTTTGTCTTCCTGCAGGTTTTTTTAAGCAGTATGCTTCTACATAGTAAATAGTATCCGACTAAATGTATTTTTTTAAATAACTAATCTTGTTGAATTTTCTGATTCAAATATGTGTTGATTTTAGGTTTGATCGTAGTATGTCACTGCCACTATCCAACTATTCTCTAGATTCAGGCTACGACTCCAACCTTGACAATCTTCATGCTTCTCCCAGAAGGATGGATTACACATTATGTAAGTTTTATAAATTTATTGAATTTCTTTATTGTTTTCTCAAACGATTATACTTCTTCGTGAAAATAGTTTGGTACCAACCTCACATTGCCATAATTTACCCTATAAAAAGTATTTAACCAGTGGCTTCGAGCCTATTAAAAAAATAATTATTGGTTGTATTCAACAGTTTGAATTTTATGTGAGAACTAAATTTCATGTTTCAATAAGATATTTCGTTGAAAATTATGGGTTTCGAGAAAGAAACTATCCAATTTAATCACAACACCGGTTAGACCAAATAACTTATCTTCTCTCCACTCCATTTGTTTTTAAACCACTGAGGCTGTCTCCACTCCATGCAGCATTCCAAGTTGGAACACATAATTAAATTAATTTACAAAATGAATATTATCGAATCGAAAACAATAATTAATTATCTACCTATTTGGATAAGTATGATATTATTTTACTCCTCAAGTTAGTCTCAGAAACAACGTAAATCCTTTTTAATTCACACATATCAATTAAATTCATTATTCATTTGCCAAGGTAAGTAGGAATGATTTTATTACGTTTATGCTTACAATACCAACTTTTGCACTAACACTAAAGATTTTACAATTCTTAATGATGTTATGAATTACATTATATTACCCTGCATAATTTTGTGCAATACACACTAACAATTAGTAGGTAGTATTTTAGTTGTCTTTTTTTTTAATATTTTTCGATTTACTTGAATTTTTCCTAGACGTTATTCAACGTTCTTGTCATGCATCTCGAATCCGCTTCAGAAAATAGGTGTCTACTTACCTAACGTGTTTCAAGCTTCCTGCATTCTATATTTTGTCATGTTGAGTATGACATTCATTTCAATATCATCTTGTCATTTTCATAATGGTTTTATTTTCTATCCTTAAACACATTCAATTTAGTCTTTGCATTACCAAATTTTTCAATTGTTGTTATGTTGTGGAGCACTATTTCTGATCTGGCGTGTCTTCTCTATTGACTTCGGTTTCCGTTTTAGACTTCCCATTATTCATTGCTAAAGTGTAAATTGATTTCCTTTTTCTCTTTTTCTCAACATATTTCTCACGTTTCTGCGAATTATAAGCATCTCTTAAATAGTGGTTCACATCCTTTTTAAATGCCTCGGTTACACAAGAGAAGCTTCTAAAAAGCTGCTAATGTATGCTTTATTGTCTTGGTTTTTATTGCAATTTAATATATTACATTTATAGCATCATAAATGCTGATTTGATAATTATTATCATTTGCACTCATAATGGTAATCCACTGTAGGGATTTGAAAAAAATAATGCACTATCAATGAAAAGATTTAGAAGTATGACCGCTGCGAGCTGTTTCTCGGCATGCTAGATTAGCTAATAAAGATATAAGAGCATGTTCAACGAGAAAGGCAC
This sequence comes from Creontiades dilutus, assembly GCA_031894815.1. Lineage (NCBI taxonomy): Eukaryota > Metazoa > Arthropoda > Insecta > Hemiptera > Miridae > Creontiades > Creontiades dilutus. The sequence continues at coordinate 96,469 of JAVIWC010002510.1, read as the reverse complement.
TCGAAGAAGGGAGTAGGTACACTGTAGCTATGTACTGATCAGTGAACAAATAGCCTCCCATAAGAAAATACAAGAAAATGGGGAATTTCGTTTCCTTCTACACCTTGACAAAAAATGCTTGTAAGGTAGGGTGCCCGATTATAGCCTACCTAATGTTTGAAGGACCGTAGCTCAGAAGCTATCCAATCAATTTATATGAAATTTCTCCCACAGCTTTATCAATCTATCTACTTTCATACTCACACACGAAACAATTTTTAGAAATGAATCTTGTACTTTATTTCTGTGTTTTTGTAAAAAATTGCCCTTAGACCATATTTGGCACCTGGGTTCCACTGAAGTGATTTTTGGTTACCAAAAAAAAAAAAAAACGCAATGTACATGCAAACATGAGTTTATGGCCAAGAAACGTTATTTAATTGAATTTCAAATACAAAATATCAAACAAATAAACTTGCAGAATTTATAACTCGCATTCAAGGCAGAGGTAGACAATGTCTTCTGTGGGGGTCATAACCACCACACTCCTGGTGAACATCAACGAAAACAAAACATCAACGACAGTAAATTAAACAAGTAATTGAATATTAAGTACCTAAAAATAACGTTGGTCTGATAAAACATGATCGAGATAACAAGAGTGCCCTTATATGGCCTACCCAGCAAAAAATATGCCATAATAGGCACCCGACGTTTCTTTCACAAACGTGCACAAAACAATATCATGGAACAACGTTGGAATACAATCTCAGCAATATTCTAAAACTACAGTTTCTAAGCTTTCAGAATAAGCAAATATTTTTAAAATGTCTCAAGTATTATACTCAGGAGAAGCTTCTGAACTTACCTCAAGAATTAGATCTAACAGATGGTCTCCTCTTCTAATGGAAATCACAGACATATTGGACCCCTTCCCCCGTGATGTTTTCTTTCTATGACGTCCTGTCTAGGTAGAGAAACCGATGCTAACTTTTCTTTATTTTTAAATCGCGCCTTTATTTGATTTTTTGGTAATAGGCCATATTAGGACGCAGGCCATAATTGGGCACCCTACCTTTATAAAAAAGTCGCTAGTGTAGAATGTTTTCCTATCTGAGTTGGTTAATATTGTATAGATACCTATACGTCTTCATTGGTGACCCTTCGTCATGAGGTGTTACCTAACCAAGTTCACTTTACCTTCTGCATTCCTTCAGTTTCCAAGATGTAGGTACCTAACTCAGTTTCGTTGGTATTGATGAAAAATATTCATGAAGCCTGAAATGTAGGCCCTAAATTAATCATTTTTAATAGATTGATTATATCTTAGGTAGGAGAACGGTTATCTTTTGATAACGTCTCAAAAAACCAAACCATAATGTCTTAGTTTTTAAACTAAATTGATTGTTTTGCATTATACATTCTTAAAAATTGGATCTTACCAAATGAAAGTCTGGTAGGGAAGGTCGATTTAATGGGATGCCATTATGAGTGTGGCAGTTAGTTTGAATGGGGTGTGACCACAGGTGAGGTGCGAAGAGAGTCTACATCCCCACCCACAGCGGTTCTGCAGTCGTCAGTGGAGGGTCAATCGCAGCAATCCGGTGGTACGTATTATTATATCCATACCTTTCAAAGTGTTTTCCCAAATCAGTGTTAAACCATCTTCACATCCTTTCCCGTGAAAACTGGAACACATAAAACAACCAAATAGGTGATACACCTCAGCACTAAGCAGATTTTAATTTCTCTCTCTCTCTCTCTCCCCCCCCCCCCTGCTATACCTTTATAATTGTGTCTGATAGAATTTCACATTCGGATTTATCGAACTTAAGATTACTCCAATTTAAAAGTTTTGCTCAAAATCTTACCTAGTTTATAGTTATAGGGTTGAAGGGTTTTTGAAGCAAAGACAGGCCAGTGACGTTCATATACCTAGATGTTTGCATTAGACCCGTTTTCGGTTGCTTTCGATCATTATATATAATATACAGGGTGTCTAGTAAAATTATGCTCTTCAGGACTTCAGCGTACCCCATACGTAAAAGTCCAGAGGGGTCAGGTCAGGGCTCCTGGCGGGCCTGGGGACCAGTCCGTAACGACCAAATCATACGTCACTGGATAAATGACAATTTTCCCGGGCAGTGGATCGGTCCGGGATTGCCTGAGAGGATTGGGAGTATCACCATTCGATTCAGCGTGAAAAATCATGTAGAATACGAAACTAACTTGACCCGAACCGCCAAGTTTTGAAACCATGAAAAACTCGATTTTGCTTTGAAAAACCACGTTTTCTTTCATTCAAACTCATTTTTCTCCTACAAAAAGACGTCCAAACATAAAAACGAGTATACCGTTGGAAAGCTGAGTGTCTGGGCAAGTTTTTCCCGAGGAGTGCCCGACGGAAAACCTCCCTACAGATAGCGAAAAAAAAAACAAAAGAAAAACGATGATTTTTAAAAAATTTTCAAAGTTTGAACTTTGGCATTTTTTTACCAATAAGGTCTGGCTAAAAAAATTAAATTTTATATCAGGGTAATAGAAAATTTCATGCTCATTCCAATGGTCACCTTATTTTCTCGTTTAGACTGAAATTGAGAGAGCTACGGCTGTTTTAGTGAGACAAGGTCTGAAAAGTAAAGAAAAAAATCTTAGAAATTAAATTGCGGGAAAACGAAGCCTCTAAACGAAAAATGCTAAGAGACACTTTCGATTGCAAATTAAGCGTAGAATCGATTCCCTGAGTTTGTCCCATAATTTTACTAGACACCTTGTATATCAACTTTTTTTAATACTCGACAGAATATTTGGGAGAAAAACAGGAATGTCCCAGTAGGTGCTGGCTAGAGTTTTAATGGTTTAATGGTTGGGAAGGGTTGCTATGCGTTATATTGCTGAGCGTATTAGCTAGATTACCAGACCCTGACACAAAGACCCCTCATGTTGCAAAGGTGGAGTAGCTAAATGTTGAAATAGTATAGATGAAAATGATCTCGACCTGAAAGCATTTCTCATAATTACATCAGAAGATACAAGGTAGCATCCGATCTCACAGAGTTATAGTAATAACACCTTTGGGAAAATTTCAAAAAAGAACAATCATCTGAACCGCAGTGCTTCTATATCTAACCAGCATCTACATTAGAGGCGATGATGAATGGTATAATTCAGGTCGTACTACCAAAGAGTAGCCATAAATAGCTGGAAACCAAATTTCAAAATGTCCAGCAAGACCTGAACGGCTCCGTGGTCAAACGGTCATGAACCAGTTATTTTGGCAGTACAGGAATTTTCTGTAAGGGGTAGGAATTTCATCGTTTTAAAATTTCCTCTACTTGGGGATGCGTGTCGTATCCACAAACTTCAAACAATCAGGGCCTATTCCTTCAAAAATAAATAAATGAAGTTGAGGTACATGATACAATGCTTTTTGTAATTCTTAGTTTGTAATTTGTATCCGGAAAAATCAGTGTGGCATTTGAACTACTCAGTTAACCCTCTAGGAATCTAATTCAAAGACTTTTTCAAAGTAGCTTGTAAGGGAAATGAATAGGGGCCCTGCACCGTTATAATGGCAGAAAAGTGTTGAAAGGAACAATTCTCTCTACCATCCCCTATCTGTGGCCCTTGAGCAACAACTCGGCTCGAGATAGTCACATAAGACCACGAGCTGACAACGCTCTAAGCATCCAGTTTCGTTTTTAACGATTGAGACATTGTTGTATTTTAGATTTGAAGTGCCTCTGCCATGAAGAACATTATTACTCTCGTCAGAGTAATTATTATTTTCATGCCTTACTGTTGTGATTCGGTTTTTTATTTGAGCTAAAGTTTCTCAATCGATTAGAAAACAATTAATCTCAATTTACCTACTTGACTATCGTCCTGTAAACTTCTCTCCCATTACTCTCGCTGTCGACATGGGAGCTCTTTAAGGTAGCTGCTCCACCACCTCTGTGGATAGGTTTATGAGGTCTATTGGACCGTACTAAGTAAAATCAATTACAAAAACAGTTTTTTTTTTCCTTTTTTTTTAATAAGGGATGGGAGGAGCCCCTGGTCACTGAGACCGCTAGGATCTATTGTGACGCTGTCCCCATTTTTAATTCAAAACCTTATTAATAACCTCTTCGTTCACAAAGTGTAGGAGGTTTTCAGGCGTTTCCAAGGCAATATCAGAGGGTGTTAGGGCACCCTTCCCGAAATGCCGGAATCTAGTTGATGCAACAGCAGGACAATTACAGAGGATGTGTTCTGCTGTTTCCGCCTCTTCGCAGCAGACCCGGCATTCTATTGTCCTGGCCTTACCCATTTTGTTTAGGTGGTACCTTAGGGGGCAGTGGCCAGTCAGAAGACCCACTAGTTTACGAAGGTCTTTGCGCCTCAATGATAGAAGGGCTTTTGCACGTTTCCTTGAAATAGAGAGGAACCGCTTGGCTTGCCTCTGCTTAGGAGTGTTGTGCCAATATTCTGTGCGTGTTTTGTCCTCCCATTTCTGAACCTGTTGAGTTATATAACTCTTGGTAACCCCTAGTTGGGGTTCAGGTCCAATTGGATTGGACTCTGATCCCTTTTTGGCAAGGCGATCAGCTTCCTCGTTGCCCTCTATTCCCTCATGACCCGGCACCCATAGTAGCATCAGTTTGTTGCCCTGGGCCGCAGCCTTGAGGGAGTTTAGGCAACTCCAAGTCAGCTTTGAAGTTACCGAGAAGGCAGAAATAGCCTTTAGTGCTGCTTGGCTGTCAGATAGTATATATATCGTTGCACCTTTGAGTCGTTTCCTGGAAATCAGCTCTGTGGATAGGTTTATGGGGTCCATTGGACCATACTAAGTAAAATCAATTACAAAAACAGTATAATACAGTTGCAAACCATCCTCTAACATCTATCAACAAAATAACTTGGCACCACATGCAGCCATATCCCACAGTTCTCACCTACCTACTCTCTTCTCCATATCCATCATATTGAAATATGAGTACCAAAGGTAACAACATTCAAAACTGTTTGTCTTTGCGTAAAATTGCTTTCAGCTGAAGTTTGGTTTTTTATATCAATATATTTCACATTAAAAATCGTAATATCTGCATTGCTATCGCCTATCGTTAGATTTCATTGTAGAAATTGTTTCGATGCGTTCAATTGTTATACATATTATACCTAGAAGTGACTTTACTCCCAAATCACATGATCAAAATGACATGCATGTATTAGCTTCATCTTTCCATAAGCATGGTTTGATTTGATTTTTGTATTAACTACGTAATCAATCGTTTACTACACCATCATTGTAATTTCACAGGCGAACAAGATGCTAGAGTTCTGACACTAGCAGAGCAAATTATAGCTGCGATGCCAGATAGGATCAAGGTACTTAAAACTATTCATTATCATTAAGTCATTTATCAAATTAATATTAAGCAAATCCGCTATACATTAAGCTGAAGCTTGTGTGTTAGGTGGCTAAAAAGGAAAGTGGTGAAGAAAAATTCCTAAAAAATCAGATTTTCCATTCATATTACAGGGATGATTAGATCGTTCTGAACGATTTTCACCTCGTGTCTGTTCATTTTTATGGTAACTAAAGTACCAGTTATAGGTCGTAGGTCGGGGTATTGTAGATGTTTTTAACCTAGGTTGGAACCTAGGTTAACCCTCAACAGTTTTCGGTTTAAATTTCAAGATAGGTAGATTTCAAAAATCGAATTTAAAAAAATCCGACCGTCCACTCTGAAGCTTTCCTCCGAAATTACTGATCCAAAATTTACGAAATTTGTCTCAAAAATCCAACATCGATCCGGGATGTTCCTCTAATCTCGGCATCTTGATCAATTAATCCTAAGGGATTATAATTATGATTAAACTGAGGATTATGCTGAGCTGAAGTAAGGTCTAATGGCCCCCTTGGCCGTTGATGTCAGCGTACTCTATGGAGCTGGAATGTTGTAGTATGTTGGTAACCCTGCTAACCTCCCATTGCTAGCACAGTATGGTGGCAGGATCTGCATCTCTACAAGTAACTAGACCAACTTCAAAGTAATTACACGTATCGTTGCACTACGTTAGACGCTCTTCTTTCCAAAGAATGATTGCTTGGTGATACATTGTTCAGCATGGATGACATTTATTGCAAAATACAGCAATTTGTTTAAAAATCAGGGGAAACAAGTAATACCTTTTCTCCAGACAATCTATTCAAATTAATCACAAAATTTTCTTTGAGCATCAATGTCTATAACTCAGAGGAATAATCTAATAAGTACTCTGCTGAAACGTTATGTCAATGAGTTCCTTCAACACATTCTTGGCCATCGAACATCCGAATGTCTTGAACTAAGGCAAAACGCCAAGTAAATCGAACAGCCAAAAGGACCGTGCAAGAGTGACTAAGAAGTACCAAGAAGTGGTATGATAGAACAAGAAGGAAACTTTTCTTGGAAACAAGTGGGTACTTTACAGGGTAAGAAAGCTTGAAATGTACAACACCTACTAAAATATGAAGATGCTCTTAGCGCCTGGGAGTGAGAAGGGAAATACAGACAAACAGATTTGGAACCATTTACCAAGTAGAAGTTTGGCCTTTTTCAGTAGTCCATCAGAGGAGTGCCGAAGTACTATGGATGGCGCTCGAGTCTGTAGTTGGTCACGTCCAACTCTGGCAAGGCATCCATAGAGCTTCCTGTAAAAACTGGCAATCTAAGGTGGCCTCTGGTGTTTGAGATGTCCAGGTAACTGGTTAATCTCAAGCACAAAACTGGTTCCACGGCGGGGGAGCCCCAGGCGCCAGATGCACCGCTTCGGCAAAGCATCACCTGCCTGCCCCCTGATAGCAGTTGGCTTCGTGGTGGCAGTGGTTGACAACCCATGCTGGAAGGCTATGTCTGAAAGCAGGTGGGTAGGCACTTTCCTGGTAGATTCGTCTCCCAAGATAGTGCCGGCATGTGAGTTATGTGGCTTGCCATAACTCAGAATACCAACCTGCAAGTTGGTAGGGGCAAAGCGAACGCCCAGCTGCATCCTGTAGTGCGCGTTATAAAACAGGTACTCGCGCATTAGTACTAATTCTTTAAATTTATTAAATCGTCTGGTGATTTGCCGAATTTTCCCACAGGCTTGCAACTGATAAACAGAGTGTGTAACCATATAAACAACATTTACCAAGTAGAAGTTTGGCCTTTTTCAGTAGTCCATCAGTGTACGGAACGATGCCGACTTGTTTCTGTTTACTAGTTGTATCTCTGGTCTGGAGGAAGACTGCAATGTAATATTGATTAATATGGATTAGTTGATATGTAAGTTACTTTGCCATTAGAACGAGAAAGAGAAAATGAACATTTTTAATAACTTATAATAAAGTTTCTTATGAAAATTCTTATTGGGCTGTATTGAAATAATATAGTTTTGTTTCAGAACGAAAGTGAAGGGGAAATGATGATGCTAAGCTCAGATGACATGGAAGTCATGTCGATGGAATCACCTCTTCTCCTTGACGAACCTCCATCATCCTCATCAACTTGCTGCTTCGACACTAATTCTGAATTCAATTTTGATAACAACTATAGGTGAGAGATCCATAGTTTAATTTTTGCTTGCAGCTCTCCTCTCTCCCCTTTGTTACTCATAATAAACATTTTTTAAATAATTAACGCAGTTGTGACCAACAAAGTCTTAATCATGACCACACTGTACGTATGGGAAAGGATGAGGGAGCAATTTTACAACTTCGCTTACCCAAGCTACAAGTTTCAGTAATAACAAACAAACAGAAGAGATGTGTTGTGGCACCATTACGTCACAGCCTAAAGTCTGAATGTAATTTTGACATAATAAGACTGAAGAAGTCCTCGCTGCAGGACGAAACGTTTCTGGGATGAAGGAAATAAATACGTATGCTCCAAATAAGAGTTTCAAAAGTTTAATTTTTATATTTTTGGGCAAGGCACGTTTCAGGTTTTGTTTTTTGAATTTCCTATTAATTGAAATAAGTACTATATTCTCCGATTATATTTTTTCTTCTAAAAGGTTGGGTTTAACAGTTTTATTTAATCTTTTGAATAACGAATTTGATGTCAATGATTTGTGTCTGTTTTAAACTACTTTTTATTACTTGTTAATAATGAATATTTCTATAATTTTATCCGGTAGTTATTTTATGTTCTTTCTTTTTGAGGTAATACATCCAATATTTGTTTGTTTTTATAATCCCAATTGATTTGTTCAAAAACACTTTAATTTTATAATCTGAAAGAATTTCCAAGTCTTGCCAATGTAGTGCTTATCAAGCTAAGATTACCATATAGAATGGATAAGTAATATCCTCGTTAAATACACGGTAGATTGATAGCAAAATATTATAAATGCTGTATGAAAGAGGATTATCAATTGCTGATTTCAGGTATTATGATGTTGGTACTCCATGTTCGAGTTTAAGCCCCGGAAGCTGCCTTCCTTCACCGCCATTCCCTCTTCATCGTTCTCCTTCTCCTCCACCTACAACTGCTGACTTCTGCGAGTTCTTGCACGCCTCCAATTCTTTTTATTTTGAGAAGGATTTTTCGAATCTCACGTTATCAGGTAAGATTATAACGTAATATAATACCAAATTTTTCCCTAAAGTTGCGTCGACACTGCGACAATACTTGATAGGACCAGCTTTTTTGTTGGAACTTGTCCCGTGTATTTCGGTGGGAGTGGTGACATAGGTACTGCAACGTCGTTCAGAATACATTCGCATCGCATTGGGACCGAACGGTAGGCCTGTTCTCCCCAAATGTTCAACCTCTCGCCTATCCATCATTGTCTGCACTACCCGAGCCTTCTAACTCTTGAGCCTCTTGGAGAAGACTGGCAAGTGCGGTGGCAGTGTCGAACCCCTTTAGGTCTCCGGTTAGGTGGTTCATTCAGGTCAAATCGGGTTCAGTCGCGTTATACATTGAGCCCCGTACAAACTGTTATGCCATCCAGTTTACCTTTTGTTCGTATTCAAACAAAATTTAAATATCTTTTTTTAAGGTACTCCGATTTAACTCATTCCACAAAGTTAATAATTGTTACCCTTAGCTTCTGGACCACATGTCTTTACCTACTAACTACGATCTAAAGGGCACAACAGTTATCAGTTTATCAGAAAATCCCGAGGAAACACGTGCGTGGACTTGGACTGGAGGACGGACCAGCAATTTGGCTACCAGAAGAATGAAATCACACACACACACACACAGTTAGGAAAAAAATCAGATTAGTTTGGCAAAATCAATTTGAATTTTTGGCATATTATCAAATTGAAAATTTTGGCAAAGTAATTTGAACCTTTGGCACAAATAAATGTTAATATTTTTGGCATCTTAATTTCAACTTTTGGCGACTAAATTTCAACTTTCGGCATACCAATTCGAGCTTTTGGCATATCAATTTATACTTTTCACAACCCCAACTATTCCAACATTCCACCCCATATAATGATCAATAAATGTTTTTTCTCTCTCTGTTTATCAGAAAGTTGTTGATGTTGATCCACAAGTATTCTTATGAATAGGATCATTCTACCTGAATCTCAATATCTATGTTTACCCCAACAGTAGTAGGATTCAGGAGATTTGCCTGACAAACTGCCCTGATTTTGAAATTGAGTACGGTTAACTCCCTCTTGTTAGCCTGCTTGTTGCTCTTAAAAGGTGCACTCTGGCATTTTTCATTCGAATTTTTACTGTTTGATCAAAATTATTCACCACGAAGACAAAAATCGGGAGGAGAGGTCTTCTAGCTAAGGGGTTGAAGCGGTACTCCAATTTGATACTAAACGTCTATCCAGGCACAAGTGATTTAAAAGTTGTGTATAACTAGCGTTAGCATTTCAAATTAACTTATATTAATTTAATGAAATTGGGCTCATCTTGCAGATCGAGAGCAGAGAGAGTTGTATGAAGCTGCCAAAGTTATACAGAAAGCGTACAGAAGTTACAAAGGAAGGAAGAAATTGGAGCAAGACAAAGAACGTCAAGCTGCTATCCTTATTCAGAATTACTACAGGCGATATAAACAGGTAGCTGCGAGAAACTGTTGCTTATATGATCAACCCATTTTTTAGATGTTTCTTGCGAGATGTTCACCTCCCACTATTTCATGCAGGAGAAGTGTCTCCCAACTTGTTTATGAATGTTAAAGACTCGTATATGTCCTAATTCTTACTATAAGTTCTCCTCACACCCCACCCCCCAACACCCAATTCATCTGTTGTTAATTATAGAAAGGGTATTAGTGAACTTTCCAATTAGATTCCCAATAAACAGATTCAAAATAATGGTGTCTGTCATGATAGTTTGAAGAGTTCTGGTCTGCAGCAAAAGACGGATGTGTTGAGGTGGTACTGGTGGAAGGGGAGGGCAACGCTTGGGAGTAAGTTTTTTATGTGGAAATGAAGTGGGAGAGAAAATGCGCAAGTGTAGATGTAGGAAAACTGACCTACACTACTTTCTTGTCAAAATGCTTCTTTTTTTTTAATTTAATTTTTAAGAAAGCAGGTATGATGGAAATGAGTTGGTACCCAAATCCCACAGTAGGTGTCCACCTTGATCTCTTTATGTTACCGACTTAACTACTGCCCCCCTACTTTCGTTTCCTTGGAAAAATTTGATTTTTTTCCGAGAAATAAAATTTTTACCCTCTCAACCCCGGTGTTTCAGACTTTTATAGGTCTCAGAGGACCGTTTTTATTACTGAATTAGGGACTGTATGTACAGAAATAGTGCTTGTTTGTTTGTAAAACATCTAAAGCGTTGAAAAAAAAGTAATAACCTTGTACGCAAAAATCACGGTTCTTGGCTTGGCAGAGCAATGAGGCTAATTTTTTCCTAGCTAGATCAGGTAAAATACGAATAGAATAGGAAAATTTGATTGAACGGAATTCATCTAAAATCATTGGATTTTATTCAACACTCCTGTACTTAGTATGAGATTAGTTTTGGAAATCATATGTCGAAGTGTTGGTTCCATATTTACCCCAGCCAAATGATTCCGAATTTCAGCTAAAAGCCACTGGAAGTCCGTTAGCACTTAAGTTATTTGTCGAGACTTAATCGTAAGTGACGTCATAACCTGAGTGAGGTGGTAGCAGTTTTTGGCAGTGATATATTCGTACTTAAATTGAACACTCTCTTTTCTCAGTACGCTTACTTCAAACAAATGACTCGAGCTGCAATGGTGATACAAAATGGATATCGATCCTACTGCGAGAACAAGAGGTTCAAGAAAAATCAAGAAGCCTCTGTGAGGATACAAAATTGCTACAGGAACTTCAGAGAGCAGTCTGAAACTCCCCCTACTGGTCTTAAGTAAGTCGAAATTCTTAAATTCTCAAACAAACTGTAAGCAGTAGGAGGTCATACCTATGGGTAGTTTGGCCATGATTAGGATCATTATAAAATAATTTATCATTTAAGCTATCTAAAAACGATCAACTGATCAATCCAAATTGGTATTTTGGTTGAGAACAGATTTATTCCCATTTTGACTATTTGAGGGGGGGGGGGGGGGGGACAACCAAGGGTTCCCGCCTTTTTATTCCATAACCTAACTTACAACCGTTCTCAACACCAAGTGTGGTGGGCTTAAAACTGCGGGAAGTGAGGTTATTAAATGATACGTAAATTCATTATGTGTTGATTGCATATCGTGTAGCAAGATTGACCCTTTCTGGGAAAATGACCCTGTACTTCTCTATTTGCAGAGTAGTGAATATTTTAAAAATATTCTTTCTCGTAAAATTTCTGCTTTTCTATTCGTGTATTTCGATGTATGAGTCCCCACTTCTATGTCGATAGAACTGACGGACTTGCGAAGGGGTTTTGAAAGATAGCGGGCTACCTAGATAGTGAGTTAGTCTCTTGTTGACCTGTGGTCGTTGTAGAGTGTTCGGTTTGAAAGTGTTTTAAATATAAATACGTCGTGCATTGTGTTTTGTTGGTGTTAATATATTATATTTATAACGGCGTGAACCTTCAGCTGATAATCACATAATTATGATTAGAAAATAGGTTCCGAAAATTCGTTACGAGAATGGTTAAGGTTATGTGTAAACTTTTCTTATCGACCCAAGGTGGTAAAATTAGAAACGAAGCTTTTAAGCTAAGAGAAATTGAATATGATTACAATGTGGATGCGCTGAGTTTAAATAATCTACTTTAGACCACATCTAGAAAACATAGGAGAAAAATTATATTTAATACAGAAATAATAAACCTTTGTGCAGAAATTTGTAGGGTGGTTTCACGTGTACTAACTACCTGCCTCAATGAATCTTGTCACTCCACTGAGCGTTTGTATTTGACTACCCATTGTTGTTGTGGCGTTTCGTTGGTGACAATCAAACAATTCTAATACTCAATCTTGATCTAACTTTCAACAATATATATAAATAGTTAGTACGACTGTGTTCGGTACTTCCATAAAATTATGAAAATCAAATTAACAACTTCATGCTCCTGTTATTATTATGCCTTTCGATGCTTCTTGTTGCCTTCATCTTCACCGCTTTCACGATTTCCCTGTTATTCCAGACGGACGTACTCACAACGCCGACAGCATCAAGCAGCGAGAAAAATACAACAGTTTATGCGCCAATCCAAGAATAAGTAAGCGACTTTTGTCATAAATTATAGGTGATTATGTGTGTAAAATGGTTGTTATAAGTGTGGTAAAGTGTAAGATGTTGTTCGTTTGGTTCAATTTCATTCTGATTGTATAGGTATTCTCACAGATTTAAAAAAAAAAATTAATCCCCAATTCTTGGACATTAGGTTGGTACCTAACATTACATCTGTGCGGTTGGGAGAAGGAAATATGATTAGAATTATTTACCGCATAGCAAAAATGAAAATTATAAAAAGACTTCAAATGTCAGCCCTTGAAATAATCTATAAAGGTTAAAAAGTCTACATTTATTATTGAAGGAGTCTAGACATCTATATTTCACATTTTTGATCAGTGAGCCCTATCATGCATGAATATATAAAACATCATCATTTACAGGTTAGTTATTAAGGGTAAAATTCCTAGTCCTTGTTTAGTCGAAAGGAAATGTTCAAGTGAAGCTCTGAGGCCTAGTGGCTAGTTGCACTATTCTTAGCCACTGACTAAGGAAATGCTCAAGCAAATGTGTGAAAAAAAAAACACTTTTATTTCTTTTTTTTTCTCAAGTAAGGGAAAATTGTCAAGTAACTGTGAATTCCAGCCTAAGTATGTACTTACTTGGTTACTTTTAAAGTAAACGAGCTAAACCCTGTAGACATTATCTCATTCATTCACTATTCATTCTATTGAGTATTGATTATTTAGTATGTAGCCGGTACCTCTGTTATGGTTCTAGTAGATCATCATGTGAGAGTACCTCCTTGATCAGCAATCAAAATGACTGCATGAAAAGTTTAATGGTTTTATCTATTGAAAAAATCATAGTGTTTTACTAATTTATAAATTGTGTTGTATGCATGCTATTAGCTTATGGGATATAGGGCCTGGAACAATAGTGAGTTGAAATTTTTTACTTCTTTCTTAATACGTGATTATGCACCTTTGTACCTACTTCAGATTTTATGTCAGTTAATAAAATTAATTCATTATATGATATTTTATTTTAGATTACAGAGAGAGCGAGCAGAAAAAGAGAGGCAGGGCCCATGCAAGGGGTCCCCTCAAAATTAGCAGTGCTTCCTTTTCACTTTTCCAAGTAAGTGCACAACTTTTTATGGTGTTTCAAATCCCTTTTATAACCTTACTAAAGAACCACATCCAATATGCGAAAATAACAGTTGTATATTAAACCTTACCGGATAAATAATATAGCCAGATGCAGTTGTTGGGTACGATTAGATAGGTACTTATTTGGTTCTGTTATGGATCTTTTGAATTTCAGGTTCGTAGTGGATTATTTTTAAAAAACCGCAAATTAGTAAAATACACAAAGGTATTTTATTTTTGTGAGTATACAAGTCTGCTTAGATAATTGGTTTCCCGTATTCAATATTTCTTCATCAAGTTTTGGGCGGATATATTCATACATTAAGGCAGTTTGCACAAACGTGAGCTTGTCACTTGTCTAATAAGTAACAGCGAATTACTTGTCTACACTTATAGATAATGCGATAATAGAGAGTTCCTAGGAGATTTGGACACCGTGGTATCGTATCTAGTCGGTGGTGGTATCTAGGGCGAGCACAGCTCTGGTTAGCATAAATGGCGGCGTTACCATCAACTCAGCTGAACTAGTGGTATCTCTGATCTGTATCTAAGAGTCACGTACGTTTTGCTTTCACGTCACTATTAGAAAACGAGCAGTCTGTTTGATGCTTGCCAAGAACACTTGGATCACTCGTTGTTTCGTTTTTTTTTAACCAAAAATGCAGTAATGACTTTTTTGAATATTATGTTAATGGATTGATTTCAACTGAGGAGTTGCGTTGATCAACGTATTTGGAGAAAAAAGAACCTCGACGATTAACCCATGTTTTGAAAAATCCCGCCAAGACATTTGTAAAACTTAGAACTCACTACGAACATCACAATCAGAGTAAATTCTCATTTATGCTAAAAGTTACGACAGATAACTACGCTAGCGAAATTCGATTTGTCACTCGCATTAGCGACTTGGGAAGTCAAAAAAAACTCAGTTTTCTGGGGTTGAAATCTTGGAGTTTTTATAAATTTCGTAGTTCCTAAAGGATGATTCGGCTAAACACTGCACAGTTGGTACTCAAAACAAGTTGTTAGTTACAAACTAGGTTCACATGTTTTGATTTGAATCAAAATCAAAATTCTGCTCTCTCTTGGCATGAAATAATTTAGCAATTTCAAATTTTTAGGTGTTGAAAATGTTTTTTAACAACTAGGTTGCATTGATGGCAGGTTACTTTCGTTAAGAAAGATTACGTGTTCGGATCGCATTCAGACTTAATAAACTGACCTTGGCTCAACTCGTTTTGGCTTCCTTGAACTATTTTCTTTTCATTAATGGTGCTTACATAGACCAGGCTGATTAATCGTTAAAAATGAAGAATGTTTGCATTTGAAAGTTGTATTGAGGAGTATTAGTAGCGTGGATCATTCATGTTTTAAATATTTTTTCAAAGAGCACGCTGAAATTCGTGAGAGACCACTAAACCGACCTTTCTCAACTACCCTAAAAATTTTAGCAACATCAGACGGTGCTTTCACGTTTGCACGTGCGAAGAGTGATCTACTGATTTGTTAGCAATCCAACTCTTAGAAGACCCCTCACAATCCTTGAAATTAAAATTGAATGAAAACTGTATACCGTCATTAAGAGAATGAATTTCTCAAATTACCACCTATGATTATAATTAAATGTACATCCTTATAGTATATAAATCCAAAGTTGGTTTCTGTATACGTACGTTCCCTATAGACGGTTAAACTGTTGGTTTGTACAGTAGCGGTTGATAGAACCTCCAAAACATCCTTCTATTTTATAAACGGCGGTATCCTTCGCACCCGATTCGTTTACTTCCAGAACTTCATTATTTATTTATTTATTTATACGGGACGAGCCAAATACAGAAAAAAAAGAACATAAATATACAGATTGAATAACAATAATTTCATACCAACGGTTAACAATATGGATCAAGAACAGACAGAAAACGAGAACAATGAGACGCGAACAATTATAAATAGTGACGAAAAATGTAGTTTGACATATACCTAAGATCTCAACAGATTTTTTATTTTTGCTAAGGAATCATTAAAAAAGTCATAGTTGTGAACCGAACAGACCACATTTGCCTCCCTTGGCATTCTCAGAAGAGGGCGTTTGAATAGGTAGTTTCTGTCTGCAAATGGCGAGTGAAAGACAGGTGGATCTCGGGTACGGTGCAGAGAGACCAACAAATCGACCCTGGAGAGCAGCCGGGGACAATCAATGTTTCCATTCTCCAAGTTATGAAAGAAAGAGACGTCCGCGCTGACTCGTCTAGTCTCAAGTGGGGTCAGGCCACTTTGAGCATACAATACGCCATAGTTGACAGAGAAGCCAGTGCGGGGCACTCCGGTCCTAAATCCAAAGAATCGGAGGAAGCACCTTTGCACCCGCTCAAGTTTGTAGGCGTGTACCTCGTAGTGTGGAGACCAAATCACGCTGTAGTACTCCAGGATGGGCAAAACTTGTGCACGGTAGAGCAGCACCAGCGCTGGGGGATCTGTAAAATCGCGCGATGACTGCTTCAGGAATCCCAGTGCTCTCATAGCTTTGGTGCAGACAGCGTCAATATGGGCAGAAAAATCCAGTCCCGCATCAAGTAAGACCCCAAGATCGCGGATGGCTGTAGTATGTGCTAATGGGATCCCATCAAGTGTATACTGGCACACGATTGGCTGCCGTGAACGCGTGAAAGATATCACCTGACATTTGGCTGGGTTGAGGAACATTCCATTGTCTGAGCACCATTCGAGGAGACTGTTTAGGATTATGGTTGCTAACAGCCACTTTATTAGCGGTGGAAAATCGTGGCAATTGGAGAAGCCTTTGACTGGAATTGTATATTTCGTGCGAGTAACGGGTTTACCCCTAGTCTACTTATGAACATCGATTATCTAACTAATTGAATAATTGCGGTAGAATTTCATCTTTAAGAAATTGATAACCACATATAGTTATAGTATAACTTTTGTGACCTGTCAACGACTGAAAAACAGAAATAAATTACTTTTGTGTAGTACTTGGCAGCGTTTCGCTGTCCAATGCTTCCCTGTGTTTAGTGAATCAAAATATCCTTTGGTTGTCTGACGATCTTATACCGTTCGTTATTTTTGCAGCAAACAACACCAACTCTAAGCTCCGATGCACCCCAAATCACCATATCCGAGATTCCTGCACGCGTTTACAAAAATCAGTGGAAATCTGGAAAAACATATTTGTAGAATCGCTAAGTTAACTACCTACTATTGTTATAGTGAAGGCTGTGTCAAAAATTATAATATTTCAAGGCATTGTTCGGTTTGATGGGCGTGTTCGAGTTTCAAACTATGGTTTCTTGTGTTATCCAATTCTTAGAATTGATCTTTATCAGATAAATAGGGTTTCAGGTCTAACCAGCTATTTCATCTACAGAAGGTGTAGTGAACTGATTCGAAACGTTGAAGAATGTCCATTCAATTTATACAAATAGAGATAGATTAAGAGAATCTTATGCATCAGTTTTTGGAAAGTAATATTATAGTACTCTAATGAACTCTCAGTGGTTTCCGAAGCCTTCTTTCATAGCTATCTAGCTGGCCTTTCCAAGAAAAAGCTTGGGCTATCTCATTATTTCTCTATTCTCATTGGACAAGAACTAGTAATTTGTACGCTTGTTGTGTAGGTAATTCTTGAAATTTCTTTTTTCATGTAGGTTTCTCGACAGAAAGGCAGCGAACACCTTTTTTCTCTCGTTTCAATTAAAATGTCATACGCAGTCATTTTTAATTGTTTCAACCATTACCTACCGACTCAATCAGGCAGAAATTTCGCGTGGTTGTTATTAAAAGATGACATATTTTTATATCGTTCAGCATTGTGATTTGTTAGAATTTGTATTTTTGTATATATCTATCTAGGTATAGTAGCTATTTTTTTTCATGTTGAACATTTAGTGTTTAATCCGCTTTGTTACAAAGCTTAAAATCATTACTTTATGAACAGAACTTTTTTCTTTATCTACTAATACAGAAAAAAAATTTTTTTTTTGTTAAGTGTTTTACAAATTACTATTGATCGTTTTATTTTGTTTGAAAATCTTGTGCGTCAGCACTGTGATATTTATTATGTCTGCAAATAAGAGTGAGCATCGTTTGGTACGTTACGTTGACTCTTAAAATTATAATAATATTACATTTTCTTTGCTGAGACTCTCTTGTTCATTCTGGATGAGAATGTATTTGTACTTACCACAGTTGTAGATTGTTGATCTCAGCATTTATGAACTTTTTATTCGAGCATTTACCTAACTAAATAATTTGAACATAACTATAAAAGAAACAAAAAAGAACTTTATTGATTTTATTTTGCATTTACTTATTCTCAAGTGTTTGTTATTAATTTGAAACAAATGACAAAAAAGGCTTCCAAATAGGTAGGTATCTTAAAGTATGAGTAATTTGTTGTCGCATGATGGGCTAGAGAATGTTATATTTGGCTTTGTTCTGTTGTTGACATTAAATAATGTAAAATGATCAGCTCGACTAAGCATAGTTTCTTCACACCGGGTAGGCACCAGAAATGTGCCATATTGTGCGATCTATTTCTGATTTTAAGAAAATCATAAATGATATATAATTACTAATCATTCCTTGATTAATTACATGTTTGATAATATCTATGAGAATTCTGACTCTTTGCTATGGCCTCAAAACTATATTCCAAATAAAATGTATCATCGTTTCCCGGCGTTCGAAAAATCGGAATTTGATGCGCTTGATCTAGTCTTTCTTTAATTACGAGTAGGTAGAAACCTTATCTTGTAACGAGGGTATTTAGATTTTATTGTTTCTATCATCATTTGACATCCATTTTTCTGCGTGCTCATTGTTTCCAATAGATTTTTTTATTCCTTTAATAGCGTTTTAGTAGAGGAACGGACGTTATAACCATAGTTTCCTTTTCGTCGGGGATTGAGAAATATTAGATCTAAAATTAAAATATATTCACCTAGATTGTTCAAGATAACGACTGACGTAGTGTCTATGTAAAGGGGCTGGACGGTATAGCTCCATTCATCTCAAGTCCATTTTGATAGAATGTTACGATGTTGAATAAGACCTTTTGGATTTTTCGAGGTAAAGCTGAATTTTTAGAAGAAATAAATACATTTTTAAAACTAGCCGTTTAAAGGGAAACTATAATGAATTTTCAAATGGTGCTATTTTTGAAGACATAAGCCTTAATCCAATTTGAAAATCGTAGTCTCTTTTCAGTAGAAAACAAATTACTTAACTAAGCACTAGTTTAGTTATCAGGTTACAGTTCCGATCTTAAGAATAAAATATGAATTAACGATTTTTGAGCATTAGGAGATGGACTTCATAATTTTAAACATTCGTTCCGATGATATTTGATTGGAACAGTGTTTGGTGATTGAATGCCTATTTTTCCTTTGGAAATAAACACTTTATTGCAACACTAGAACACAGCTCAAATATAATAAAAGCAGGCTTGATTTGATCATTAGAAAATGGCTCAAAAACGAAAGTTTGTTAAGTTTTTCCTTTCAATAGCTTTAGATTTGCTGTACACTTGAATTTACTGAAAGCACTGAACTAGGAAAAAAAAAGAAACGATTTAGCGCTTGAAAAATGATCAAGTTGGAATTACTTGGTATCGTGTTTTGTTCCACCCACATTTGCTTGAGCTGTGATTTTTGTCGTACTGATTATTGAACACATCATGTTCACCTAATTGTCAATCCCTTTTTAAAATGTATAATATTTGTACTTTCTAAACATTTAAAAGAACAAAAAAGAAAGAAAAAAAAATTCGATATTTGATTACCTTAGAATTTCTTCTTGGTGAAAAAGTAATTTTTAAGAATAGGTGCTATTGTGGTTTTTATATTGTGTTACGCTACCATGGCTGGTTTGTTATTTTTGAAGTCGCTTGAGAATCCTGTTTTATCTTCTCGAAAAATGCCATGGTTTTTTCATTCTACGACATAGATATTTGAACGCGCTACTAATATTTTAGTGCATAGAAAGTGTTATGTGACATACTTGAAACATTGAGGCTTAAAAGCAGTAAAACTGCCATTCGTCTTTTTAGAGACTCGGAGACGTTAAAATGGATTCAATTTTTAGAATTGCATCTGTATTTATTTTTAATATTCCAAGTCCATTTACTATAATTATTACCAGAAACAAAATATATTGGAGTTGATCGCTCGTAGTAATGTTCCAAATTTACGTTTGGATGGAAATTGCAGTTGATGAAAACGGTTCTATAAAATTTACTCGGAATATCTTTCAGATTCTACTCGGAACAATGATCATTCACTCTATCAATATTTTCTTCATGTAAGCACTTGAACATGGTACCTATGTATTTTCAATACGTAGGTGAATCAGTTTTAGATGATAGGCTTAGAAATGTTTGATAATAATACCGACAATTTCTAATGAATCTTTCCCTTAGTTTGCATTTATGTTGATAGATTCTATTTTTACTTTGGAGGGGTGCACCTGCTCTGGTTTGAATCGCAACTACCTTTCGTTCCCTGACTTGTTTGCTTTTTTTTTAAATTCAAGTTTCAATTTTAAAAAAGAAAATCCTATACCGTATGTATTCATTTCAACTTGATTTTTCTGAGGTCTACGACTCCCTCCCTTCTCGTTTCAATGTTGACCTCCGTTACTCACTTTCTTCCAAGGTTTCCTATAATATTTTGGAAGTTATACCTTCAAGCGTAGACGCCAACTTAACTAACAAAAAATCTGGCACTTGTAAATTGGGTGAGAAAAAAAAATTAAAATCTGAAGACGGTTATTTAGGAAATAACAACATAACCACCTTAGTTGAAACGAGTTGATAATTAAGATTTAAAAAGACTACCCGCGTCTCCACCCTCTACACTTTCCAAAAAGTATGTACTTGCTTGAAATATTGCTGAAATTGGTTGAAAGTTATGAGAAAGGCTTCTTTATTCAATTCTTGAAAAACTATCAGCTCAATACTTCTGTAGGCGTACCTTTAAGATTAAGTAGTGTAGGCAAACTACAGAGGAAGATAGGGAGAGTACAAATTTACCTAGCGCTAGTTTCTAGGTAGAAAAATAATATTAATCCATTTTTATCTTAATGACAGTCTATGCCAGGTGCAAAACAAAAGAATCATTAAATTGTGATAATCATTAAATGTAATGAGTTTAAAAGTAATAATAATTATAACATTGATATTAAATTTATTTTTAAATATTCTGTTCCAGATGACGTTGAAGGATAAAAGTAAAGTAGATTTTACTGTTTGAAAAGATAGTCTTTAGATGAGTTCTCTACACTTTAAAATTACCTAATTAAAGTCAGACTAATGTTTGCCGTTCTCTTGGATAGGGAGATATCGTGTGGTATTTTTTCGTGACGATGTTTTTCAATTCCTTTTCTCAAATTAAAAATAACAAAGCAGGTGATTTAGTACATAATTTTATATACAAGCAGCATTGTTATGGGATGAATAGGTATTATTTTTGAATTTTCCCATTAAATAAAACGAAATGGTAAAAGTGAAGTTAATAGCCTGTACATATAAATATTTGCCTATAATATACGAGAATTTTGAAGGAACCGGATAATGGAAAAGAACATTAATGGTTAGTTACATTTTTTCTTTGGATTTATCAAGTCACCTGGTATACTCCTTGTGTAAATAGTCAGTTTCTAATTCCCCTGCCTCCTCAAACGTGTTCAATTCTTTTAGTTACAACTCGTTAAAAGAGTCACAAATAACAAATAAAAACTACTTTTTCAATCTTGAATAGTAACATTTTAAACTAAAAACACGTAGTTTTTTAGAACATTAATCTCAAACGTTTATAAGACTCGATAATCCCAACTACGTAGTATTTCGTACATCTATTTTCTTATGTATTTTTCGTCAACCTGAACACCTACTGTGATTTTTTAAAAGAAAATTTTTAATTTACAATTTTAAATTTCTACATTTTACTAATGAAGTACAACTATGGTTTCTTTGATTTTGGTCGACATCAAAAAGTTGAGAATTATGCCAAGAGTTGGATAGCTGTGATTTTCTATGATCATTTTAACTTTGTTGATTGTACTATAACGAAATAAAAACGGAAGCTAATTTAATTTTAACGTTCATTAATTATTTTTTATGTTATTGCTATTTTTCTGTGTATGAGCTCAAATTTGGATTTATAGCTTCATTTTATTGACCTTTTATGATAAGAGACAATCATATTTCTCTTTAAAAGTCATATATTTAGTTAATTTGTCGAAATTATATTGTATTCCATGTTCTCATTTCAGGATTTCGTTTGAATTGCTTATTTTGATGTGGTCAGGATTTCCCTGTGCATGGCGTTCAGCAATGGTATATAAAATTGTTTTTTATAGATGTAGTTTTAAAAAATCTCTCAATCGCCTTTTGCAAATGATGTGTTGAGCCGGGCAATCCTGATACCTGTCTTGAGCAAGAAAAATGGCAAGTACTTTAAAGGTGAACATTCCGAATGTGAAGGTTCTTTTTTCTTGACTTGATGAAGGCACAATGTTTGGTTAAGTAATTGGTATGCTTCACGAATGGAAATTGAGGTGTAAATTGGTATTACTCAACACAACATTTTAAAGGTAACTCACTTCGTTATATGCCGAAGATTATTACAAGTGCTCGTTATTTGATGAAATATTGAAACCCATTTTCGCCTTGGTTGGCCGGGCTACTAAATACGGAAGATTAAAGTATTGCCCAAGATTCCAATTTTCTTGTCTGGATTTAAAAAAAATCTATCAACGCACAATTCCTCCAATGATTGAAACGATTAGTTTCTATTTTGATTGATCTGATGTATATAAAATCTGAATTTATTTGTGTAACCAACGTAATTTACGCTTGAGCAGTAAACAACGAAGGCCCCTTTATCACTATATAGAATTTTAAAATTCAAAAATTGTATGGTAGGATTAAATTGGATTCGTTAATGGTTTAAGGTAACTGGTTTATGCACTTGTGATGATCAATATTGGCAACTCATATCAACTACGTAAAGAATTGAATTGCTTTCATTATAATAAGGGAAAATCCCTTAAAAGTACGTACCTACATTATTTTTTAGTAAGTCTTGAAATTAATTCATTTGTCGAACCCACCCCGCCCCTTTTTAGCTATTCTTGCTAATTAGCTGTATAGGTAGTTATTTTATTAATTATAGGAACTTTTTAACTTATTCGCGTCTGCATTTCGCTCTTTTATCCTTTTTCCGAACAGTTTTTGATCGCAAATCAGTTATTTGAAAATTGCGTGACAAAAACAGTGAAACATGTATTATACGTCGATATTATTAGGAAGATGTCAGGTTTTCGGGAGCTGTTGTTGAATGTTGTTCGAAGAAATTCTCTCGATTAATGTGCCACAATATTTTTTTGATTGTCCATGGAGAGCTCCCCTCCCCTTCCGCCATCCCAAATCGAATAAGGTCAAATCATTTGATGTGGTCATGACCAAAAGATTTATTTAAGAAAAAGAACACCAACCGGATTGATAATAGATTTGTAGCTGTTTTTTGATGAACATGTGTTCTATTGAACTGTAATGTAAAAAAAAAAACTATATTTTATTGGGTAAATTATTGTATTGGGTTCATTTTGTGTTCTATGGTTAATATTAATAACGAGATACCTTTGAACTTCCCTCGAACATCCTCCACCTGCATACTCTCTGTTCTGTTATTTACTTATGTACTGTCGATTTTTTGTTCAGTGATTCGTCAGTGGAGTAGTTTTAATGAGGTGAAAATATAATTTTCAAGTATTCTTAATCAACTCTCAAAGAGCTTGTTACAGTGCAACAACACTGTTGCTGAGGATCAAACATTGTTATCCTCTTTTCATTCCCACTGTTTTGTTTCCCCATACTTATTTATTACTTTTTAAATAAAGTTTTGATGAAAAAGGTATCACTGACTGTTAAGATACTTGAATTTGTTTTATAACTTTCACTTAATGGCCTATATAACGTGGAGGGTGTTTTACAAGTTGCTTAAAATGACAATTTAAGTGCAAAGTTCTTAATCTCTCTGACTTTTACGTTTCCGTTATGTTTCGATAAATTTATTTTATACCTATAAAAAAATCACTCCTTAGTTGATAAGTATGATTTTATCAAGTCTCTCACTCACTTATTTCGATGCATTTGGTTAACGCCGAGTGGTGCCCAGTGAGCATTAGTTAGTGATGGTATTATCCCACAGCCAATACCTCTGTAAAACACAATGCGTTCTATTTGAAAAAAAAAAAAAAAAAATTTCTTTTTCGTACAAAAACCGATACCCCCCTCCCGCCATGGAACCCTTCCTCATACTTTGTGTTGCGTTATAGTTCATTCAATCTCACAATATGAACCTAATGAACCTAATTATTATGCCTTGTATTAATAGCTATTCGTAGCTCGGAACGTGGTTATTCGTCTAAAATCCTAAAAACTCGGCGGTGTTTCCAAGTCAACGAGAACACTTTTTCAACATTTTTAAGCTTAAAAAAGATTTAGTGGAACCATCTTTTCCGTAGTTTTGGGGCAAGTATTATGAAGCAGAATTTAATTAATTTTTAATGTTTTGCTTCTTCAAGATAAATTGGTCTCTCTCACTTACGTCTAATCGTTTAGAGTCAATTTTCAAGTTCGGGGGATAGGGAACTCCCTTCTGATTTGCCTTGATGTTATTATTCACTTTTCCTATGTAGCCATGCCAGGTTCACAATCACATTTTTTGGTACCTTTATCTATTATGTAGTAAATTTATTTTGAGGAAACACTTCTACTATTGATTTTAAGAAACTATTAAACTGAAATTGATTAATTATTGAATTCGAAATAGAAGTAACTATTAAACGTGTATAAGAATATCTACCGATGTAATTTAATAATTTGTTGTCTTGAAATTTATTTTTGTTGGGATACCTGAAGAACTGAATGGTCTCATTTAAACTCATACTAATTCAAATGTTAACATCAAGGTAAATCATATTGTTAGGTACCGACAAATTTAGAAGCTAATAATGCCTTGGATTACCGAAGAATAAAAAACTAGAAGTGACCCAAATAATTAGGTTATGGGTCCAGGATACTTTACTAATTCTACAACTGATTATTAGACGGAAGTGTATTTTGAACAGGCCTGCATTGCCCAATGCAAATCATTGAAAACAATGGAAGTGGTTTCTTACTCTACGTTCCCTGAAATTCGTAAAAAAAAAAAATCGCACTGAAAATCAACAATTGGCCTTGACCGTAACTGAAACTTTTTGTTGTTAAAATACGTATTTAAAAGAAAATTGATCATGAAAGTAAATTTTATGTAGATGATATTCTACTTTACAAATGAAAAATTAGTTTTTTTTAAGTCTTGTCATTTATTCCCAACTTCCTACAGTTTTGGGGAGTCAACTTCGTTAAAACTCTGTCATAACTGTTCAAATGTCCGATTCAATCTGAAAAACGATGTTGAGACCGACCCAAACAATTTTTAGAGGGTAATTTTTCAAGATAACATTAGATTTCATTTTTACTGTTGTTCAAAATCACGGTTTTCAACTTTGAAACATTTTATTTTCTCCACTAACTAGCTAGTAACAGTACAATTCACCAAACCTATCTTTGCAAATTTGAGGTTCTGGGAAAGTTTTTTTTCGTCACCGCAATTTTACGTAGACCTTTCTTGTAATTTTAATGTGTTCTAAATTTCCGATTTCAAGCTACGAACGTCAGGAACTCAGACCACTCAAAAACCGATAACCATCAATTTGGAAATCAACATTCTTGGCGGTTTCAGATTTAAATAATTTACTTAACAGAAAGACAGCTGTATCCCGAAAATTCAGGGTTTTAAAGGAAAATCTGACATTGGAAATGAGCCACAAAATCCACGTTTGACTTCCACATAACCTGTCCACCGACCACCCTTCATGCCGAGGTATAAATTTTTGAAGAAAAATCCCTACCTTCCTTCTAATGAATATTAACTACTGTTAGTGGTAGCTACTTACGACCATTTTGGGTAAACTCATTCGATGTTCCTTGAATGCTCGCTGATCTCACTCGGTTCGTTGAAATTAACATATTTTTCAAGGTTTCACCTTTTTCCAATGTTATGCTTAGGCTTTACTATTTTAAAGAAACATAAATACATTATATGATATTGTTATTGTGGCAAATCTTTGCCTATAGATCTATTTTTCAAAGTTAGTTGAAAGTTTATCCTAGTCATTTTAGTCTGTACTTTATTTTACACTTAATTAGACGATAAGAATGGTACTTAACATTTAAAAAAAAGGCCAATGTTCTTTTTGGGCCATTAAAATCATTACTAGCTTTAACTTTCTTTGTAGATTTGGAATTTTTGTCAGTTGAATTTGTTATTAATTAAACAATTATTACAAACAAAACAATGTTTTTTTGTTTGTCACCCAGTGGCCTCAAATACTAATCAGTATCAGGATAATATTTTGGTTTTAGAAATTGAATCAATGAATTGTGATTTTGGTTTATTATTCAGTAATGTTCTTCTAAAACTTGCTCTTGAAAAAAAAAAAAAAAAAATTCTAACCCCCCCCCCCCCTGAAAATTTCATGGTTTACGTTTCAAAGGGTGTAGAATCCGAATCTGCAATAAAAATTTTCCGTCCGTCCGCCGTACGCACGATTTCTCCCAAACGGCTGAAGCAAAAAAGCTGAAATTTTCAGGAAAAATCCATGTTGGTCCGACGACGCCCCAATTCTTGAGCCAGCTCTCTCACTTAATTTAAAGTGCCCTTTAAAAGTTGTCAAAGTTTTGTAAAATCCCTAAAAACGTCAAAAAAAGTCAAGGAGGCCTAAATTTGTACTCTTTTTGAAAAGCTTTCCACGAGGAATCGAATGAGCCCCTCCCCAGGTCCGTAGGTCAAACCATTCCCGATCTATGGCCCGATTTATGGTGCCTAAATTCGCGTTATTTTGGTTTATTATTGTTTTTGTGTTGCTATCAGTAACCTAGTGATGTAGTAATGTGGATACTGGAGTGAACTCCTAAAAGGCTTTGTAGCCGATACACGGGTTGAAGCATTCTGATAACCATGAAAAACGCTGCAAATTCTTCCACTGGGGTTTATTATTCAATTGGCTTGCGTTCATGATTTGAATTTCTACTAAGCTTTGGAGTGTGCGTGTTTCACTGGTGATAGAACGATTATCGAATTTCAGGAGGCACTCAAAGAGCACGTAAATCGGTTCTCAACCAAAATACCTATTTGGATTGTTCAGTTGATCATGTTCGTTATCTTGAACGCAAGCCAATTAAACAATAAACCCCAGTGGAAGAATTTGCAGCGTTTTAAATTTTACATTGG
Source organism: Creontiades dilutus (assembly GCA_031894815.1). Lineage (NCBI taxonomy): Eukaryota > Metazoa > Arthropoda > Insecta > Hemiptera > Miridae > Creontiades > Creontiades dilutus. Next base: position 69,398 of record JAVIWC010002510.1, on the reverse strand, counting down.
GGTTCGAATGGAAGCACTGTTGCCCAAACAAACTTTATTGAAGCAGTACAATGTAGTAGTTACAACATTTCGAAAATAATTTCGGAAAATGTACAAGTTTTCAAATAGTTTTATTATTTAATACTGTGGTAGATACATTAACACTTAAATTAAAATTCTAAATTATTATCTTCTCTTCTATCGTCAATCCAATCTCGCTCTAAAGAAGTTTCAGTCATCCTTAAATTTAAAGTATTTAATAAAAAAGATACATAGGCAACAAATACCTACTCATTAGTGAAGGAAAATCTGTCTCAGTGGTAACGTACCTCGGTACCTACTAGGTAACTAACTTTTTAAGGTTATTTCCTAACTAATATCGAATATAAATAACTTATATTTTAAATATATTGCTGTATTAAATGGAGAAACGTTCGATTCATTGAAAAACAATCGTATTATTACAATTTGTAAGGGTGTCTGAAAAATAGGTTACTATTCATATGCTTACTTTTCCCTACTTTCTAGAAGGATATTCTCTCGTATAACTACTCATTTCCAGCATTTCGTGTAAATTTAGGAGCAACAACTAGTTTGATATTTTGTGATTAGGTACTTACTTCCAGTACATAAAATCTCTGTATTTTTTACTTTCTATTTATAATCTGATTTTGAAGGACGTTTTTCCAACACCCAAAAATAATCACAACGCAAAAGTAGAGGTAGAGTGAGATGAGGTTAGTTCGGAATTTCTTCTAGACACTACAAGACCCTTGTCAGCCCCAGGTAGCTTGGAGATTTGAGCATACTTTTATTTTTATAGTTCGTGTTTTTCAGACTTACCTTTCCTATAATAGTTGTTTAATTAGGCGTTGGATACCTACTTAAAATGCCTAACGTTCCTGCCTGTGGGATCGAATTGAAAAAAAAAAAAAAAATTTATATACAGGGTGTCCCACGAGTTGTTCCCCCCCTCCTAAAATCGTCAAAATGGGAGTAAACAAAAAAATTTGTTTTTGAATCTTCATATTTCTTTCCAAGGATCCCAAATATCATATTTGCGCACTCCTCGCAAATGCGCAACCATGCGAAATTGACACCAACTTTCTTATTTTAAATGAGAACCCCCATTTTTTATTGCAGATTCGGATTCTACCCAAGATTTAATGAAAATTTGACCCCTCAACCAATTTTTTTGATTGCGCGTAACCGATTCAGCAATCAAACAATTGCGTAAACAATTTTCAGGGTTAAAAAACAATGAACATTCATGTGCCACACTTAACGGTTCACCATCATCTACTATTTGACAATTTTGGAGTAGCGCAACTTTGCGTGCTCGCTGAATTTACATTTTTTTGTTTACTCTCATTTTGACGATTTTAGGAGGGGGGGGGGGGGGGGGCAACTCGTGGGACACCCTGCATATATTTGTAGTAACCTCTCTAAACGACTGTAACGGGTTGGAAGAAATTAACTGAAGTACCAACAAATAATACCTGATATGCGTATTCACTCTATTTTTCGTCTGTTCTTTTACAAAAATTTTTATTAAAATATAGCCCTATTAAAATATAGGGCACATCATTAAAAAGAAACGAAAAAATTAAACTTGGTAGTCAGGAGGATGAGCAGGTTTATCTGAGGGCGCAGAGCAGGCTGGTTTGCCGAAAACGTGACTTAACTAATTATTGTTTCCAAGTGGAATCGCTCATGATTCACTAAGACTAGTTAAACAAATTGCCAAATGGAAATCCAAGCCTGGTACTGTCAAATTCCACCTAGCAACGATCATAAAATACATATATTTCGTCAGGTATTTCGTATTCCTTTGAAAATGCGAGATCCTCCCTGGTACCTAGCTCCTTCACATTCTGCTTACTACTGTCAAAAAATGAAGTTAAGAAGTAGAAAGCCTCACGTTTCTAATTAATGCGAAAGCAGATAATAACAGCGATCGGTCTCCGCACTTCCTCCTCTCAGTGTATTTTGCTCTCGGGGGGAATACTTACACGGAGTTTCATAATCGCATCGGAACTACTGTAAACTGTAGTTTGGCACAGAATACCGCTGACTTTTTGATCTCCAGTTGCTTACCTTTCTTGCACCTTTCGATACCTTTTTTACAACTCCAACAAAACGTCTATCTTTTCTGCTTTTCCTTGAAAATCATTCTTTCAGAACATCCAGTTCTTAGCGACCTACCCGACAGTTCCGCCCCCCACGCTCAACACTCCTTCAACTAACCTTCGGGTGGGCTCCTTCCGCCCTTTGTTATCCCGGCATCACCACTTTTCGTCCGCCCGAGGGGGTCATTCGTGTACCTGCCACCCCCAGCCGTAGCTTTCATCTCTGTTTACTAGCTCCCTTCCTCTGAGCTAGAATCCCATATTTGTAGGTTGCATAGGCAATTTTTGATCTTTTTGTATATGCAAGTTCAAGCCTTTTTCTTTGTTAAAACAGTTCTTAAAAGAGGAAGGAAACGTTAAAAGAAGTGTATACAATTTGATAAGAAATTCTTTAATTTTTTAATAATGTTTCTTGTCACTTTCAGGCAAACCCATTCCGGTTCGTGGTCAACTAATCTAGATTAGTCTAGATTAATTCCCAAAGTATGGTATTCCTGAAAAGAAGACAGAAAAAAAGAGTTCCTTTAAAAAGTTACTCTTTTTTTCTGGTTTTTGTCGGAACTCCTTCTAAACCCTTTAAACTCAACTTGTCCCCTCACCTCTGTTCAACGCTCACACTGTTACTGACAGCTTTAATACCCAGAAATCTCCTTATTCTTGCCCAAGTCATATGACAGACTCCACATCCCAGCCGCTAGATGATTGAGAACTTGCTATTCGACACCACATAATTTAGCTGTCGGATGTCGCTTCTGTACCCATACGTACATATTTAGGTGTATAAGACAATTATCTGATCTGCAAAATTTGTTTCAGTTCAACGAAAGCTTCAGGTTTTGCAGAATCATATTTTCTGGGTGATTATTTCGTCACTCGTAGGTACAAAGAGGAAGTTACTTATGTAGTACTTGACGTTTCAATGAGTCTGCACGGAAACGGTGACTATTAGATTAGGTTTTTATACTTGCATTTTTTTAGGGACAAATTAAACAGATTTTCTTCAAAAAACTATGCAATCAGTTCAATCATTTCCGACTATCCCTACGGGACAGAAATGTAAGAAAACGAAATGTACCGCTTCATGTTGAAATGACTTATGCCCATGCCCAACCTAAAGGTAGGTGAGAATAGCTTCAACAATTCGCATTTACAAAACTGTGTTTATCCCTTTGTATTCAACTTTCCCTTAATCGTTCGGGTCTTCGACGAAATGAGTTTTGTTGTTTTGCTTATTGCATCTGTGGGTAAGATGTAGATTAACGCCAGGGAATTAGAATGTTGTCACTGGGAATTAGAATGTTGTAATGAAACTTTAAATGTAACCTTGTTCACTTAATCTAGATGGAGAATGATGAAAAAAAAATTATGAGGGAAGGGGCTAAATTAGGTGTTCAGTAGGTAAATTATAGTAAGAATTGAAGAAAGTTTTGGTAGAAATTTCCTTTTGCCGTCTAACATTTTACTGAAAAAAGAAAAATCACAAATCTAAGCTATGCGATCTTGCTACACTTCCTCGTATGTTCTAAACTCATGGTCAAGATTATAAAATATACATATATAAAGGTTTAAGATGAAATGTGTGGTATTCTTCTTTTTTTAACTCTCTTAGTTAGGTACTTAATATTTTTAAATAAATGAAGTAATGTGATAGGCCGTCAATGACACAGCTGTTAAGTGTTAAAACTTAAATAGCATAAAAAGTCAATCCTAACTTACCAAATAATATACACATTGTTACGTGTTAACCACAGTTAAAAGGAGTGGGATTTAAAGGAACTGTTCTTCAAAAATGACTTGAATAGGTACCAACTACTTATCTGGATTGATTTCTCCTTCTTAGTTTTATAAAATATAATAATTAGGAAGTTTAACCCCTTTTACTGATAAATAGTACAATATTATTTATTGTAGTTTCTCAAAAATTGAAGCATTGATAAAAAAAGTGGATGAAACAGAATCACAAAAAATCTCAGTGATACTTGCGTAACAAAATTTAATTTAATTTAAAAATTTAGAAATAACGCTCTTTTTTCAATTTCACTTAATATCACAGCAGTCTTGAAAGCTGAGAAATTCATGGAAGAAAACTGATAAATATTATTTTGCGCAATCCAAGTGATACGATCGGAATGTAACATAATTTGATATGTGTCTACTTCTGGTAAGCACACATAGCGATGTTACGAATTGCATGGGTTTTTGAGATTCGTTGTAAAAATGAGTCATTCTCATTATACAATAAGTTTCTCATTTTAGAGAATGTACCTACCTAGGTACCTGCTTCAATCATCAATTTGACCGACTAATTTAAGAAATTAATTATGTTATTATGTTAAATATGAAATTATGTTGGTATAAGGCAACGATGATCGATGCATGAGCAAAGAGACAACTGTAGCATCACTCATCAAATTACAATGGTCCATATGAGCTACTACATACCATATGACCGTGTAACCAGGGAGCGATAAACAAACGATTTTTTTGTTATATGAAATATGAATTGTGTTGTCGAGGAACTCTTGAATTAGGATTTTATGTTCTATTAAATTACTAAATATAACGTGATACTACAGAATGGCGACGAGGATGGGATAAGTAAAGGTAAGCAGTATAATGATTCTGATGACGCTAGTAGTGAAACGCCAACAATTCACTTCAAGGATTTCGATGTAGAAGCTTTCAATCCAGAGAACGAAGAATGGGAATATTGGTACTACAGGTTCAGCTATGCGCTGCGGGCCTGGAAGGTAAATAATGATCATGGAAAAAAAGATTACCTTCTGGCAAAAGTGAGTGCTAAACCTTTTCGCGTGTTGGTTGACCAATTTTACCCCGATGCATTGAAAAATATTGGTTACGATGAACTCGTAGAGGCGTTGGAGAAAAATTACGGGAGGAAAGACCTTTCTCTCTGTGAACGTTTGAGGTTCACTCAAGTTATGAGGGCGGAGTCGGAAACAGTGATGGATTTCATGGCTCGGTTGAGAGCACAAGCGCACAAATGCCAATTCGGAAATGCACTACAGGAACGGCTAAGAGACCAATTTGTATTTGGCATTAATAATAGTAGCTGACAACAGGAGATACTTCGCAAATATCCATCAGCAAAAAGTAAATTTGAAGAAATCGAGGGGATAGCACGAATTTTAGAAAATGCCAAAATTCAACAAGAGAACATCCAACAATTAACGCCTTATAGAAAACTGGGAGAGCTAAATACTATATCTAGCAGACCAGCTAAATCTTCGACTAAAAACAATCTACCCAAAATAACCTTAATGCGAGGAAAACACTGTTTCAAGTGTGGAAATGATGTTCACGAGAATGCCAGCACTTGCCCTGCAACTGACTCAGTATGTAAATTTTGTAAAAAAGTTGGACATTACACTAAATTTTGCATTAAATCGGGAAACATCATAATAAGGAAAAAACCATGGACTACCTATAACGTTCGAAGACGGGAAGAATCGGATTCACAGTCTCTCGAAGACGAAGAGGACACCGTGGACCATTGTAATTTGATGAGTGACGCTACAACAACCTTCTTGTGAATTCCTTCGAATGACTATTGTTTTTATTGCTGCATAAGGTATCTTTCTTCAACTTTCTCTTCACTAATCATACAATAATGGTTTAAGCCTCAGAGTAATTCGATTTTCAAACATCCATACATAAAAAATTAGCTAAACCCTAAACATTCAGCTTGAATCATTGAAGTCCACTTCCCATTTGCTTTTGAATTGCCCACAGCCCCCTCGCATTATTTTAAGGTAATGATTACAACGGCCACCTGCTGTTAGTGAAATGAACACGCAATGTCATGAAACGTCAGCTACTGCGAAGCTGAATTTTCCAAAACCCTAAATATTTCGTCAGAACTTGGGAAGTCCCTTGCTCAAAATCAACCACTAACGCGTCGAGAGGAAAATCTGAAGAATTCACAACTACCGGTACTTTATTTAATTATTTAGTTAATAGGAATTTTGATCAAACCGCTGCTCTTTTGAGCTAAACGTCGAGCTCCTTACAATTTTGATTTCCTACTCATAGTTTCACTTGAGTTATAAAATAGTTCCTAAGTGAGCTAACTGAGTCGATTAATTTCCCAACGAAAGTACGATAGGAATCGTAAAATTTGTCCAACCCGATCTACGTGAGTTATGTTGTATTTTGGTATTAGGAAGGATGGATCTTAAACTTCTATCCACTCGAGGTTTCAAAAAATATCCGTCTGTACAATGATTCTTAAAAACCTAACGCTACATGAATGCTATGTGTCATCCAAAGAAAGTAGCTGACACAAAAACCTAAGCGCTTTTAAAGTAAGATCTATATTCTTCATTATATGAACATGTTATTTACATACCTGCCTATCTATTTAGAACGAAAAAACCAATTCAATATTGAACTCGGCAATTTCAAATAACTCTGTGTAGATACCTAGTAGGGTCTGTTCCCGATTAGCAATGAACTTTGAAAAAAAAACCTTGATAGGTTGATTAACAGTGCTATCAGTCACATTGTGAATGTGCGAGTTTGTTCGTTTTAGAATCAATACTCTGTGGGTTACTTCAAGAGATATCACAATAGCGTTTTCAGGTGAGTCGGAATTTACAATTTTCAATTCAAATTTCGATTTAGGTCAATTGAAAAACCGCAAATGCCCGTTTTTAGCTCCATCATTAACTGAAAGCTTCTTGTGAACCTCTCAACCGAAATAGTGTTTAAACTCCTTTTCTAAATATGCTATTCTCAAAACTTTTATTTGCAGGAAATCTAAACGCTTATTGACACTGGAATTGAATTCGGAATTCAGTGCTCTATTAGCGCGTTCCTGTACAATTATTGATCTTAAATTTGGTGAGGCTTCCCTCCCTCAATTTAACTGTTCACTGAACTCGACATAAACGAATTCACGAGATCGAGTTCATTGCTACACCTAATCAAAAAACTAACTTAAAGTACTGTAAGAGAGTATAGAAAATACAGTGATGCTTTTGTTTGGTAGTTTTGGACAATTATTCTTGTACAACGTCTGGCAGGTTCCGTTGTCATCTTGTAGCCTGTACTTATCTTCTGTAGCCTAGGATGCATTTAAAAAACTCTGCACTAATTTTTCGGGGTCATTCATCCCTGATGGACAATGTGCTAGCCAATGGATTTATACTGCGATTGTTGGAATGGAGCTGAGTTGAGCCTGTTGTCTTTATATTTAATATCTTCACTCCTTCTGAGGTTGGAAGAGAAGGGGTACATAACGCTGAACGTTGGTAGGAAGTATACCATTTCAGTACCTATATAGAGTTTACTCCACTGAAGGTAGAGCCTTGCGCAGTTGAGATATCTCTCGAAGCACCCCTTGAAATAATTACCATGCAGTTTGACATAGTGTCAAGCCGAGCGGAATTGTTGGAGAATTGGTAGTGACACTAGTTCCTACCGATTAGTTGAGCGGTTAACAAACATAATTCAGATAAACATGACGTAACACATTCTTTTGAACAATAATGATAATTATTATATCGTGGGGTTCCGAGTAAAAGTGACCAAGTAACATTTGCAAAATTTTACAGGGGAGCGATCTGAAGTTTCACCTATTTTCTTCTTACGAACACTGGTTGTGTGATGTCTCATCCGACTATGTTTCGATTTTTCTGTATCCTGTAGGTAGTTAGCTAGTGCCCTCCTATGATATCGTGCTTCAAAATTCACTTCAGATTAAATAAGAGCTGTTTATTCGGAAAACTCTATTTGATCATTTTTACCTGCCTGGAGTTTCAGCTTTACTCATTTGGTCAATTCAATTCTTCGAAAATAAGTCGCATAGTTACATGAAATTGAGGAATTGAATAGTTTTTTCGTTAATTTATCGTGTTGCCAAGCATCTAATAACAATGATACCTATTTCTGTTAGAAAAGGTTATCCATTACCTATCACTGTAATTGGTCATTTTCACCTGCCTACTATGCTACCTTACAAATCTTACACAGTGAAAGTGATTAAATGGCAATTGATAACATTTACATGCACCAGCGAGAGTACATTTATAATCCATCTCGTGTTTTGTGGTTGAGTTCAAATGCCATTTGGTCACATAAAACTCTTTGGGTCAGGCAGGTAAAATTTATTTTCAAGTATTTCTTGCTCATCAGTTTGAAGATAACGTTCTTAGCAACAACACACAGTAGACAACGTTCCTTAGTACCGGAATGACAAAAAAAGCTCATTTTGAAAAAAATGTTACTTGGTCACTTTTACCCGAAACCCCACGATATGTTCCCACCATAATTCAACTGTTTTGCAATATGTTTGATTGAGTGATAATTAAAATGTAACACGACAAACGACAGTAAAACATTCTTGAATTGTAAATTTTTCTAAAATCAGGGACATTTAAGCAAAATTTGGGGAATACGTGCGGGAGCAATGTCGTCTTTCCTGCGGCAAATCCCGGGCACTCAATCTGAGAAGCGATTCAGTGCCTTTGTATCATCCTCACTCTTCGCTTTTCGGCCCAAGCGCCATCCTGCGCGTCTCTGAGGTCTTGCAGGTCGACAGTTGACAGACGCCTCAGGAACGGCGCCGGACACGATCTCTGACGGCTGGGCGCCTGTTTGCTCGGCGTTCTAGGGCTCTCCTGACTTGAACTACGGCGCCCCATAAAGTCCTCCGGGTCCGGTTTTGAGCCTGAGCACATAATGACATTTTTAGCCGTGCGATAACCACCACTTTTTTTCCAAGGACAAGAAATAGGCACTTAAATTAAATTAATTCGATTTAACTGAAAATCAGAGGGTTGTAGGAGATATGACGTTCGGTGAGAATCATTGAGTTCGTCCACAACTGTCAGTTAACATAAATAAAACCTAAATTGATTGTTCATAGGAGAAGGAATTAGTTTTGAAGAAGAACTTCAGGGTTGTTTTGGTTGTCAAGTCCCTACCTTTTGACCTAAGAATGTACGGTAAGTAGGTACCGTTCATATCGCTGAACCATAGTTTGTGCGTGTTGAAATTTGATTTGATACCTGTTCATTCAATACTAGTGATCAGGGTGCATAAATTGATAACATGAGTCACGCTGATGGCGAAATTTAAACATTGAATCGGAGTTATCGTGAAACCTTTTGGTTTATTATTCAATAATAAACCATTGTAATCGCTCTGGAAAAAAAAAAATTGTAACCCCCCTGAAAATTTCATGGTTTACGTTTCAAAGGGTGTAGAATCCGAATCCGCGATAAAAAATTTTCCGTCCGTCCGCCGTACGCCGTACGCACGATATCTCCGAAACGGCTGGAGCAAAAAATCTGAAATTTTCAGGAAAAATCCATCTTGGTCCGACGACGCCCCAATTCTTGAGCCAGCTCCCTCACTCAATTTAAAGTGCCCTTTAAGGGCTGTAAAAGTTTTTTAAAATCCCTGAAAACCTCAAAACTAGTCGAATCGGCCTAAATATTTTCCTATTTGAAGAACATACCATTAGGAATCGAATGAGCCCTTCCCCACGTCCGTAGGTCAAACCATTCCCGATGTATGGCCCGACTTTATAGTGCCATACATTTGCGTTTTTTCGTTTATTATTGTTTGTTTGTAACCTAGTGATGTCCGGCCGATAGCGTCGAGTTGTAGTGAATGTGGATACTGGAGTGATAGCCGATGTGAATACTTGTAGTGTAGTTAGTAGCCGATACACGGGTTGAAGCATTCTGATAATATATAGGTAAATATTATTCAATATTATTACTGGGGTTTATTATTCAATATTATTACTGGGGTAAATAAGTATTCTTTCACTGGGGTTTATTATTCAATTGGCTTGCGTTCATGATTTGAATCTTACTAAGCTTCGGAGTGTGCGTGTTTTACAGGTGATAGAGCGATTATTGAATTTCAGGAGATATGCATAGACGACGTAAATCGGTTCTCATCCAAAACACCTATTTGGATTGATCAGTTGATGATATTTGTGTGCCCCCTCTATATCTGTCTACCTTTGGCTACATCGTTTAAATTTGAATTTGGGGAAGTTTTAACGCAATACGAGTGCCAAAGGACTTGATAAATTATAGATGTTTTTATTGTGGGGGTGTATTGAGGTTCAATAAAAAAACGCTGCAAATTCTTTCACTGGGGTTTATTATTCAATCGGCTTGCGTTCATGATTTGAATTTCTACTAAGCTTTGGAGTGTGCGTGTTTCACAGGATAGGGCGATTATTGAATTTCAGGAGGCACACAAATATGATCAACTGATCAATCCAAATAGGTATTTTGGTCGAGAACAGATTCACGTGCTCCATGTATATCTCCTGAAATTCAATAATCGCCCTATCCTGTGAAACACGCACACTCCAAAGCTTAGTAGAAATTCAAATCATGAACGCAAGCCAATTGAATAATAAACCCCAGTGAAAGAATTTGCAGCGTTTTTTTGCAAGAATTCACGATGCGAACATAAAATTCAATCATACGGATGAGATGGAGCCATTATGGTGACATCAAATTCTGAATTTGGACCAGTTCCAGGATAGATTGACCGAAACGGTGAGGAAGACAGAGGTACTGTGAATAACCCGAGTATTTCAGATTCCAAAAACCAGCGGGAAATTTGTCCGATACTTTTGTTCAATGAGTTACTCAAACTGGTATGTCCAAGAATCCAAAGTAAATACAGGGTGATTACCGGGAAACGCATGTTTTTCAAATAACGAGAACTGTTGCAAATCAGAGTAAAAAATGCATTTATTAGTGAAAATACAGTGTACACAATATGCAATTTCAAAATAAAATTACTTACAATTTATTGTTTGAAAATTACATCTCTGAGGTGGTCGCCTGCTGCTTGGATACATTGTTAAAGGCGTTCTTTAAAACTTGCTACGGATTTTGCTAACATGTCTCTAGGAATGCCGTTGATTTCCTGGCGAATAGCTTCTTTAAGTTCCTGTATTGTTGGCTGTAGGAAATCAACGGCATTCCTTGAGACATGTTAGCAAAATCCGTAGCAAGTTTTAAAGAACGCCTTCAACAATGTATCCAAGCAGCAGGCGACCACCTCAGAGATGTAATTTTCAAACAATAAATTGTAAGTAATTTTATTTTGAAATTGCATATTGTGTACACTGTATTTTCACTAATAAATGCATTTTTTACTCTGATTTGCAACAGTTCTCGTTATTTGAAAAACATGCGTTTCCCGGTAATCATTCCCGGTACATGTATAATGAATTCATGTACTTACCCATTTATTGGATGGTAACTACTCGTACATTGGGTGAATAATATACCTTTCGTTAATGTAGCTATCTTAATCATAGTTGACAAAACAGTTTAAGACATGCTGTTTAAAATGGCAAACAAAGTGTTCCAAGCTAATATTTCAAAATAGACAGTGCCGCAAAATTAAGCAGTAGAGAATGATTATTATTTAAAAAAAAGATCTTCGTAAAATACTTATTTAGAAAGAAATGCAGATTCATATGCTTGAAAGAAGATATTTTATAAAATAGGAGCACATCTAAAACACTTATTTATGCAAATAACCAGAATCTTTACAAATTTACATCATTAAATCCACTCATAAAATTTACTGCACTCCAACAGATTCAAATACTATAAATGCACATTTCAAACGGAAATCAAACGTTGAAAATAGGTGCGTCAAAACAATAGTTTAAATTTTTAAAAATAATACGAATAGGGTGAAACAAGTACTGAAGCAGCATTCCCTAGAAGCCACTTGAATTTCCTAGTTTACAAATATTACCATTGTTAACTACTGTGAAGGAAATTCACCTGATTTTATACTAACAATGGAAGGGGAATTGTAATAACCCAAGGTCAGCCTAAGCCTCAACACCTTTATTGAGTACTGAAAGGATACAAAAGGGTTCTTAGTGAATTGATATTGATTTCAATTCTTTTAATCAACTGCGGGATTGCACATCTGTGAGCGCTCAATGAGCGGGTTGCGCTAAATCTAAAAAATCGACGGAGACGTCAAAATCTCTCGCGAATTTCAATAAGAATAAACATACGAAATAGAGGCTCCCATTCGAAAAAACGGAAATGATGTGCCAATGTGCGATTTTCTCCAATCGAAAAAAATTATAACACCGTAGTTGAATGCGGTATGAAAATAGAAAACGTGTTTTTTAGCATTTTTTCAAAATCCCCTATACTAACAAAAAGAGGATAAATTTATTAGAAACCCTTCAGTATAAAGACCTCCGTATAATAACTCTCAACAGCGAATAGGCGTCGGACGAGGGAATTTTTGAGCTCCTCACTCTCTCATGACCCGAAAATAAACAGCTATGTTTATATGCATGGATAACTCAAAATGCAGATCATGTTTGCAAATGGTGTAGCTTTATCAGTTGTTCCCAAAGAAAACATGTAATGCAGGATAAGCGAATCTATCATAGACTCTGATATCTTCCATCAGCTCACCGTGATGACGATAGAACTGAATTGAATTCAGAAGCTTCTAAATCTGGGCAGGATTTGCATCTAAGTTTGTAGAATTCGCTTTTCTTTATGTATTAATTATCTTTTATTACATCCTCGTAAAAATTTGTCTTATGTTCCCAGTTGAGTGGCTGATTTAACGCATTAGAAGGAAAGTAAAAGTGAGGAGAAGAAGAAGAAGAGGCGACACATACCTTGCCTTACCTGGGGGCCTAAATGAGGCCTGTGATTCCCGGCGTGCGTGACGTTGCATCGTCAAGTCCGCAAGGCTCATCCGTCTACTGAGCGTCGGCTCACCACGCAGATTATTGGTAAGAACAGCATCCTAAACAGCAATGCCGAATTTTATAAAATTCCAAAATGCAATATAGGTTTCTAGATTTATTTTTCAAGTCCCTAACCCCGAAGAGTTTTTCCAAACAAGAACTATATGCCGATGGTTTCTACGAAATCTAAAAGCAGTCTCTTGATATGTCTTAGCTGAACTTTATCACAGAGGCAATGGAGAACTCGGGATATGAGCAAACGACCTCACCTCGCATAGTAAGAGATTTGTTAGGATGAGAAATCTGGAAACAGGCATTTTGAGAATGGAAATCAAATTTGTAGCCAGAAAGGATCATTTCATTTTATAAAGTGAAGACTAGAGTGAGAGTGCAGGACAGAAGTCCGTTACGGAAAATTGTATACCTTAACCAACATTATAATAACATGATTTCAAGAGGTTACCTAAATCATAATTCAATATCAAATGTTGATATAATAAAGACGAGCTCTCTCCCAGGGCAAGCGACGTGGTCCTCTCCTCGGGGATTTGGGATATACGATTTTCTGACTTTGCATTTTGTTATTATACTCCCTCATTGTGTTATTCACCTATTTCTTTTTAACCTGCATAGCAGGGCCATTAAACTAGTGTTGATATAAAAATATTAATATCAGTTTGGCCGGTCCAAATTGTTGGGTCTCGGATGGAGAGGGGGGATAATCATACTGGAGAGATCAGGGCGTGTCTCACCCATCCACAGCGCTGCGTGTTTTTCTCCTTTACTCATTCCCAAATTTGGTGAGAATACGATCAGCAAACAGCGTACGGCAAAAACAGTAAAATTCCTTTGAATCGTCGATATTCATATTTTTTCAAATAACACCACTCTCTCATCTCTCTTCTACCCACGCCTTTGATGCAATTGCTGATTGTGATCAAAGCGCATTGATTGTCTTGATTTTTTCGGTCCAATGAAATCATTGGTATTGAAGAAAATTTTGGAGCAATACATCCCGATACATTTTGCCACCAAACTGTGCTCTTTTGAAAATATTCTGTTGTGCCTTATGTTGTTCAACTTCGAACTCATCAAGAAATAATTACATAACCAAAACGACCACGACATTCACTAAAAAATTGAAGATGTGGTTGCAGAAATGATCAAAAACTATCCAAATTCAATCCATTAGATATTGATATTTTTTTCATTTGTTTATATTTTAAATGATTAACAGGATTAAAAAAAAGTTGTTAGCCACCGACCCGACAGTTCCGCCCCCCCCCCCCCCCCTCCGCTCAACACTACTTCAACTAACCTTTGGGTGGGCTCCTTCCGCCCTTTGTTATCCCGGCATCACCACTTTTCCGTCCGCCCGAGGGGGTCATTTGTGTACCTGCCACCTTGGTAAGCACTAGCCTCTGGTTGAATCTACAGATTTTTCCTGGGAGTTGGTTAGGCTTAGTAAGTACCGTTTATGAACACAGCATGCGCTCACGTAAACCCTTGTTAGCCCCCCCCCCCCCCAGCCGTAGCTTTCATCTCTGTTTACTACCTCCCCTCCTCTGAGCTAGAATTCCATATTTGTAGGTTGCATAGGCCTTGCATAGGAGGTCTACTGTCCCGTTTTTGTTGTGTTTTAAGAACGTTTCATGTTTTGATGACATATACTAAATTAATATAAAATAATTTCTGAATCAAATTGGGTCTATTACCCATGACCTGATATTTATAAAACGTTATTGAATGGTTTGATAGCTATATAAGATCGAAAAATGGTGGACATCAGAGTGGAGTATCAGTGCGCCACCCGCTCTCTAATGTGAAGAGTAACCAGCCAAACTTCTAAACGAAAGGAAGCTTAATGAATCAAGTAGGACGAACCCTTGACGACCATTTGTGAGTAGTATTGCCTTCGAGATATTGGTAGTCTGAGTGTTTAATTAAGTTTACAAGAATAGTTCATAGAACACATTTCATTTGATTTAGTAACTCGAATTATACCACGCCAATTATAGAGGAGGAACGGTGGAGTAAATGGAAGATCGGATCATGCTTCTACGAGTGATAAATATTTGTTCTATGTAAAAAAGGATACTACCAATAAATTAAGAGTTAGAAGTGATCAGACTTACGGGGTCGGCTTTTCGCCTAGAGCGCTCATGGAAACAATCTGCGAGGCTGGCCGTGACGGACACTACCAGAAGTACTACTATGATCTGGTAAATCAGACTGAATTGCTTTTCCTCTTTGGTTGGATGACTTTTTTTTTCTGCTGACGACATTTCACTGTCTTGATCTTCGCGAATTTCCCGGGCTTCATTTTCTTCTTTTTGTTTCCTCTTTTCTTCTTCGACTTCACTCCGTTTTTCTTCGTCAACGTCGTCATCTCCATCTCTGACGATTTTCTTATTTTCTCTCCGGTCGTAGTCATCGACGAAGTTATCGTCCTTTCTTTGCCAGAACAGAAAATAACAACGAAAATGCTTATCACTTATTTGATTGATGATTCATGATTTCTGTCACCTCATGACTTACCTCCGATTAGTACCTATTGATTTTCAAAATAGTGTTCAGCGCAAACAAGGAAAAAAGGTGAAATTTATTACACAAAGGGTTGTTATTTCCAGAAAGTCCTTCTTCATTAGTATTGATTAGCCCGGTTCGAATCCGACAGGCACCAATGATTAGGGCCAAAATCCTATCAAGTGTTGTATACCTGTCCTGTCATTAGACAGTTCACCTCTGATCTCGATATCACGTGAATCCAAATCGCTCCCAACCCAGGGGCGTGAGGCAATGGGAAGCCACGAGCGAAATCGTCAGACCTAGTTCCGATCCTCTCTACGGGACGGCTGGCGACGTCCGCGACACCTCCGGGTAGTCGGATGAAAATCCAAGGTGAAATTCCTTGTTTACTTTACTTTACTTACTTCACATTTAAAACGTTGAATTAGTCATACTTCCTAACCAATCAAAATTGATATACAGAAGTTTATGTCCCACCAAACCGATTGGAGATCGTACGCTTTTTCCAACAGAATCTTAAAATTCGAGCTTATCTTGCGAACTGCGGGAGTGAGGTCCTTTTTTGGTGTGGGGTCAAAAACACGAAAAAATCATGATAGTAAAATATTTGGGTTTTTAGTTGAGTAACAACAAACTCTATAAGGGAGCTTTTGCAGCAAATTAGTTGTAGAATCGATCTTTGAAGGACACCGGTGGACAACAGGTTGACTCGGAACGAAAACCCTTAATACGAGTATATTAATAGCTATCTAACCAAATTCAAGCCTTGTCTCCCCTTATAGAAAAGAAAGTGTTTATAATTTCACGGAATAAGTGCCTCAACACTGCAAAAATTTGTATAAAAATGCAGTGAATTTGGGAATCTGTCGTTAACGCTGGGAGTTCCCCTAGGCCTGCAAGGAGTTGATCCATACGTGATGGCACGGACTGCTAGCGCAATGGCGAGGGTTGGGAGGCGAAGGCCTCCTAGTAATCTGAAATAAGTAGGTACACGAGCGAAGTCACCGGCCGAAAGAAAATAAATGAAGTGAATATAGCCAAAAGATGTCTAGAATATGGCATACCTATTATGAGCTGACTGTGTACCGAACTAAATGCCAACAACCAAATACAGTTGAGACCAAGAATGTAAAATGTAAACATTCGGATGTAAACGCACCTTCAATCACAAATTATTTATTCGATTTTTTTAAATGTGTATATCTTTTTATCATTAAACGTACACAACGTAATAATGGGAACAACGATGAAAACGTCTCTCGCAAGTTTTGTGTGGCTCAAAGCTTCTCGTTAAGATAACATTTATGTGTGTCAGGTAGCTTCTTTTGATTTGTAACATGAATGTGTGGACTGTTGAATGATTCAAAATTTAAATTTAAATGGGTTAATAGTCTCAAAAGATTCTTGGACATGAAATGTGTGGTCACAATATGCTTTGATATAAGGATTCACGGGATGAAAGTGTCAAGTTCAAGTAAATCATTCTACTAATTATTCTGCTAATTCTACAGAGATTGCAACATCATCAATTTGCAATTACTATGGGATTATAAAACTTTCTTTCTCCAACTATCCTCCAAATTTGAGCAAGATCGGCAGAAGAGAAAGTGATGTAAAGATGTTTGGTGGACTATGCATATGTGAAGGAACGGACAGAACTATTGCTTTATTCATTTTGAAAGTAATAAAGGACTAACCACTACCTAACCCACACATGCGCGGACAGTTTTATAAAAACCATATGAAAGTCCGACTACTAGGATGACAGAAAGTGACGCTTGATGGTTTTTTATTTTGCACACTTGCAGTCTAATAGGTAGTCTAAAACGCGATTGGAAAATATAATTCAAAAAAAGACATCTCCCAAAAGTGAAAACAAGGCGTCTATGGTTAGGCTCTGTTGCAAAAAGAAGAAAACAACTCAATACTACGTACTATTGCTGGTATCTCACGTTAATCAACATTTCTAATGGCAAGACAAAATTCAACATTGTAATAACTTGGTCCTTACCTTCCTGTCAGACGAGTGGTGAAATGTATTTTCGGTAGCGGGCACAAGTTGAGAAGAGCTGCGATGGGGCTCAAGCATACTTTTTCGGCTGGCGATACTCGACAAAAATCTACGTGCGTGGAACCCCCGTTGACATCACTCTTCGAGCTGCCCTTCGGAGCGAAGTAGTAAAGTAGGAGCTGTGCCAATAGAAGTGCAAGTCCCAGCCGGAGCTTTACGCTTTGTTCCATTTAATCACAGATGAAGCCAAATGCGAATGTAGTTATGTTAGCAACGAACAAATAAAAAAAAAACCCTCAAATCTAAACCCCGAAGTACATACGCCTTAACAGGTTGTTCTGGGACGTACAGAACAAGGAGCTACCGCTCCCCCACCATGACCTGGTTGTATCGATCGACCAGCCTCACTACTCCTCTACTGCCCCTCATTTTACCTCATACCCCTAACCATCCTCACTTGGCCGCCTCATCTACCTTGTTGACATTCTTGCCACGTTTATCACCCCAGCTAATCACTTGCTCCTTTCACCCCGTCAAAACATATATATTGACAGGCAAAAGTATCGAAATGAGTCCCAATGTTACTCCGTTCCGTGATTTGATTGTCAAATCGTTCAGGGGTAAATTGCAATCACGAGTACAGATGCACTTACTGTCAGGTTCAGGTAGCTGTATCCGCTCGAAATAACAATTAAAAGCCCTGGAACTATATATTTTTTGACAAACCCTTTACGGATACTGCAACTTTATCCGAAATCCGCAGACACAGATAACTGCAGACGAAAAGTACAAATAACTCTGAATTCAATAACAAAAATTTCATTCTTATTTGATTGGACTTAGGAAAGGTGATAGAGCGATTATTGAATTTCAGGAGATATACATAGACAACGTAAATCTGTTCTCAACGAAAATACCTATTTGGATTGATCAGTTGACATATTTGTGTGCCTCCTGAAATTCAATAATCGCTCTATCACCTGTGAAACACGCACACTCCAAAGCTTAGTAGAAATTCAAATCATGAACGCAAGAAAATTGAATAATAAACCCAAGTGAAAGAATTTGCAGCTTTTTTTATGGTTATCCGAATACTTCAATCCGTGTATCGGCTATAAACCCTTTTCAGGTAGTTCACTCAATAATAAACCAAAATATCCAAATGTTGGCACCATAAATCATACATCGGGATAGGTTACGGACCTGATCAAAAAAGTTCAAAAAAAAGTCAATAATAAACCAAAATAACGCAAATGTTGGCACCATAAATCGGGAGCTGGCAAACATCGGGTATGGTTTGATTTTTTGCTCCACGGAGAAATCTGGGGAAGGGAAAAATGTTTATCAGATTCGATTCTAAACCCTTTGAAACGTAAACCATGAAATTTTCAGTTCTTCAAAAAACAATGTCCAAATTTAGGCCGCCTCGTTGTTGTCTCTTTTACCTATTGAGTGTCTTAAAACAAATGAATAAGTCCTGTAAGACATTATGGTACACGTTCTCTGACATGCCATTGTACTAACGTGGTTTTCCGCTCGAGGCCAATTAAAAAATCTGAAATTTTCACTGTGTACATTTGAGGCTTCTCGATTTGTATACTTTCGAGGGTTTGAGATCTTATTATTTCCTAGTATTCTAGTGAGAATAACGTATAATAAAGCTCCATGCCAAAATATTAAAAATTCAGAGCAAATTATTTGACTGATTTATGAGGATTAAATAAAAATAAACTAAATTAAATACTGCTGATCCCCCCTCTCATTGGCGTAACTACACATCCAAAAACCGCACATCCCTTGAAAATGCAGTGCGTCGGTACTTTCCTTTGGCATGTATTTGTATCCGCGGATTTCGAATACAGTTAATGTAGTCGCAAACTTATCTGGGGAGGTTGGAAACAGCAACTACACCTTCACAATTCCTTTCGTGTAACGATACCGTAAAAACAATGAATTTGAAAATATAAGGAGTTTGTCCGACTAGCATGCCCATTATTGGTATCTTTTCTCACCAACTGCTGGACTGATGATTAGCAGGGTTCGTTTCAACTATTACTCAAAAACGTAGTTTCTTACTCAAACAACATCTTCAGCTATCTTCATGATGATATTAGATCATTTCAACTTTATTTATTGATTGATTTTCACTTGAGGTTTATGTCTATTGTACAATAATATTGTGAGACGTCAATCCTTAACATTAACCAGATGAAGACTGAAGATCAACTAATCTATGAGACACTTTCATTACAAAATGATTGAGAATGATCAATACTTGCGTTCTTAACAATTTACGATCGCAATTCATTCTAGTGATTAAGTTAAATGGGAACGTGTAGTTTTGAAAGTTTGGAATCACAGGGTTGATTTTGTCATTTCCGACGTTGTATACCAATATTACAGGGCTCCAGTGGAGCGTACGCCTCAATATTTGGTATTTCGTGCCAAGTTGACATTCGGCATGAACCCCCTAAAGCAGTTCACGACTTTAGGCACCCTAGTCCTGCAGACCCGTCGGATGAAGACAGTAGTTGGGAAAGCGCAGGTCTCGGAGGCTCGGCCGACCACTTGTTACCATAACGAGGACTAAGGAGGCCTTGGAAGTTAAGCAAGCAAAAAAAAATTTGACCGTTGGTAAAGGTACGATTGTTTAGCATACATTGTAAGAATAAAATAGATCACATCCTGGAGGCACTATCGACATTTGCTAAGATGCCGAAGGTCACAATGCATCGGTAACTGGGCCGAGCAATTAATCTACATTTACCGTTCCGAACGTGTAACCGGTAAACCTCCACATTCGGTAATTTTTTGGCACATCAATCGTGTGGTGGAAATTGAAATTAGTTGAAGAGAGAGTGATGGAGAGCATTCTAGTTAGTGGTGCCCTATTATTTTCAAAAGAGAAAAAGTTTGTCACATTGATTCACCAAGCAGACCTGGTGTCTGCTGTTACTGGTGCCTGATGCTTGTTTGATACCTTTTCCCGCACACATTAACGTCCTCTGAATGGAGATTGACATGCATTGTATGTCTGCCTTGCTAATTCTATAGCGGAATGAATAACAGTAGACAGTTTTTTCGAGGGAACTTTAAAATTTTTAGTGCAATTGGTGAATTTTACGTTTGCGCATGCAAAGAGTTGAGTATTGAATTGTGAGGGGCTATCTCATGGTGGGCTATTTACAGAAAAACCCGCACATTCCTTGTAAATTTTATCAAAATCTGATGAGAACCGTAGGAATTAGGTTTCCTAGACACGAAACGAAAGTTGTTCAGGATGGTCAACAACACAAAAAGCGAGGGGACATTATGATTTTGGAGAAAAGAAAAAAAGACTCCCGCTACCTAAGGACCTATCCTACTGTTAGAAAAGTTTTAGGGGTTAGGATTTTTTAAATTTCAGACCTTTTTTACGGGTTGGTCGTCTGTGACGACGAGATTTGAGACACGGGCTCTACAATTTTGTACTTAAATGACATAACTCCTATGACATGACCATGACACAAGTTTTGTGAGCCAAATGTCTTAAAATTTGCTCACTACTCAGGATAGCTGTAAACGAGTCATTTTATTTATTATTTGAATAATGAACTTTTGAAACCCAACTAAAGAAGAATTTCGTTGAGCCCCTCAAAACTTGTTGCTTTCCTTTTCGTAGAATCCAAATATCGAATTAAAAAATCCATCTGTCCGAAGCTAGTGGACACAGTAAAACAGTTCATAGAACCTAATTACATTTAAAAAATCACAAATGGACCGAGGATGGTTTTGAATTATCAGCATTATTCTCGACCAACTTTGAAGGTTTAAATCAAAAGGCTGAAATATTATAAAATCACAGTATCAAAAACTTTGAAATCACAAGGATGGTTTTTATGTTCTTTATTGATAAACGAATGATGAATGAACGGGAGTAAACACGCATGTACTGAACTTTTGACATTTATATAGGCCATCCAGCACACACGTACGAATTATGCACTTATCAGCTGAGGGACTTTAGCGTCTCCTAACCCATCTTGCGGTGCTGAAATGTGAAGCTCTGAGCAGAGGTATAGGCCCATTTTTAGATTAAGTAACGTAGATTACGTTCTATGCCATATACCAGTGATGATGTTCTATGCTATTTACATCTGATCTAACGCTCACGCTCTCTGGCGTTATTGTTTCCAACTTCCATTTTCTTCAGTGATCTACGTCGAAGGGCAAAATTTTTGAGTAATAATAAACTTCATGCAATAATTTATTTGCATTTATTATCAAATTTCCAGATTTAGAAAAGGTTCTTTGTGGTTGAGAACCATAGCGCGCAGTCTGCCTCAGCCTGTCGCTGTATTCTGCCAAAACGAGAAGTTATAGCGTGCTCTGGACTATGCGAAAATGGCATGTGCCTTTCGGCTAAGGGCGTCGAGATTCCTAGGAGCAATTTCGGTTAACGATGCCCCTCGTTGGTCCGCGCATCCCCCTTATCCGTCCCTACCGGTAAACCGTTTTCGCATTCGGTCTCTAAAACCGCTCGACACCCCTTTCTGACCTCTACCACCTCCATTACCGCGGATCCCTCCTTTCCGCGAGGGCTTTACGGCCTGGTAGAAACAATATTTCCCTTAAGACTCCCTGAGGCGCAGATTTATCTCTTGTTACGGATTTACATACAATGGTCGGAGAGCTGCCTCCGTCAGGTCGGAAGATCTCTCCGAGACATGTTGTCTGTGAAATTAGTGAGAAGCGGGGGGCGAAGGACGAGGAGCGGGCAGTTACCATTTGTACCACCAGCCACATAACAACAAAGGCCTCCCTCCTCCGAAATATTTATTAAGCTTAGACCCTTGTTTCACAAGCAAGGCTTCCTCAATCTATCCTAATAATCCATAATATTGCTGCATTCTAAAGACAACAAAGAACCACATGTGGCCAGAAAATTGTGTACTTTCATACGGTGATCGGACAACTGGTACGGTGGTAGGATCATCCATTGAGGGGCGGACGACAGGTACTATCTAAATATGACTACCGGTACTGTACCAGGTATAGCAACAGGTAGAGAGGCGGTTTGAGTATCGTGAGTCAAAGTTTTATTAAGTACTTACCAAGATTGTACCCGGTTACTAGTCCAAATGTTCAACCACATGCTCAGCTTGGTCAGACAAGAAAATAAGTCAAATTAAATCATTATTAAATTTGGTTGTTCAGTCAAATGGTCTTTTGAATTTTATATGATTCTTTTCATATAACTAGAAATAATTATTAAATTTGG
This sequence comes from Creontiades dilutus, assembly GCA_031894815.1. Taxonomy (NCBI): domain Eukaryota; kingdom Metazoa; phylum Arthropoda; class Insecta; order Hemiptera; family Miridae; genus Creontiades; species Creontiades dilutus. The sequence continues at coordinate 46,749 of JAVIWC010002510.1, read as the reverse complement.
TTACTGGAATTTAATATGATTCTTGAAATAACTAACTACAATTAACAATTACTTACATTTAATTAAAATCATACAATTGGGATAACTGATCGTTGATCCAATGTTACATTGTACTCGTATATTGAACAACAGTGGTATATCTCCCCAATTCCCACTAGTTTTGATCCTGGGTACGTCCTTGGCTTTTATATAGATCGGGAGCTTGTTCTTGCTATTATGGAAACTAAGTTGCAGTCAGCTGCATCCTACAGTTCCATCTTGATTTATAATCTTCAATAATGAACCATTGCGATCGGCCAAAAGTTAAAAAACGCGTGCCAAGTGGGTGTGGCACGTAGCTTCCTCGTATCCATAACATGACTGTATAGATCATTGAAAATTATTATTGACTAAAGAACTTCATTCAATTAGGCGAAGTAAATATTGAATTAGGGTGAATTTGTTATGCAGGAGCATAACTTGAGAAAATAAAGGTAGGCATGTTCAACTATTGAACAAACTATAAAATATACCAAATCCGAACAATCCCTGAAAATTTCATCGAAATCAGTCATGAACTCCCAAAATTATGCGTGTAACAAGGATTTCACGTTTGCGCATGCGCAGAGGCTATTATTGATCCGGGGGTCATGAAACTTATAGGGGACCATCTACACATCAAACCGAACAATCTCTGAAAATTTCATCGAAATTGGTCAAGAACTCCCGGAGTTATGCGCATGAGCAGAGGCTACCATTGATCCGGGGGTCATGAAACCTATAGGGGACCATCTACACCCCAACCCGCACAATCCCTGAAAATTTCATCAAAATCGGACTATAACTTCGTGTAGTTTTGCCCGTAACAAGGATTTGCTGACAGACAGACACACAGACAGATACGGAACCAAAATTGTTCAGAAAGGTCTAAAACGCAAAATGCGAGTGGAATTGTTGATTTTGGAGACAAAAAAATTTTCACATTCCGAAAGTGAAAACAATGCTTCCGCTACCTTAGTAGACTCGGAAGCAAAAATCCTTTGACTAAGTCCAGAGATTTCTCCTCAACTACAGGGCAAAATCACTTGAGGCTAAATTGATTTTAAAATCTCGGCATCACTTTTGATGGACTTTGATTGACTTACGATTACTTCGATTAATCGTAAGAGATCACTTCAAAAATACGCTTCACAAGAATGCAAAGCGGCTCAGTTATGAAGGGGTAGACTGAACTTCTACTAATGCACCTCGATCAAATTGGGTTTTCAGATTATAACTGCCTATGTAAGTGGGGTATCTCTGAACAGATGAAAAGAGCGAGTGAGTGGGAAAAACCATCTACTAAATAGACTTACACAAATATACTCTTCATTCATTACATTAATTAATTGCCCCGCTTCAGCGGATTGAAATACTTGCACACGAATATCTAACTCTTGCCATTTCAACGTTCAGACACCCCTACCCCCTATTTGTTCAACATTCCCCTTCTTCACGCGCTTTTAGATTTAAATCTGGTAGCATCTACCAAATGTATTGATTCATCTTCTAGTTTCTTGGGGCATATTATTAAGGAGATACTCCGATAATTAGCAAATTTTCACAGAAAATGAAGATATTGCAATGGCTCTGGAAATATTCAAAGGTTGGTTCAATTAATTCAAATCAGACGAAAACTTATCTAGCTGGTAACAAGGAGTCAAGGTTGGCGCATGCGCAACCACTACTAATAATACAACTGTGATAAAACTGGTAAGGGTTGAACAAATTGTGATTTCCCAATTAGGAACGTCTTGTTGAAGTCAACACTTGTTCGCTAATCACAGCACATGTTTCTCACCTTTCTTTACTTGACATCGTTAGTGTCGTCTTTGAATTGTATCAGACAACATTTCTCTTCCTTGGGAGACTCAACTAGATCAATTACAATCGAGAAAAAACTGAATCTGATCAACGATTGAAAATGGATCGAAATAACATGATTCTTTTGTAATTTGTGAATTATTTGGGATTTACCCAAGAGAAACTGTCTTCAAATTACTATGTAAAGGTGTAGTAGTTTTGTATTCCCTTCTATGTAAACCAATGATCAGTTCATCAGACGTAGTTTTTGACACATTATAATATACCAAAAATAATTATCTCAGCTCGGTGATCACATACCTTGTAATTGTATCCTGTATGCCTATTCTCACTACAATTCGCTCTTCATCCAGATTTTTAAAACTTGAGATCGAATCCGTCACATCCCACAGGTGGTATTTTAACCATATGTTCATTGCTTGCCGCTAATGTAACTGAATTTGTTCAGCTGCTAACAAAGGATTGCAACCTAATTAGCTCCCAACGATGATGCCCTTACGGGGTGTGTTGAGCGAGGCTCTTAACGGTTATGAAGGATATAATTATATTCCGGCACGACCTCGTCGAGTGTCACATGCTAACGAGCAGTACAGCGGACTAGTGTTACAATTAGCGGACTGTCAACTTCGAGTATGCACTGTTGTATATTTTAATTAAATATAGATTTTTATCCTTCTCTCCTCGACATTCTGTTTGACCGTGTCACGGACTTTCCGATCAAATTGTTGATCGGAATCGCATTTCACAAGCTTAATAAGGAAGTGAGAATTGAACACAAGGTAACGAGCTAAGTGAGAATGACCGAGCTATGATACCTTTCGAAGTATGATTGTACTTACTATTCAGGTTGCTTGGATAAGTTGAAAGAATAGTGTCAGTAGTTCATGGTGTTTTAATATAAGTTTGACACCATGATAAATCCTTTACGGTGTTTGATGGTTCGCGGAAAGCCATTGAATACTTCAAACCAGCCGATTTTAAGATGTTTCAAGATTGAAGGGATGGATTCAATAGGGATCATTTACTTTTGGTTTATTATTCAATAATAAACCATTGTAATCGCTCTGAAAAAAAAAAAAAAAATTCTAACCCCCCTGAAAATTTCATGGTTTACGTTTCAAAGGGTGTAGAATCCGAATCTGCAATAAAAAATTTTCCGTCCGTCCGCCGTACGCCGTACGCACGATATCTCCGAAATGGCTGGAGCAAAAGATCTGAAATTTTCAGTAAAAATTCCATCTTGGCCCGACGACGCCCCAATTCTTGAGCCAGCTCTCTCACTCAATTTAAAGTGCCCTTTAAGGGCTGTCAAGGTTTTGTAGAATCCCTAAAAACCTCAAAACAAATCGAATCGGCCTAAATATTTACCTATTTGAAAAACATACCATGAGGAATCGAATGAGCCCTTCCCCACGTCCGTAGGTCAAACCATTCCCGATGTATGGCCCGATTTATGGTGTCAACATTTGCGTTTTTTGGTTTATTATTGTTTGTTTGTAACCTAGGGATGCCGATAGCGTCGAGTTGTGGTGAATGTGGTTACTGGAGTGATAGCCGATGTGGATACTTGTAGTTTATAGGCGATACACGGGTTGAAGTATTCTGATATGTATGAAACGCTGATAATATATAGGTAAATATTATTACTGGTGATTATTATTCAATATAATCACCAATTACTGGGGTAAATAAGTATTCTTTCACTCGGGTTTATTATTCAATTGCCTTGCGTTCATGATTTGAATCTGTACTAAGCTTCGGAGTGTGCCTCCGGAGTGTGCGCGTTTCACAGGATAGAGCGATTATTGAATTTCAGGAGATATGCATAGAGCACGTAAATCGGTCCTCAACCAAAATACCTATTTGGATTGATCAGTTGATCATATTTGTGTGCCTCCTGAAATTCAATAATCGCTCTATCCTGTGAAACGCGCACACTCTACAGCTTAGTAGAAATTCAAATTATGAACGCAAGCCAATTGAATAATAAACCCCCGTGAAAGAATTTGCAGCGTTTTTTCATTCTTAGGAAATGGTTGGATTTTACGTTGTAATCTTTCAAGCCAAACTAGATCAAATGCTCTCTCAGAAAACCGAACTCAATATGAAGTACCAGTTTTGTATATGTTGTAAACTGCTGAAGTTAAGGTGGTCACTGCAAGTTATCTGTCTCTATTGGAGCGTGCTTTCATGCCAGGGGAAGACATCAGTGTAATAATTTGCAAAATTCTATATGCCACCCCCACTAGGATGAGCAGCACTTTTATCAAGACCCTGAAAGGGGGAGGAGTGTTGGCTAAATCATAATCCCCACAATATCAAAATCGAAGGAGAGTCGGCCACAATAATTATTTAATCTTTAGGGAAACAAAAATGAATTGAGTAAATTTACCTCAAACAGTGCTCTCAGGTGTAGTAAATTTGAAAGTGGGTGTGTTATGATGGATGTACTACTTTCGGCAAAAGAGCGTCTTCCCCTCCTTTTGCTCCACTTTTAGTCTTAAACCAACCCACTTTTTCCTTTTGCGGGGAATTATAATATTTGGAACAAGTTTTGAACCTAACCGTTCCTTCTGCGTTGTCTCGCGTGAAGGCTGATTATTAATTATTCCGGGTCAGGCTTTATTGATGGGGAGCGGAGATTTATTTTAACCGTACAAGTTTCTTGCCGACAAAAATAAAAACAATGGGCAGGGAGTAACCTTCGGGGAGAGTCACGACTTGGCTACCAAACATACCGAAGAGGTTGGTGTGAAAGATTTAAATCGCTCGTCGCCTCATACATCAAACTTGTAGTTGTGAGCGTTAAATAATGTTATTTGTGCTATGTTATTATGTTAACTAGCGATAGTTGGTATGAGTGAAGTTTACTAACGTTACAAAGGAAGCTACTGCACTACATCTATAACATGGTTCGTAGTTTGAAGGGAAATAACGATAGAAATAACTAAAATCAATTTCATTCAAAAAATAAAAGCTTGTAATAAGTGGGTACCTACCTAGTAAATTACAATTTTGCTTCCGAGTCTACCAAGGTAGCGGAAGCATTGTTTTCACTTTCGGAATGTGGAATTTTTTTCTCCAAAATCAAAGTTCCACTGCTCTATTTTTCGTTTTGAGACCTTTCTGAACAGTTTTGGTTCCGATGTCTGTCTGTGTGTCTGTCAGACATCTCCTCCCCTCCTAATTGCGGAAGTGAGCTGTCCCCCCTCCCCCAAAGATCTTCCGAAATTCTTGAAACTTTTTAGTGTGAGTGTTAATGTTTTTGTTTTCATTTATTATAATTTGTACATACCTACTCATATAGTCTTTTTGTCTTAATTATAATTTAAATCATTTTATTACCTACTGTCAATTTAAATGATAAGTTAAATATGTGTAATGTATGCGAAATGTTTCAGTATCTACCTAAATACATAGTTTTACACATAGATCAATATTACTCAACTTTTCCTTGCAAGCGCATTTCTACTTATTTTGGTTTTCGTGAAAAAAAAAATCCTTGTTACGCGCATAACTCCCTCGATGGTCTTGAAATGAAGGTGATTCGATGACAACTTTTCCTCACGGGTTGTTCTGTAGAATGACTATTTACGCCAATATATCGGTCGAAAATAGACCAAAAGCTGAAATTTTCACTTTTTGGAAACATTTGTCAATATTTGCAGAGGATCTCTGGAACTAATGAAGCTAAAGAGTCCAAATACGTCTCAAATTGGCAGACGTTTTATCTATTTAAGAATAGTTTTTCTCGTCAACTTTTGGTGATTTGCCTATCTAAAATTTCGTGGTTTTTCGGCTCTAACTCCCCTCGCTTCTTTCATCTGCAAATCTAGATTCATATTGGTCCGACATTAACAACATACTCAAAAAGGAAGTTTACAGTACTTTTTGCAATGTTTGGCAAAAAAATTGTCTAACATGACTGGACTATTAAGGGTTGTCAAAGTTTTGTAAAATCCCGAAAAACCTAAAGGCTGCATACAATAAAAATTTAAATTCGGAGCCCGAACAAACAGCTTTTGTACAAGTACGCAACCACGAGGGACATTTTATGTCTTTGCGCCCCCTCCCGCACACACACCACGTACTTCGTACCAACCGTGGGTACTTAATTGAATTCGCGATCGTGTTGACTCATTGTTTCGACACTGTCACAGTTAGTAAACAATATGGTTCCATCGGGTGGTCACTGAGGTTCCGAATGTCCAGGGGTTAACGTAACAAGATTAAGTAAATCAACAGCTTTCAAATGAGTGGTGAACGAGTTTTGCACGATCACAAATGTCGAAGATAATGATCCGTAGCAACGAATCGGTTGTAAGCGAAAACCATCAGAAATATTTTCGTGACGCTGTGTTACATTTTCCAGTTTATGTAGCAAAGTAAAGACATGAAATGCCAAAAGTTAAGAAACGCTAGAAGTGAATGTTTCTAATTTTAGCGTAGAATACGCTTTAGCCATGGACTAACTAGCCAAAAAAGGAACGCTTGAGCGTAACGAAATGTGACACGGAAAAGTCTAAAACGTTCTGGGCTGCTTTAGAAACAGATCATATGATCATAAAACACCGATAATTGATGTTTATAAGCACATTGGGTAACTAAAGGCGATCACCAAGCAACAACTTGCATATTTACATCCGTAAATTTACCTTAATAATTATTAATTAAACAACTTGCATTTACCTTAATAATTTTATGTTTCATTTTTCAATAAAATAAACCGTCGTTTTTCTATTGATTTGCGCACGTTTGTATTGATTGTCACATACAAGAATGCGGATTATCGTGGTGGATCGTGCATTGATTCCATATTCGCCCGCCATATCAATAACATCGTTAGTGTACGTTACTTAAACGCTAATACACGTTTCATAATCAGTCACGTTGAACGTTCTGCAAAAAAAAAAAAAAAAAAAAACGTTCAGTTGAACGTTCTGCACTTAAAGCGTATTCTACGTTTCTATACTTGTAGCAGCAGGCTATAAATAAAAGCAAAAGGGGGGTCCAGGGAGCGCAGCGTTGCGCCGAGTTTTAACTCTCAAAACTGTCATAAAGATGAGAGAAGAAATTCATCAAATCGGATGAAAATTGTAAAAGTCACATTTGCTACTTGAGGTTCGTACTTGCTCTGCGAATGAATTATTAATGATATGATCTTGATGGAATCTATATAATCAACTCGTATTTTTCCGACAACCTTACCTAGTACATTTGCCCACGCGTTGGGTGAAGTATCACTTTGTGAGTAAAGATCGTCATACTGTGCCTGCCAAACGTAAACACAGATCGTCACCAAATTGAAGTTGGCAAATTGGAGTGAAACGTATATTGCGTGTGAAAATCCGATTGTCCATGAGTAAAGCCAATGTTTCCGCTAACTATTCACACAAAAAAACTGAAGCAGTTGACAATGGATGGAAAACGTAAAAAATCACAGAACGTTTGAACGTTTTTAAAGTAAAGTTCTAGTCATGTAGCATGATCGTTTGAGCGAATCTGGATTTGAATTCACAAAATTATAGTATCACATTGTTGTTAAATCGAGTGGAATTTTCAGCTCTTTTGGGTGCTAAACATTCCAAGTATCAATTTTATTGCGGTAAAACTTGCTTTAAATCATACTCTCTCTTCAAACGAAGATTTTGTATAAATTGTTGTGTACATTTTGTTTTAATCTTAAGCATTTTTATCCATTTTTGCTCGTTTCAATGAAATTTAAGTAAAATTCCCAGAATGAAGTTGATCTGAAAATTTTGAATTACCTAGTCCATTGTTGACAAAATTTGTTTAAGTAATATTCTCCTAACAAATGTGAACTTTGTGATTGTTACGTCACGTTTCAAACTTATCAATTTAATGTGATCAACAACTTTTCTTAGCCTTCCACGTCTTCTCCGTATGCACGCTACCACTGCCAAATTGGACATCTAGGATTATGGCAAACCCATGGCAACGATATCTGGCTTCTTGCCCTGGTATATGATGCACTCTCTCTCCACATCCTAGCCTGTGGATGACAATGCACCTGCTGTCTGCTTGGCAACCGCATCATGCGGGAAATGACCCCACCGTGAGTTCGTGGACAGTGCTGCATCGTATGATACGGGTTCTCATTTTTACTCTGACAGGCACGGCAGAGGCTGCACATGCACACATGTACCTAGAAGTAAAAAGTTGTCATCTACTTATAGTAAATTCTAATTTGTACTCATATGAGCAGCCACGACAAGTCAAAATTTTCATACATTGAGGTTTAGTTACTCTAGTCTCTCTATTCGCATAAAAATTGTTCAGTATCTTCTCAAGCATCAGTTACTCATTATGTTGTGTAGGCTCCAAAAGTTTCTTTTGAACGACAAACTTTTTCTACCAATTGAATGATGAGTGACTTTATTGACAGCACCCGGTTACACATCATTTCTATTCAATTTTGTCTTCCTTTCTATTTGGCAACCACTTATTATCTTCCAAATTTACATCTGATTTCTATTTCACATTCTTTTTGACCACGTTCCGGTCCATTGAGGGTTGACTAGTGTCCCATCCTAAGGGGATCCCGAAAAGCCCCGAACTGACGTTTTGGATAAATTTCCATTTGATGAGTTTGTTGGTACTCGAACTGAAGTACTGAAAGGCTCCGTTTCGAACGTCACACACCTAGGACACAGACTGTTTGTCATTTACCATGAAATTCTCCGTATAAAAATCATTATTCGTCATGATGAAATAAGATGAGACCTCATTTCGACATCCCACGTGCCAATAAACCACGTCCAAATAGTCTGCGTTGTATATTCTAAAATCTTACTTGTAAGATGTGAGCGCAGAAACAGCGATCTACTCCACCATTTAAACAATTTTTAGCCATTATGTATGTCCGTTTTTTAATCTTTTTTCAACCACCCCTTTTTTGGAATTTTGACCAATTTATTGCGCTCAAAAAGTTCTGATCTTAGTAACTTAACTGTTTGACGAGAGTCTGGAGAGAATCCGGTGGAGCCAAAAATTGCCGATCCGACTATTGCCAAACATTTTTTTTTTTTTTCGCAGTAACCTAGTGATGCAGTGAATGTGGATATTGGAATGAACTCCTAAAAGGGTTTACAGCCGATACACGGTTTGAAGCATTCTGATATTCATGAAACTAACAAGAACTTCACAGGTGCTTTGTTTCACAAACCGAGACGTGGTCTGTTTTTCGATTTCAGCTTTCCATGCAAGGAAAGCAGGTTCATTCTCAAAAGTAGGACTCTTGGTAGAAGTCGAGGATATTGAACAACCCGATGTTTCTTATCGATATAGGCCCACGCTTTCGATGTGTGTTCTATCTAGTTTGCTGGTTTGGATGCTCGCTTCGCTCGCATCTCAAAAACAAAAAAATATCCTACGTCAATCCTTTTAGTAAAGTCTAGATCTGTTGGACAAATAGACCAGAATGTGTTAAGACTTATGTCTCAGCGTATTAAAAATACTTGATCGACATGACGGTTGTGAAAATCATTCCATAATACATGGCACTGATACCGACATATTAAACTACCGTTATATCAATGAAAGTATACATCGATACATGTTCAAAAGAGCCTGATAAGAGGTAGGGATCACCTATTCTCTACTTCAGCCCAGAAAACAGACTAGGAGTAGATGTGCAATAGATATTTTCACTGAAAACGTATGGAATCAAAATAATGCCTTCACAACTTGCTTAGGTTCCTGAAAAATTCTGCCGTCCAAAGGAGAAAAGCAATTTCACATGAAAATCAATTTTGGGAAAATTGAGGTTTTGCGTTTTATTCCTTAAAAACCTCAATTTGGATTGGAAACATGATTGAGACCAGACCACGTCTCGGTTTATGAAACATAAAGCACCTGTGAAGTTCTTGTTAGTTTCATGAATATCAGAATGCTTCAACCCATTATCGGCTATAAACCCTTTTAGGAGTTCACATCAATATCCATATTCACTGCATCACTAGCTTACTGCGATCAAAACAAAATGAATGGAATGTTCAGCAATAGTCGGATTGGCAATGTTTGGCTCCCCCGGATTCTCTCCAGACTCTCCTAACTGTTTGGTTCTAATATCTGATACCGCAGCTAGTTGCCATGCAGAACCGTAACATAAAAATTAACAAGTGAAGTCAATTCGACTAAACTAATGGTAGTGATTGAAGTAGCTACCGATGACTGATGGGTACACTTTTATACGGACGGTACGATCAATTTCCCCACTCCGGTTTTCCCCAAGTATTACTTGTGTTATCCATCAGCTCATTATTCTTACGCCAGTTTATAGGAATGTATTCAAATCGTACCTCCCAATAAAAACCCAACCGCGTAGGTTTAATTGGGTGACCTGTCACAGCTAACAGATCGTTCTTCAGCTTCCTTTTTCCTGGAACTCGTTTCGGTGGTTTCTCTCTGCGCCTCCTTCACGTCTGCGTCTCTCTTTTTCGGTCGAACTCTTGCCCTTTTCTTCTTCTGCCATTGTCCACTTTTTGTTTCCCAAAATCGGGATCTTGATCGTCGGGGCTGACCCCATCGGCTAAGGCCCAATTTTAAGGGTCTCATTAAACCAAAAGTCAACCCACCCAGTTCGCCGTTATTCTGTCCTCTCTTTTTGTTCTCATCCATTTTTTCCTTTTTTGATTTCTCTAATTCAATTTCTCACCGGTACCCAAACCTGTTTTTGTTTCGACGTATTTCTAACAACATTCAGTTTCTATATTTGATAATTTTGTTTCTATGCCAATTCTTGCAGTAAGTTAATGATTAATGATGAGGGTTTCATAATGACACCTTTCAAAATAAACTGTATGTGAAAATCAGTGTTAAGGGATTGACATAGTTAGCCCAACCTATTTTCGGTTTATTATTCAATAATAAACCATTGTCATCGCTCTTGAAAAAATAACCCCCCCCCCCCCCCATGGTTAACGTTTCATAAAATTGCATGGTTAACGTTTCAAACGGGTGTAGAATCCGAATCTGCAATAAAAATTTGTCCGTCCGTCCGCCGTACGCACGATTCCTCCCAAACGGCTGGAGCAAAAAATCTGAAATTTTCAGGAAAAATCAATATTGGTCCGATAACGCCCCAATTCTTTAGCCAGCTCTCTCACTTAATTTAAAGTTCCCTTTACGGGTTGTCAAAGCGGCTTAAATTTGGACTCTTTTTGAAGAACTTTCCATGAGGAATGGAACGAGCCCTTCCACAGGTTCGTAGCTCAAACCATTCCCGAAATATGGCCCGATTTATGGTGCCAACATTTGCGTTTTTCTAGTTTATTATTGTTTATGTTTTCATCGCAGTAACTAGTGATAGTGATGTAGTAATGTGGATACTGGAGTGAACTCCTCAAAGGCTTTGTTTTGAAACTTGAATTTTATACACGGGTTGAAGCCATAAGAATCGATAATAAAAAAAAACGCTGCAAATTCTTTCACTTGGGTTTATTATTCAATTGGCTTGCGTTCATGATTTGAATTTCTACTAAGCTTTGGAGTGTCCCTGTTTCACAGGTGATAGAGCGATTATTGAATTTCAGTGAGGCACACAAGATACTGATCAACTGATCAATCCAAATAGGTATTTTGGTTGAGAACAGATTTACGTGCTCTATGCATATCTCCTGAAATTCAATAATCGCTCTATCACCTAAACACGACATTTATCCAAAGCTTAGTATAAATTCTAATGAACGCAAGCCAATTGAATGTAATTTCATTTAATTTCAGTGAAAGAATTTGCAGCGTTTTTTTTTAACCGTTTTGTAGACTTTTTTACCGTTTGAAGGAAATAATGATGAAAACATTGGAGAAAGCAGCGTGGGCATTGTTGACCTACATATTTATTCTCCAACGGGAACTATAGCCTGAAATTATCATCTCCTTGGCATTTTCTTGATATTAATCGAGGGTAAATGAAAGAATGTGGACTCGAACGAATCGGAGAGACACGATCTTTTGGTCCTAGCATCATTTTTTTTTCCTATAAAATGTTTCTTGGATTTAAAAACTTCGTTCATGATGAATAGAGTGGCAGTCGGCAGAAAAATTAAGCTGACCCCGCATAATTAATCTTTAATTAAGTGATATGTATACGTTTTGATATATCGTTTCATTATGATATGTAATCAGAAACATGGAAATAAGTTGATACCAACTGAACATGAACATTCTCCTTTAGTCTCTTGCGAGCCTGTAATGTGGTTGAGAGAGTGCAGAGTGCATGGGACACTTCATCCAAGGTTTTATGTTGTGTTGAAATCTTATTATATTTGATGAACTGGTTGATAAATCAAAACTTGGCCTTTGAAGTTATTATTTCATAAGGCAGCCGACAGTAGACTTTTGTAGTTCAACTGATGAAAAATTCACCTCGGACACCTCATTATTTGACCGTTGAATATGTTTGCGGAACGATGCAGGACCCGAGACTGTAATGAAAGTTCTCGGATAAGTCGAAAACGAATTTCGAAAAGGAGCCATAAATAATGTTGGCTGATCATAGATCAGTTCTCAAAAGGGTATAGCTCCTGGACGAGCGGTCGTTATTGCTTATTACATCTTTAGAGTATACCAACCTACTCTTGACTCAAATAAATTGAGACCGCTGGGATAATATATTACAGTGAATATGTAAACGAACGTAATGGGGTGAAATCATATTTCAGTGTAATTACTTCATCTGACTGAGAGATTCGAAGTTATCTGATGAAAACTCAAATAGCGCTTTTGTTACACTCAAGTATAGATTAACCTTATGATAGTCGCGTGTATGTGACACATACACACTTTTATTGAATCTCTCAGTTCAATCACGTAATTAAGCGAGGGGTTGAATCTTTGCCTCCTAATTTCCCCTCTCATTTCGGAAAAGGACTCAGTTCACTTTTGGCCTTCATCGGGCTGTTTTTTTCTGCCTAACGCTAAGTTTTATGCCTCACATATGTGGCACTGTCAAAAGTTATTTTTTCACAAATGTAGCAAGAGGAAGAAGAACTACCGGAAGAAATAGGTACAAACCCTGCTATCTGGAAAAAAACAAACCCGGATAACACGTTTCTCTAGCCAGAAATGCAGAAAATACATTTGCATACAACATTCAACTCCTATTCGCTTCGATTGCAGTGATTCTCAGCCAAACTAAATACTTCTTTAGATTTTTTTTTTTAAATATAAGTTTATAAGTCTAACTTCCTTTATAACATTCTAGGTACATCCCCTGAAAAAAGGGTCGCAAATTTTAGAAATGCCTACCTATGTATGCAAAATGTTCTTGAATTTTATTCCTAATTTTTGCAAAATATGTATTCGGATTTCTTCACTAGTCTTCATTTAATAATTCCATCCTCGAGTTCCTGCATGTCGTTCTCCAATATGGACCAAAAATAAGATTGTAAGGCTCAAAATTTCACACCATAAAGATACCTACTGCACAATGTGGTCAACGTACGTTCTACGTTCGTAAACATTTGATACCTAGTGTCTTTCTTGTTATAAATGCATCTCTGTGAATACTCCGTTGTGTGATGTTAACCTATTTTCGCCAAATCCATGTGGTTTGGCTCAATAAAATGTTGAATCCATTTTGTGTATGTGACACATACGCGCGACTATCCATGTCGAGCTGGAGGCGCGACTATCGGAAGGTTAATATTGTAATGTACGAGGTCTAGCTCCACTCTGTCTCAAGCTTGTGTAGGAAGTGAATGTGATATGTGTCATTTTATACTTCATTAATACAAGTCAGATTTGTACTTATTAACGTGTTTATTCGATGCAATGAAAGCTTTAAAAAAATCTGGAATACTATACGAGGTATGGAGTCTGAGCTTAGATAATGAAGTACAGACTAGTTCTAAATAATATTGTTAAATGATTTACATAGAAGGGTTATATCATGAAGAAATGATAAACTCTTGTGCAATAATTTGTTGAGTTTTTTGGCTTAACTTGCTTCTTCACATTTCCATCTACATGATGTATGTAAATTCTGCCCCCCCCCCCCCCCTCCCCCAATTATAGGTCGGAAGAAACCTCTGGTCAATGAGACACTAAGATCTATTGTGACGGTGACACCATTTAAGGTTGGGATCATTTTAATAACTCCTTCATTCACGAAGGTTCCTCGGGGTTTTCATGGTAATATGGGCATCTCAATGCATGAAGTCAACAAAATGTTCATTGCCTAAAATCGACTTGCTTTTTGCGTATCACATCTTTTGATCAACTTCGATTGTTTTTCATTCTCTGAGATAGGTCCTACTGAGGTAAATCCTTGTTACCCTCGAAAAGCTCTCGAAACTTGTCACCCTCAGTCCGATTTTTATGATAATGTCGTTCAGTCATATCACAATCAGTATTGTTTTGAGCGTGGTTTTTCCTGCATGATTTCTAATAAATTTCACTACTGTCTATTAATACTGGAACTTGCATGAAATTCCAACGTGCTCACCTCTCATAACACCTCTCGCACATACAGAAAAAAATCATTTTTCTTTTATAACTTGGAAGTTTTTTAAAAACGTATTCTCAGTAATTGAAATTGAAGCAATAATAGTTGATCCTGATTTTTAATACTAGATCACATTTACTTAGATGGGCTTGATTGAAGAAAAATAAACTGCAAATTCTTTCACTGGGGTTTATTATTCAATTGGCTTGCGTTCATGATTTGAATTTATACTAAGCTTTGGAGTGTGCGTGTTTCACAGGTGATAGAGCGATTATATAATTTCAGGAGGCACACAAATATGATCAACTGATCAATACAAATAGGTATTTTGGTTGAGAACCGATTTACGTGCTCTATGCATATCTCCTGAAATTTAATAATCGCTCTATCACCTGTGAAACACGTACACTCCAAAGCTTAGTAGAAATTCAAATCATGAACGCAAGCCAATTGAATAATAAACCCCAGTGAAAGAATTTGCAGCATTTTTGGATTCTTCCCATCTTGACCAGTAAAACAACCGATTTTTAGGGATAGTTGAACAATTTTTCTTTCTTGTTTTATGACAAACGTTCATTATTAAAAATAATAACGTAATTTATTTTTTTTTTTTAATGAATAAAGGTACACAAATCTTCGGAGGGACCCTTTGTGCCTAATTTCATTCCTAATCGGTCTACGGTGCTGTGATTTTATAAGAAGCGCCTTTGGGTTATCTCGAATAGGGTGACAACGAATTCTTCAGCTTACAATCAAACTGAGTTTTAGATAATGTAGGTACCATACACAAAGTCTCATAACCATTTCTCACTGATCTCCATAATAGGAACTTGCGGAACAGAAATAAATCAAAACTAATATAATAAACCTTTGACCAATAATTTGCATCGTCTTTACCCTCGTTCTGTTTGTCTGTTTCACATGTAAATGTCATGAATCTCTACAAAAATAACCCAATATTTTGCGTCTTAACTTGTCTTAGTTTTGGTATCTTTATCGATTGATGACTAAATTCTTGCCCTATATAGTTTAATTCACTACTTCAGTAAGTAGATGGTATTTGGTCGTCATCTTCTCGCTGTAACTAACTTGTGACCAAGAGCCATAAACATTGATAATGATTAGTAGTACCAACTTCGTTCTTCTTACTTCATAGGATGTAGAATGAAATAGGAAGGCTATGTAAACATCGTAGGAGGCACTTTACTACTGACTTTAGAAATGACCATTATAACTTCCAACGCCGTGTATTAAAATTTATGCTGTAAGCGCACTTACCGTTGAATCCCAACCCAGATTATTCAAATGAGTTTAGTCCGTAGTATTTTGCTGCCAGCATTAAAACTGGTTAGTGAAGCGGTGAAAGAAGATTCGATTGTATCTCCACACAATACGCTTCATCTTACCACCAAGTTGAACAGCTAGCTGTCATTTCGACTTGGGATCCGTACCTATTTTGTTTAGTTGCACTCAGTACTTTACGTTTGACCGTATCGTATTGCGGGGCCGGCTGCCTTTGAAAATCATGTTCTTCCTACGCCGAGAGGTCACAAAGCACTTGCCTTGGGAGGGATATTCGTTCTAGGATCGCCTTTAACAAATAACCCCCTTGGGGGCTTCTCATAACTCGATTCTTCAAGACGTGTGAGCTCTTGGCCATCAGTGAACATTACTCAGTGTTGACACGGCTCCTCAACCTCCATAAGGCAAAATGGTAATCGTAAATCAATCGAATCCAAGCTTTTTTTTTCAATTCATTCACACCCAACCCTCGACCAAATTATCATGATTGTTCCCGGAAAACCAGAATTCAAAAAATATACATTCACAACGGTTCTTTGCAAAGAGATTTTGAGGATATTGACTGCTCTGGGTTAGTCATCGGAACTGAAAATATAGTTTAAAAAAATTGTGTACGATTATACAATTTTCGCAATGTCCATTCCAGTTTAAATTAACGATCACTTACTTTTCATCGAACCTGAACTAAACCCGATTGAAAATACAGTTAATGTACTTAACATTGGCATATGTATTCCCTTCAAATCGTCGTGGTCACTGTGACAAAACCACACATGACCCACTATTTTAAGCAGAAGGAGGCAATATTTTGTTTAAACATTTAGAACTTTTTCCTTGAGGGCAAGTGGATGTATGCTATACATCCTTTACGTACATGTAAGTATTTTTTTAACCTCCTTCTCGCAAAAGAACTTGAACGTTAAAACACGTGATTTTCATGTTTGACCATTTGGACACACTAAAAACGGCCTTCAATATCCAAGGTTTATAGTGGACTGACATGATCTGGTCCATCCCTGAGCATTTCATCTAAATCGATCTCCAAGGCTCAGAGTTACGCCTTTAAGAACCAATTTAGAATTTTTGTTGCGCCGTATTATCATCATCATACACCGCATACCAAATTTTCACTCCTCCAGAGTTTCAACGAAATCAGACCGTTATGTAATCTTCTATCCGTCTATTGAAACATACAACCTTTGAATTGATAAATAGATAGACATAAACGAACTTGCAGTTTTGTATATATTTCTGCTTCATATGATTAATTTGGTATAAATTCGCTTTTCGGCCCACTCAGTTGATCTCGGACGTAAGCACCTTCAACATAAAGTCCTAAGGAGGCTACCTAATACATTTCAGCTTTATACCACAAATAATGAAAGAATTTGCTTTTGGAGAAATGCAACTAACCCCGGACCTAAGAATCTTCAACCAAAGAATCTTCTATCAGTCTTAATTAGGCCACAGACGTGATTGTAGCCTCATATGATTGATGTGGTAGAAAAAGGGTTTAGGTACCTACCACACAGCTGATCCCCAACTAGGGATCAAATATAACCCCTAAAGAAGCTAGAAACCAAATTTCAGCTTCATACGATTAATAAGGCAGAAATTTTCCTTTCTTTTCCACTAACCGTTCTCAAGATAGAGCATCTTCATGTATCAGTCCAAAAGAGTTTACTTGAGGAACGGAAAACTGATCCTAAACCTAATTTCTGGCATATTAATCGTACGGAGATGACATTTTGGTATGCAACGTCCTTGGTGCACCTGAACAATTTTTTTTTTTGCTTGTACGTTGGAAACCTGAGATTCTGGGAATGTTTTTCCTGATAAGGGGAGTTGGAAAATCTGTCTATCATTTGTGGCTCCCGCCCTGAAACCCCAGGGATGTACCGAGACCGTAAGGGACAACCACGGAGGCTCGTGAGACAAATATGTGCTTTCATCAGCCAAATTCAATTTTAAACAGCCAATATGCGGTGGAGATCTGAAGATCAATCTTGTCAGCTTTGTCACCTTCAAATCGTGAAACACACGACTCAATCCTACCTTTTAAAGAACTTCACTAGTGAGCACATAAGTACCTTTGAAAAAAAAAAAAAAATTGTCGAACTGCAGAAAACCGTGTTTTGCAACAGTTGAAAGTCATATCTGCCCAGCAAGCAACATGACATGATGTTATAAATTGTATAACTCACGCTTCATTCCTATTATTGCAGCAAAGAAGACAAAGGAAGCAGACAAGTTTATTACTTACTTTTCGTAGGAATCAGGGTTGAACTTGTCTTTCTGTTTGCCTTCGAGGTTTGTTGCAGTCCTGTCAATAGTGGCATTGGTCTCACAACATCGCGAATAATCATTCTTGCTCACCGACAATTTCGCGAACTCACGTTTTATAGCACTGTATTCACAGCTAATACAGTTCAGTCACATGGGTTTGGGACAATGAACTGATAATAGGATAAGAATGTGTTTAGGTGATAGTAACGCACCACTCTAGCACTCTTCGCGGGAGAGCAGACAACTACTTGTGCACCAAACTCACGACTCCACCATCCTCTCACCCATCCTGAGGCTCTGTTTGGCTCGTGAATTTGAAACTCTTCTGCTCTTCTATGAGGGTTCATGGGGAAGTTGGTAAAAATTATACTATTATACTTTATTACACTTTACTATTATACTTTTATCAGGCTTTTCTTCCATTTTGGCCAGGGGGTGCAGTTGTGCCTGTTCTCCTTTCAGCAACCGCCCCTGCTGTCTGTTATGATTAAGAAGAAACATGAAAACAATTCGCTTTTGTAAATGATCAAACTTTGGTATTCGTATCAATTTTCCACTTTCTAATTGTTGCGGAAAATTTCAAATTTCCCCTTGAGGAAATAGGAAGCTAGATGCTCAATCCATTTGTGTTCCCAATATTTATTTTAACGAGTAGTTTAGAGAGTTATGACAATTTTAGTAAGATCTAGAACATGAAAAACATCTTAAAAGTGAAACAAATCAGCTCTAAAAACAAGTGTAAGTTAGTTTTTTTTTTTTGGAATTCAGCTTTAGATTCAACCCTCCGAATTTCATGAACTTATGTCAGGACACCCTGACAGCAACATATTGCTTCCTGAGCTCATCGTATTATGTAATATATAATGGCTTGATGAGTTGAATTCGTTCATTAGGACCTCATAACTGGTAATCAAGTGATAATTGGATAACTATTAAGCTTTATATTGGAATATGGAGGCTTTTTAACAGTTTCGTGTATAAAGCATGCAGATATCCCTTGAAACAAGATTACAAAACGGGTTTCCTTCGTCTTACTGAAGGCTTCTGAAGGGAAATCAATTAGGTATGCCCTCCTTTCTCAATCGGCCAATAGGTCTATATTTCAATGCCCATACTGATTACTTCAGAAGGGGTGGACGTTGAAATCTTCGATATGGAACATCAAAGGTGCCGTTAATGGGATGGAAGATTAATTCGACGACCTTTTGGCGTGTGCCGAGAGATCATGCGTGGTGGAGTTATAATTCCTTAAAGTGACCTTAATTGCGGCAGCAAATCATAAACGTTATACATCCATCAAGAACATTCCTTTGGTCTCAGTGACCACCCCCTCAATCGAGGCTCATTCTGGGATTTGATTTACTGCAGCTCTCACTAATTCTAATCTTACAGTCGAAATGTAACTTCGTATCTACTTACAGCTCGATCATGTACTCGTAAATCACCAACTATTTGGCTGAAAATAATATCAAGTTGTAAAAGTACGCTTTCATATTTTGCTTCCTCATTGCTAGACAAGGAAGCTTTGAGCTCATGCAACAAGTCGAAGTGATGCAAATTTGGAAGTAGCCTAGTCAAAATGGATGTAACGATCTAATGTGTAACAGCATAAGATAGGGATATCTGCAAGGATGTTGACTGGGGAGAGAGTGTGCAGAGAGAGAGAGAGAGAGAGAGAGAGAGAGAGAGAGAGAGAGAGAGAGAGAGAGAGAGAGAGAGAGAGAGAGAGAGAGAGAGAGAGAGAGAGAGAGAGAGAGAGAGAGAGAGAGAGAGAGAGAGAGAGAGAGAGAGAGAGAGAGAGAGAGAGATCGAGAGAGAGAGAGAGAGAGAGAGAGAGAGAGAGAGAGAGAGAGAGAGAGAGAGAGAGAGAGAGAGAGAGAGAGAGAGAGAGAGAGAGAGAGAGAGAGAGAGTGTTTTTACGTTGGAGCTATTGAAACTCACTATACAATGTTCAAATCGAAAATTGGCTAACCATGAGTGAAAGGTATGAAATGTATTTGAAATGTATTACTGTTGAATTGTGGATTAGGCGATGGACAATAATACTTGAGTAATCGGAAAAGCTGGAGTTGATTTTTCTGATTATACCTCTATCTCCACTTGGAGAAACACCTTTATTAAAAAAAAATAATGTGATGTCAACCTGAGGTGATACACTTGGTGGTGGTCACTTACATTACAGAATATAGACTGTTTTAGGATTACTTACATTTTATCTGCCGAAACGAGGATACACTGGAAGCATATGAATATGCTGTATTCCATGTTGGAACGGAGGGTAGAGAACGCGTTTTAGAGTAGTATTTACATACTTCAAGGTTTTAACTCTTCTTCCCACTTCTCTCTTTTTTTTTTTTTTTTTTTGGGATTTTTTAGATTAGTTAAAGCAATGAGATCATTGATTGATAGTACTTTCATCCAGTTAGTCAGTTAGAGTCACTGCATCCGCAAAGCGAGGTTAGCATACATTTGATAACAAAGCGTGCGGGGAGTGTAAACGATCAAAGTAGATTCTACCGACCGATGTCTTGTGCCGTGTTTGTCACTATTAAAATTTCATCAAAATCGGACTATAACTTCGTGTAGTTTTGCCCGTAACAAGGACTACTTAGACAGACACACAGACAGAAAAAATTGTTCTCTAACGTTAATAGAAAAAAAAAAATCAAGAAACTACAATAATGTTCTGAAATTATAAAGGAAAATTGAATAAGGGTATTAGGTATTTTCTTTAACTCCTTACGGTACTTCTGAGATACTCATGAATTCCTTTGGTTACTTACCAAAAAGTTGTTACATGGCTTTGGGCAGGCCCGAGGAATCGCAAGACAAATGCTACAGCTATTGATTGTTGGCAGTCAAATACTGAAATACCGAATGTCAACCACTACTTTTGATTTTTTTAAAACCATTGTTTGGAGGTAGGTCATAATCCTCATACAATTTCAAACGAACAGGGTAGTATCTTCCTTTTTGACATGCCACGACTCCTCGAAGAAGTGATTAGCCATCAGAATCGTCTTTTTTCGTTACCTGAACTAAATGGTTCTTCTTCCGTGCCCTGTTACCCCTTATCCCATAATACCCAGTAATGAGGCCCACTGTGATTATTTTCGATGGCTGGGGGCACGCGAGGGCCACTGGACCGCATCACCCCCGCTCTCCACCCCCTTCCATCATTATTGGCTCTTCCTTCAAAAAGCCGTGACGGGCTTTGAACCGCTTATAAGGATTTTTCCTCTATATTTTAATTGTTTCCTTTCCTTTCTTCTTCCACTTCGTGTATGAGTTTAAGGAAACATGGAATTAATGTCTATATGGTTTTGAAACTTTATAAATGTTTTAGCCGACCATTAAGACAGGGGTACCCACCAGGGGGGGGGGGGGGGGGTTGACGCAGATGACGTCATAATTGCGTCATCAAGCTTGATGACGAAGGGGGATTCCCTATAGGCGCCACTCCCCCGCCCAAGCTTGATGACGCGGTCTGCGTGGGCACCCCTGATAAGTGTTTGTTATTATTTCAAAAAACAATATATAATGTTGATTGTTACTTGGAGCAAATCCTAAACATGAATTTAAATGTTGTAAAGGAGAACATTTCCTCAGGATATCAATCGAGAGGAGAACATTGTGATCAAGATATCAATCGAAATATCAAAATCATCTTTTTTGTTTCTGTGTTCGCTATTATTTTTGAAAAACAAATTATATGGTACAGTAGAACAGTCAAATCATATACCAAGAAAAGAACAGTGCAGTAGCACCTATCCAATCTACGTTCCAAACCTTGTTCCTGTTTTCTGTGTTTACTTTTCATTCAACATTATAATGAATCCCCGACAACATTGGCTCCAAAAGATTCAGTACTATTCGGTGAAGGTCGACAGATGTATGAGCCATATTGAATTTATAAGGAACTGTTTACGAGTGGGGATCCCTATCAACAAATCATCCCATCTCCCCATCAACATTCAAATAATCTTTTTCATTTTCCTCTTACATCAAGATATCAATCGAAACATCTTTTTTCTTTCTGTGTTTGCTATAATTTCAAAAAACAATATATATATATGGATATTTATGAATTTGACGTATAAAGAAGAAAGAAGAAAGAGTATAGTTGGTATTTCGGCGTATTGCCTTTTTCAAAAATTATTGGGGAAACAAGTATATACCTATATACAGGGTGTGACGAGAGTCATGTGCGACCGCTCTTCTACGAGTTTTACGATCTATTTCCGAATAAAAGTGCCTCCAAAGTTTTTTCAATTAGAGGCTTCGTTTCCGAGTTATTTCACTTCTAAGATTTTTTTCGTTTTTACTTCACTAAAATTGTCATAAATTCTTCAATTCGCACAACAAATTCAAATTTGAGGATACCGTTAGAAAGAGCGTTAAATTTTCTGTCTTTCTAATGCCTCAATATTAAAAAAAAGGATTAAGGCACAAAAAAAGAACCCAAAAAGTGAATTTTGTCAAAATCTTAAAGCTATTTATTTTTTAAACGCTTTATAATCTTATTAGTTTTTGTAGCAGGACTGTTCCAAATAAAAACGGCGCCAAAACGTCAGCATTGTAGTGAACTTTTGAATTTGATTTCAGAGTGAAAATGGGATTTGAACGACAAAAAATGTCTTTTTTCATGATGTCTCTTCAGTTTTTTGGAATCGAATGGGGATACTCTCACATCTCCCTTAATGCCTGATAACCCGCACCCTTTTAGAACAGGGGTTTGGAATTGAGAAGAATTGAAATGTCCACTCTTTAGGTACTCCATTAAAAATTAAGATGTTCGAAATGTCCTCCATTTTGGTGTATGCGGAGGCCTGTTCATCGGAACACTGCATCGACGTCATCTCGGAGCTGTCTATGACATATATGTCAGAAACATACAAGCAGAATTGTGTAGATACCTCCCTCGTTTTTGAGATCGATAAAAACGTGTTCATGATGTAAATGATCTAATTTCGTTCAATTTCGATGGCTAGATGTAATTTGCTATGAATTTCGCTGCGGTTCGTGGTAGTAATCGTTACGAATGAACGATTCTGCAATTGGTTGGTACACAGCACAAACTCCCATACTAGTGGACCGAGCTAGATAAAACAATCATCGTGTCGGTTAGATTTCAGATGGTCCCCCGGATAATGATATAGGATTTATGGAACGTTGTGAGCATGTCCGAAAATGGGTCTAATAAATTATAGCTGTATTTCGCAAGTCAATATGTCTGCACGTATATTATTGTTCTATATTTCTTTCACTTATTATACCAAACCACCTACTCTTTAGAGTTTTACTGACTGAAATAGAAGTGTCAGTACGACATTGCAAGAAACGCGATTAATTTCTGGCTAACTCATCAACACTCTGACCGTTTAAAAATGTTGATGGTTCCACTGATATATTGAATAAATCCAACCAATTCTTTGATTAGATGAGTAAGTTGATTCACTAAATATTGAAATAGGTACCTAAGCAATGAAAATTTAACTAAGTGAACATTAAATCTGGTTTTGAACCACGTTTTGGGGTTTAGGAAGTATGATTTCCATTGTTTTGAAGAAGGATGTCTCAGAGATTGCGATGAACTTGGTCATGTGTAGAGCTAATGGTATTCATCTATTGATATCGATGCAGTATACGAAATTTAACAGAAATTATTGTGAAAATGATAGTTACGTGCTTGAGAGAACATGTAACGTGGTAATCCTTAATTTTGTATTCATTGAAAATTACCGGCCACTAAAATGACCAGAATTTTGTACTTCTGGAAATGTGAGATGCTAATGGTCAATGTGGTCGATGACAGCTGCGAATACAATCGTGTTCTCTGTTTTTCGCATTTTCCAAAACTCCGTAAGGGGATCGGAGGTTCGTCCAATTGATAGGGAGTATGCAACAGCGGCATTGACGCCTTTCATCGGGAAACACGGTTGTTATCTGTATCGCCTGGCAAAGACCTCCACGCCTTTCGTAATGTTATTGAGAGTTCTATTTCGCAACAGGCCCCTCGCGCCCAGATCCCATAAGAACGCTAATAAATCCGTGAACCGCGCCCTCATCCTCCAATGTCCTTGCAAGGCAAACAGGCTGAAGCAGACCAAGCCTATGTAGGCGATTGACCGATGTGTTTTATAGCTCTTGTACACGGTCGCTTTACTTCTCATTTCTGGGTGCAAGCCTTTTGATTTCCTTTAGAGCAGGGTTAGGTCGGCGTCTAAAACCACAATGGTAGCTAATACTTACAACTATGCCTAGGCAACCGCGCTTAGTGTGTGCCAATCCCGAAACTTGTTTTAATAATGTGCCTACGTGCATTGTTTCATTCCTTATGCGATATTTGCTTGAAGTAGGTCAATGTCAGTCAGGGACCATAAATATTTATAGGAAGACAGTTTCATCATTGGTGTATCAAAATATTGTATCAATGTTTTGTTCAAATCAATAACTATTATTGTTCATAACAAATTCAATCCTTCTTATGTCAAAATTTGAGGAACTAGTTTTATAATACTATAATAGGAGTGAACACCCGCGAACAAATTAAAAAACATTAATTAGCCAAATAAAGATAATTCACAATTTACACCTCACTAGTGTCTGAAAACATGGAAAATGTAGTAATAAATTCGATTTCCTAGTTCCAAAACCATTACATCAGCTGGAATGACTTAATGAGACGATGTTTACTGTATTTACTCCAGCTCACATTCTCAGACGTGCAACATTCTTCCCTCCTGCCAATATTCTTGCTCTACAGAGCGAATGAATCAACGTAAAGCGATCGTCTTTCGATTCTCGAAGAAATGTCTTTCAACATCAAACAAGATACCGATCATGTTTCGTGAATTTAAAGGTTATTAAAATATGCTCCCTCTTCATTCTTCTAAGGTTCTAAGGTTCTTCTAAGGTTGGTTGAAATTGATTTCAAAAACTCAGTTTCAACCAGAGGCCGTAAGTATTTTTTTTTTAATATTTTTATTTGGCATTAATGATTAACATTTTACAGCCACATGGTTATAACAAATTATTGTATCAAAATTGCATTTACGTAAGACTTAAATCAAAAATTAATTAAATTAAACTGAAATATTACATTGATATAAATAATTGTATATTCCTCTATATATACTGATATTTTTGGAGCGAAGTAAAGTTAAATAATTAAATGGTTGACAAATTAAATTATTAATAATAATATTATCAAATAACATTGTCCTTTCTGTATAAAATAAAGGGCACTCCATTACTAAATGTTCCAGTGTACCTGCATCTGCTTCACAAAATCTACACTGAGGTAGTATGTCTGGTTGTATTCGGTGTAAATATGCCTCACAAACTCCGTGATTTGTTCGCATCCGAATCATGGTTCTGCAAAGCGATCTATGGGCGAACCATCCAACAAACCAGGGTCTCTTGGGAATTAGGGGCTGCACATTCTTGTCGTATAATCCGTTCTTCGAGCCTCTATACTCCCATTCCCACTTCTTTCGCACTTTCGCTTTGATGGTTGGGTAAAAATCAAATACCTCCAGTCCAGGAAGAAGAGGATTACCATCCACCGCTCCAGTTCTGACCAACTGATCAGCCTTCTCGTTCCCATCTATACCTGTATGTCCTTTAATCCATAGGGACTGTAGAATATTGCCTCTAATTTGGCACTTTCTGACGTTTGCCAAAATTTGGATGGTTACTACGTTATCCACTCTTTTAAATGATGAACTGCCTATCGACTGCAAGCAGCTTTTAGAATCTGAACAAATTACCCACGTCTTCTCAATGGAGCTCATCTCACAAACATATTTAGTAGCCTCCAAAATCGCCACCATCTCAGCAGTATAGCTCGAAGTTACGTTTGGAAGTTTGAATGCCTTCTCAATTCTTCCGGGCTCAACAAAGAATCCACATTCAACGTTACCACCTGATCTCGAACCATCCATATAAATAACACTGCTATCTGGCCATTTAGTATTGATATAATCGTGTATTCTTTCATTTACCATAAATGTATCAATTACTTTACAATAGTTTACCTTCACGAGTTCAATAAGTTCAGAATAGTGGAGGCGAAATCTAGGTGATATTCGGTCTGTGCTAAGAATGGTATGGTCTAATCCTTCTGCTATAAATCCTTCAACCAACGGTGGCGACGGCTTTCGGATAAAACGTGTACTTATAAGGACCTCTTCGCTAAGGCCGTAAGTATTTTTCCACCAAAGTTTCCTAACTTCGTTAACGGAAAGCTCCGGAACGTGGGAAACAACTTGAAAGCAAAACCACAAATTTTGTTGGGTTCAAAAGTTCGAATAAAAAGTTAAATAATTGACATCTCGATTCACAGTTCTCAAGCTTAGTGAACAGGCTTGTTTCGATCTAGGCCCCAAACTATCATTTGATTATGAATTTTTAACTAACAACTCTATGCATCGTGAATCTACCCAGCTCTCATCCGACCAGGTAATCCGCTCTTTCAATTTCTGTATTTAAATCAAATTGATACCAATATCCAATATCCAGTCCTATTAACCGAACTCCTACCTAATACTTGCATTGCTTTTCATAAAAATAAACGATAGAAAAGAAATACTTAAATCGTTTCCATCTCGTGGTTAATAGGATAAACGCGTAGTTATTTTGGAGCAATAAATACAATTATTGAATAAATAACTCAATGGGCCAAAACGTTGTGTACAATTATTTCTGGAACCTTATATATCTGCATATAAATAACCTTAGTAATAAAAAAAAAGGTCAAAAAGGGGAATTATATCAAGAAATCGTAATCAGGTAAAGGTAGGATTGGATTGGGTGCACATGAAAGTTGAATCTTCGCTTTGTGGGTTTCGTGCCGATTTTGGGATCTTTTCTCCTTGTATTACACTGGTGGGTTTGTTCCGTGAGGGTGTTCTGTTAACTGCTAAACGTTAGCAGTCAGATTTTGTGCATTCAAATTTATTTGAAAAAGTAAATCAACTATGGTTTGGTTAATGGTAGAATAATGAAATACGGAAGATCAATTTTATAACTGTGACTATATTTTGATACCTATCGAACAGGTAGATAGGGACTGAGTAATTTGGAAGGGAGCGTGATTGGAGACATATATTGGGAGCAGGAGAGACATTAATGAGGGATCGTACAGTTTCCCATCTCAACTTCTTCCCCATTCACGAGGTCTTCCAACAGGGGAAAAAACTTCATTCCACCCAAGTGGGTCGGCTTGTTGTGAACGATAGTCGAGTGATGATTGATAGCCACATTTCCACTTTTAACCCCTCTCGCCTGTCGATCTAGAAAAGAATACTTTTGAACAGCTACCGATCTCCTTTGGCAGCCCGAGCGAGAAGTTGATCTTGAATCAATTAGGCGTCGGCCTCCGACGAATGCCGAATTGGAGGGGTGTGGTTTGCTGGAATCGGAGTTTATGGACGAAAGATAAAAAAAAAATTTAATGAATTGTGAGTCGTAAAAAAATATACCAATGAATACCTACCTTGGTATTCGACCTTTCCCTCCTGGTATAGGTACGCATGTAGCTTGCTCCTCGATTCCACAATACGGTCTTTGTTAGTATCAAGGCCGTTGAACGCTTGAAGATTACGGTTCCGATTCACCACATTAGTTATATTCCTCGTTCAACCGAGCAGAAAGCAATAAGTAGCGGAATCCGTGGAGCTCAGGGGTGCGAGAAATTAAAACCTTGGATATAAAAAGAGCCAGTTGAAGCTAAGCAGAACAAGATTCATTATTTAGAATCGATTTGATGTGAATATTTATGTGGTTCTATTTTCTTATTACACTGAACTCCGAAATTAATGAACCAAATTCAGATTATTTTGATTAATCATTTTTAGTAACACACCTTTTTATAATCGAACCAGATAATTTTTTTTTGCAACCAAACTGTAAATTGTAAAGCCATTTTAAGCCGCATTAGTATTCTGAACTTCAGCTGATGCGGATCAATCCTATTTGGATTTCTTGCTTAAAAAGTTCACGTACATGACTTCGCTTGCTTAAAATACTCCCCGAAAAGGAGTTTCTATTAAATTTGGATGAATACCGAAAGTGTATCTATTACATACAAAAAATGATCCTTCATGTAACAATTTTGCCTTCAGCATAAGTACGCTCATCTTCTTATTCTGAAACTCTCCTATTTAAAAGAAAAAGCTACTTTTTCCCAATTGAGTTGTTAAAGGTTCAACAGTAGCTGTGGTGGTGATACTACAAAAGGGCACACCACCAATCTCACATAATGTATTACTGAGTGCAAGATTCTCAGATGCACAAAGAATCTGACCGATTCTCATGCATCTATTTTCTTTTAGATTCGAGGACATCAATGCATTATAGATCTGGTCTGGTGAATGAAAAGGAACGGTAAGCTATTTTAATCTCAGAAAGGCACAAGGCTCTTCCTTGCCTCCATTTCACCGACCATTGTCATTTGTTTCTACAAGCCATGAAGAATTGAAGAAAATTCTATTCAACCTACAATGCTAAAATTCCGTACAGGTCAAGTACTAACAAAAAGCTACTTCTCCACCTGCAGTCTAACGGATTCAAATGCGATCCGATGAAATCATAAAGAACATGAAATCAAAATGTGAAATCAAGCAATTGAACATTGTTCCGTTTTTCTGTCCCACCAACATAATACTAGGGATTCACATACTTACTGTGGGTTTACAGAACAAAGGAACTAAACTCAAATTTCTCGTATTTTAGTTTTAATGGATCTTGAAGCAATTTTTCGAAATCATTCGAGCGGTGGGGTTCATTTTCATCCCAGAACACCAGGAAGCTAGGGTAGCAAATGATTCGCAACTCAGTAACTCAAATTTCTTCAAATGGTTACAACAGAAATGTAATTATTTAGGTAATGCCTTTCTGCTGTCAAGGATTACGCTTTCAGGCCTGTGAAGATAACGAATGTTATCGTAATAACTACATTTAGAACGAGAATTTAGATTAATAAACTTTTGTTTTAAGACCATGAAAATTTAATTTTTAAGAACCTTTTTATTATCATAAACACTGCTAATTCCAACGTGTATTTATCATTTTCAGATTGCCCTATTACTTAGATTTCTTGGCTGCAGATGATAATTAGAATCTACGGTCATAATCGAAATGTAACAAGACATAATACCCTAGCTCAATGTGTTTGAGTGTGTTCATATGACTTCAAAAAGATTGTATTCAACTTCATTTTCATCATCGTATGCGTAACGTAATCGTTCATAACGTTTGACTCATGAGACCGGTTGAGCTATAAATGTGGTTGCAACCTGGATGAGCGCAAAAAAAGGAGAAAAATATCGTGGACGAATAAAATAACTTCATATTCTGGGTTGATTAGGATTGATTCGGTGTAAGAACAGTGAACAACGAATTTTATCAAAGATACGAGCCTCACATGATGCTATCCGGTTTTTACCAAGTCCAAGCACGTCCACGGTCACATTCGTTTCGCTATAGTTTTGGTTTAATATTGTTAATAAGGAACCTTTGAAATCAATCTAGAAAAAATGAAGTTTAACCTTCGAAAAAATTTGTTGTTTTACGTTTCAAGGTCCAAGAAACCCGAGTTTTTCTCTGAATCTACTGAACCAGAGTTAATGAAACTTTGGTCAAAAATCACATTTGGGTTCTAGTTTGGACTGAATTCTCGGTAATTAGGTGTTTTTATGTTCGTTATTGATAGATGTGATTTCAAAGAATCGAATGAGACCACCCGAACCGGTTTACGTTCAACCGTTCGCTCTCGATAAGGGTTAGAACTTTGACAGAATGCGGAACAGAGGCTCGAATGCGACATAGTAAAAATCGCCTTGTGCGTGAGGATAAAAGTAGCTGATATAATTTCTGTGTAATTTTGTTTCCAGAGTTCCTTTTGAAATCGAGTTTTTCAAGGCCTATGTAATGCAGTTGTGGAAAAGAGGAGCGTAGGTAAGTGATTTATTTTATTTCGTTAAATTTAAGTTGTTCTTTTCGAGACTTCCTACTACTTGAGTTATACAGTATAGGTGTTGACATTCCATGGTCATTCATCCGCTCACTATGAATGTGAGCTCGTGCGT
Organism: Creontiades dilutus; assembly: GCA_031894815.1. Taxonomy (NCBI): domain Eukaryota; kingdom Metazoa; phylum Arthropoda; class Insecta; order Hemiptera; family Miridae; genus Creontiades; species Creontiades dilutus. The sequence continues at coordinate 16,761 of JAVIWC010002510.1, read as the reverse complement.
AGAAAAACAGTAATGGCTATCTTCTTTCCTAACCGACCTAGAAAGCTGAAATGTGAATGGTAGGTTTTATGGGGTGTCTATAATCTGAAGAAATCACCCCTGATCAGGTAAGTGAGCTCAAGAGCTATTTTCTGTCATAATCGACTTGGAAAGCTGAATTTTGAATTAAAGAATGATGATTTGAGGCGAATCGAGGAGATGTTAAACGCTACGGAATACCCATGGTCTCCCTTACAGAGGTTCGTCAGCAATTAGTTTTGATATCAGTTTCTCTTTCGTACAAAGCGACTAGTAACGATTGGTGTTCACGGAGTTACATTTTAGAGAAAGTCATCCAACTGTCTTTTTGGACAGCTAGGAATCAGTTACACGGCATGGAGATAACTCGTGTTAGAATTAGGAGCGTTTTAAGCTTAGGGGAGATTATTAGCACGAATTTTCTGTCGAAGTTTTATCAATGAGGAACATAAGAATAATAGTGTCATTTCGAAAGTTTTCGATGTTCAGATTTTTAAAATTTCAGCCCTTCCATTTCACCCTTTAGGATTGACTGAGATTGATGCCGAGAATTCAGTTCCAACTGTGATTTACGACTGAAGGTTCATTAACTTACGTTCAGTAGTTTGGATAAAAGCTCCGATTGGCGTACGGTCGAAGTACATATTTTTTATTTATTTTTAAATTCAACAAAGAAAAGAAATGTTGAAAAAACAGAGGTTAATCATTGAAAATAATGATTCACGAAGATTCACGTTACAAGAAGAATACTACCACTAGTAGATATAAAATCACTGTACATATGCACGATAAGATATAGCTTTTCCAAGTCAAATTCGGAAATTTCCAAACCAATTTCAGAATTTTCCATTTCAATTTCAGAATGTGATCAATATCCGGGTGGGAGCGTAAAAAAGTGGGATAAAGAGAAGGAAATGAGTAGGGAGCACAAGAAATGTGTTAATAAAAATAAAAAATTATCACGAGAGGTGGGGTGGAACTCACCGAATGTTCATCGAAATTGATAACGTGAAACGCGCTAGCGTGAAATTCTTGAAACAGCCGAAAAGTTATACCTGTTTAAAAAATTTCACGTTAGCGCATACGCGGAGCATACCGCTGATTATAGTGAGATGACACTTGCATGGGACCTCAAGAGATCTTATCTGCATGATACCTCAAAATTTGATCTAAATTCATTTAAAATTGTGGAAGTTATGGCTGTAAGGAAATGCGGACTGACAGAGAGGGGACCAAATTTGTTTAGTAGGCTACGAAACGCAAAATGCGATTGGAAATTCTGAATTCGGAGAACAAAAATTGTTTGGCTACCGAAAGTGAACACAAGGCTTCCGCTGCTTCGCAGGCTCGGGAGCAAAACATGCGCATATTTTATCAATTTCGATGAACCAGTTCCTTCTAACCTCTCGTGAAAATTTTTTTTATTTTATAAATAAAGTTAGTGTGCTACCTACTTATTTCCTTCTCTTCATCCCACTTTTTTACCCTCCCACCCGGATATTGATCACATTCTGAAATTGAAATGGAAAATTCTGAAATTGAAATGGAAAGTTCTGAAATTGAAATGGAAAATTCTGAAATTGAAATGGAAAATTCTGAAATTGGTTTGGAAATTTCTGAATCTGACTTGGAAAAGCTATATACCTTGTATATAATCAATCTTTGGGATTCTTCCTGATGATGAATTAAGGGGTCCATTACCTAGTGGTTCAACATAAACATAGTAGCTAGGTTCACGCATTGGACAAAGTCATAAAGCTCAACACACTGACGAAACAGTATATTTTGAACACTCTAATTCCAACCACAAATAGCTCTTAAATATTCTGCTAATTTAATCGGAGTCACTCACAGTTTATTTAGAATGCTTATAAAAACCGCTGAGTGATCACATTCGGGGTTAGTGACAGTCAGATAGTCAATAATGACTTTAGTGGTTTACTAATTTGTAGAGTGTGTTTAAGAACGGTTGTTTCCAGCGGATCTGAATCCTGGTTAAATGGAACTGAACTAAAGTGGAGAGCGTCCAAGCAACTTCCATGTTGAGCCGAGGTGACAGAGTTTTGCAGAGTGGAATGCTCTCGATAAGGTTTACATCTGCTCTTACTCGAGCCAGCTCTCTCACCGTATATAGAAGAAAAATTAATCAGTTATTTGTGCTACCACCACGTGATCTTCATCTCTGGGTAATTATACAGGGCAAGGGGGAAAGATAGTGCCGGAGGACGAACGTTCTGTGATATATTGGCCCGCTCCCGACTCGGTATTCTGAGCACTGAACTTTCACAGGAATTAAGATGTTTGCTTAAAGATGGGCAACAAGATACGCAGGGATCCCCGAACCCAACCGTTTATCATCTTGGGCCGGAATGGTTCTCTTTTTTCTTGCTCCAACGGCCTTCCGAAAGATCGAGGGTGGAAGGGTCGTGGGAGATCAGGTCGGCAGATTATTCACACAAAAAGGTTCGAACTAGAAAAGATTAAGAAGGAATCTTTGTTTTTGTGTGTAAGACACGTGACCTTTTCGTTTCAGGATCGGGAGACGCTCGAATGAGAAATAGGGAGTTCCTGAATGCATAGCCTATGTCAGCCGAGGGAAAACGGTGCGGATTTACATTAGCGCATTAATTATCGCCTAATTCTAATATCCCGTTGTTTATTGTGAATTTTAATGGCGACCCGGGGAGGTCGTAAATTGACCAATTTTATTGCTGGCATTCATTCCTCCGATTAAAGCCTTAACACTTTCAACTTTATCATCCGAGGAGCACGAACAAAACATGCCGCACGTTGAAAGTTCAGACGAACCGAAATTAATTTTGACAAGAAGGAGTTGCTCCAGATGCTAAAGGTTGGGAAATCGGATAGCCTCAAATAAAACGTGTGTTGATATACTTCAGGATCTTCATTTCCCGTTAGAATATGTGAGAGGTATTAAAAATTTACCTTGGAAGAGCGGAGCGTATCAATGAGGCCGATATTTTTGAAAATTAACATCCGGTATTTTTCGCAAAGATTCTGACGGTAAGAAAGATACTTAAATCAAGCACATATTGAAATGGCCGTCGCGCAGAACAATTTTATTTCTAAAACCGAATATCTAAAATTTCCAATATTTTAGAAAAATTGGTTCTTTGTTTCATTTTATAACCAGCTATTTTTGTCTGGTCGTTGGAGTTAGGAACAAAGAAACTTATCATAAAGTTAACAAAGGCATTTATGGATCAGATAATGTTTCAGCTACAATTTAAAATTTTTCATGATTATTTTGGTGAAAACCAGTACTAGTGATGTGGACAAGGTGGATTGAAAAATTCTGTTTGTATAAAATTATTACCTGATGAAGAAAATAGAAGAGCCAACATCTACCATGACAACATAAAAAGGTAATCAACGTTTTAAAAACCGAATTGCACGCGAAGGAACAAAATTTTGTTGCATCTTATTTACTGATAAGATGAAAAAACGTTTTCTCAAATTCAAAACTCTAACTTGTATTACTAGACTACAACGGTACTAGTACTAAGTGATAAAATTTACAAAAACGCATCAAATTATTATACGATTATAAATTATTGTACAAAGTTCATAATTTACGTATTCCCTTGTATGTACGATCTCTTTGTTGGATGTAGTCTGTGGTACATTACCTAAACTCGGAGCTTACATACCTTGTAGTAATTGCATTCTAGATGTATTCTAGGTCTACATTTATACTTCACCTTCGTAGATTAATTACTAAACAAATCAGCTGATCAGAAAATTGTGACACCTTGTTATTCTTCACCTTGTAACTTCGACGTTCGGTAAGCTCTTTTTAGTCCAGTCATCTGATGGTTTGGGCTTGCAAACATTCCCAACTTTCCGCAAATTTTCTGGGTTGTTTCTACCCCCCCCCCCCCCCCTCAGGGGTGCTACACCTCATTTTGCGGACAAATTAACCTTGTGCTAACTTCAGGGGGGCCGAAAAACCGCGATTTTTCCGGACTTTTTTCAGTTTTTCCGCTATAACTCGAAAACTACGCATCCTAGCGAGAAGACCACTCTATTATAAAATAAAGTAGACAACATTTTCTACGAAATGATCTACTCACACTTAATTTTTGACCAAGAGATCATCGAAATAAAGGGGCTCTAAGATTGGCGAATTTTCCCAAAATGTCAAATATTGGCAGAAATGACTCTTTTCCGCCAAGTTTATTGTTAATAACGTACTTGATGATGATATTATAATTTATTTTCATATTTTGTGTTGTTATGCTACATCTCACCCCCCCCCCCCCTTCATAGCCTAGCTTCGTCACCCCCCCCCCTCCAACCAAAACCAGGAAAATCAGCCAGAAATGTAGGAATTAAGAATATGACACTGATGTATCTTAAAATCGTTTTTATTGACAGAAAGTTATTATTTTTGTTGAGTTTTACAGTTATAAAAAGTATAAGCAAGGAATAAAATACAAGTATTAATAATACAGCAAATGTTAATGTAGGTACTGTACAGGTCGTAGATCGATTGTCATCCTTCAATAATGATCCCGTTTCATTTTAACAACACGTGTTTCTTATGTGCGGAAGATGTCTCGCCAGTTCAATTCGTTAAAACTCGAGTTTATTTCGTTGAAACTCGAGTTTAATTCGTTAAAACTCGAGTTTAATTCGTTAAAACTCATCAAAAACCATCATCGTCATGTTTTAAAGAGCGTGTGAACGGTAACATAAATTCTTTAGAATTAAATTCAACAAAACAACATAAAACTTAACACAAATATTTCTACTGTTACATCACGAAATATATCTTTGGTGATAAAAATCACATAGATGTAGAATTGTAGACTACTAAAGAACATAAAAATGTAATTGACGACAAAAACAAACATTATGAAAAACTGGAGTTATACATATAACAAATTAAATATACATTGAATAATCATAGTTAGAATGATGTAATATTGATTAATACATGAAAAATTACCAGAACCACTAAAATACACAGAATACTAAATACACTGAACAACATGACAGAATACTACAGGTAAAACGGTTGCGATCCTAAGCGGTGACGCGGTGACAGAGACCTTAACCAGCACGTGATTTGATCAAGTTGATTGAGCACGTTATTGAAAAAATTAACTAACTAACTAAAAAATTAACTATTATTAAGTAACTGTTCCACCGTTTTTAGATGACTGCGATTGAGAGGCGTCGAAAAATAGACGAGCTACAAAAACGTTTGGCCGAATCCACTGGTGTATTAACGTCAGAAAATGGTCTCGGGTGACTTCTCGCTAGGATGCGTAGTTTCGAGTTATAGCGGAAAAACTGAAAAAAGTCCAAAAAAATCGAGGTTTTTCGGCCCTCCTGATGTTAGTATAAGGTTAATTTGTCCGCAAAATGAGGTGTAGCACTCCTGGGGGGGGGGGGGGTAGAAACAGCAAAGCAAATTTGCGGAAAGTTGGGAATTTTTGCAAGCTACCCTCCGATTTTGGCACCAGATGACTGGAATATTTGGAACATCTTCTGTTTTTTAGAATTTATCGTTTATTTTATGAAGGAACCCAGCTGACAGGCCCAGGAGGTAAATATATTTCCTAATAGTTAGACCTGAAGTGGTTGTATTTCAAACAGCTTTGGGGACACTTAAATAAAATTAAGAGGTAAGAACCTACATCGGATGGTGAAATCGTCGTACAACGTTTTCTTTCGTAAGGTTTATTGGAATGCATGAAACATTGATATACCTCTCCCCCCTCCTTCAGCTGTTATTTATTGCATTCATGCACCATAACTGTTGATAACTGTTTCCATTGCAATTAATAAAATTCTTGAAATGATACACAGAAATTAATTACAAAACGAAGTCATTTAGTGTGCTGTCTGATTGACGCACTCTCTCGGAGAGAATGTTAGAAGAAAATATTATCAAACTACTACGAGCTGGTGGAACTAGGCCTGTGAGGGAGCAATAGGTCCCGGGCCCTGAACTTGGAGGGTCGGAGGTCGGGGTTAAAATGTGCATTGTTGAGCCGTCCCAGCTTCAAGTCAGCCGACAGACTTGGGTCGGAATACCCGCGTGTTTCTCCAGTTTTGAGATCAGTGTTCGATTTCATTTTTCGTGAATGAAACGTGATAATGTGTTCTAACAGATACTTCAGCTTGAACGATACATCGCAGCAGCGGTGAGTAACAAATAATTTACTTTCCTCCTACTTCAAATTAAAACGCTGCTAATTCTAACACGGGTTCATTATTTTATTTTTATAATTTTCAAGCAGCCCTTTTATTTTACCCTGATCACTAAACTGTAGACATTATTAAACGGATGCATGGTCACTATCTGAATATATTGTTATAGGTACCAATCTAAAACGGAACATATTCAAGTGTTGAATGTGCCAAAAACTAATTAAAAATGTTATCAATAGTACATTATCTTAACTCGGTGCCTCGAACCTCCATATTTGTCTTGTCCACTCATAATACTATAAAACGCTGCAAATTCTTTCACTGGGGTTTATTATTATATTGGCTTGCGTTCATGATTTGAATTTCTACTAAGCTGTAGAGTGTGCGTGTTTCACAGATGATAGAGAAATTATTGAATTTCAGGAGGCACACAAATATGATCAACTGATCAATCCAAATAGGTATTTTGGTCGATCAGATTTACGTGCTCTATGTATCTCCTGAAATTCAATAATCGCTCTATCACCTGTAACACACACACTCCGTGGCGTAGTATAAATTCAAATCATGAATGCTAGCCAATGAATGAAATTGAATGATAAACCCCAGTAAAATAATTTGCAGCGTTTTTTTAATTAATTTATTTTTTCAATGGTTATCAGAATGCTTCAACCCGTGTATCGGCTACAAAGCCTTTTAGGAGTTCACTCCAGTATCCACATTACTACATCACTACGTCACTAGGTTACTGATATCAACAGTAATAAACCAAAATAACGCGAATGTTGGCACCATAAATCGGACTATACATCGGTAATGGTTTGAGCTACGGAGCTGGGGAAGGGCTCATTCGATTCCTCGTGGAGTGTTCTTCAAAAAGAGTACAAATCTAGGTGTACAAATCTAGGTGACTTCTAGGTGTTCAAAGGCAGTTGGAAGACTTCGTCTTGAATGTAACTCCGTGAACATCAAATGTTACTAGCCTTTTTGAATGAAACAGAAGCTGATATCAAAACTTGAAGCTCACTTGGCTCTCCATCATGCTTATTCTGTAACCTTTAACATCTTACAATAGACAGCCCTCGATTTACGTCAAACAATCATGCTACCATTCATTTCAGCTTTACGGTTTCTTCTTTTATACAAAATAGTATTTGGGCTCAATCAACTGCTCAGAAGCGCCCTAGTCAGATTTTAGATGTCCCCTAAAAGGTCCATTCGAAATTCAGCTTTCTGTTTGTAATATTACAGAAAATAGACATTTCAGTTTCAATAGTGATTTCAGCTTCTCTTTTCACACGATCAGATGAAAAGAATGTCAACACCTAAAATCGGTTATAAACATAATATATTTTCAGACATTATATTATTACAACTGAAATTGAGCAAGGTAAAATCAAATACCTACCTACCTAGGTACTCATCACTTATCTACTGTTAATTATACGATTTTTATTTTTCTATGCATAAGATTTCTAAAACTCGATTTCAAACACCTGAAACAAAAATTTTCAGCAATTTATCAGCTGATGTAATCCTCATGCATGGAAACAACAGTGCTATTTCGAGATTTCATACTTGAAGCTCAGATTTTGGTTTATTATTCAATAATATACCATTGTAATCGCTCTTGAAAAAAAATTTTAACCCCCCCTCCTGAAAATTTCATGTTTACGTTTCAAAGGGTGTAGAATCCAAATCTGCAATACAAATTTTTCCGTCCGTCCGCCGTACGCCGTACGCACAATTTCTCCCAAACGGCTGGAGCAAAAAATCTGAAATTTTCAAAAAAAAAAATCAATATTGGTCCGACATTGCCCCAATTCTTTAGCGAGCACTCTCACTTAATTTAAAGTGCCCTTTAAGGGTTGTCAAAGTTTTGTAATATCCCTAAAAACCTCAAAAAAAAGTCAAAGCGGCCTAAATTTGGACTTTTTTTAAAGAACTTTCCACGAGGAATCGAATGAGCCCTTAACCAGGTCCGTAGCTCAAACCATTCCCGATGTATGGTCCGATTTATGGTGCCAACATTTGCGTTATTTTGGTTTATTATTGTTTTTGTTTTGATTGCAGTAACCTAGTTATGTAGTGAACGTGGATACTGGAGTGAACTCCTAAAAGGCTTTGTAGCCGATACACGGGTTCTGAATTTCTTTCATTGGGGTTTATTATTTAATTGGCTTGCGTTCATGATTTGAATTTCTACTAAGCCTTGGAGCGTGTGTGTTTCACAGGTGATAGAGCGATTATTCAATTTCAGGAGGCACACAAATATGATCAACTGATCAATCCAAATAGGTATTTTGGTTGAAAACCGATTTAAGTGCTCTAGGCATATCTCCTGAAATTCAATAATCGCTCTATCACCTGTGAAACACGATCACTCCAAAGCTTAGTAGAAATTCAAATCATTGAGATTCTAAAATTACCAGTTTTTTTTTCTAATGGATTAAACGAAGAATATTCATGTTTTTGAAAATAAGATTTCGTGTAGTTCTTCAATGTTTTTCAATGGACTGGATTTTTTCACGCGGAATTTTCTCCTGAAGGAAGAAATATATGTTTTCTTAGTAGGTGGGATTGAAGAAAACCCAGATAGTACAGTAACGATTGAAACCATTAGCACAGTAAACATTTCATAAGTAAATTTTGTGAGCATCAATGATCTAGCTAACCACCCCACACTTCTTTTTTTACCATCCCCGAAAAATCATCGAACTTCTTCCCTACATCTTCCTTTGTTTTGCTTTTTAGTTAATGCTCTCAGATTGAACTCCTAAGGGTTGTAAAATTCCTGCTCCCTAACGAAGAAATAAACGAAAATCGTCCAGGCAAGTTCCCTTTCAGATCTAGTTCCATAAACCTGGGTGGGAGAGACCTATTCTTGGATACAATATCTCGGTATCGGTGGATCATTATTAAATTCGTTAAATTTCCAGTTTTCTCCCTTTTCTGAACCGTGAACAATTTGATTGATATAAGTATAGTTGTTATTGCATACTCAACTAATTTCGCATAATTATCCATAGGCCAACTACAAATGCTTTTACAAATTTGGGATGTTTTTTCAATCGTTGGTCATGGAGTTTAGAAATGAAAATGCAAATAGAGGTTTCGATCCCCCCCAAGCGTTTTCTATTATCCTACACTTGAGTGTCTTTCAAACTAAGCTATCTCTTATCTTAGCATTGCGTTTCTAATGTAATTTGAATGAGTGATCTATCCTCCTAACTCAGATTGCTCTCAGAAGTGGATGTAATCTTGCTGATTGTACGAAAATTATTGCCTTGACTCAAATGATTTATCCGACTTAGGCTAGAAGTGTGATATGTATAAAGCATTCGCGATAGACCGTGCAGCGTAAAAGATATTAGAGGCTAATCCTTCCTGATAATCCAGTTAAGGTAAGAAAGAAGTGTTTTTTTACACAGCGGAGCTCACGAATGGAATAATGTATTCATTTTAAGTGTAAAGGACGATAAGTTAGGACATTCAAGGTGGTCGGTGTTCCTTTAGTTGGTCGGCCTATCTACTCTTTGGGGCCATATACAGCACACGATCCTCGACAAGAAACTGGTGTGCGCTACCGTATGTGTTCGACAATACGTGACCTAAAGGTTATGTTTAATCTACTACTTAAGCACAGAACATAAGTTAAGTTAGTTTACTGATAAAACGTAAGTGCTGCTACTTATTTAATTGATATGAATTCCTGCCCTGCTTTACGATCAGTGCTTGTAAAATTCAGAATTCTTTGTATCTATATTATGAATATCAATTAACTAAAATAATGACAAAATGAGTATAATACAGAAGAGTAAAACTTCTACCAAATGAATGTGTCACATGAGCTTCTAAAAAATTGAGGATGGATGAATATATCATAGAGAGTAGTATTACGAACTGTAGCAGCAACTACATTAATTTCATTTGTTGATTTGTTTCCATTTAGACTTAAGATAAAATCAACATTGCAGATGGTTAAACACAGTCAACCAGATTTTAGCTCTCCAAGGAGCAATTCTCATTTTCCTACATTAAGTTCATATTAAATTTCGCTCATAGTTAAATTAATTCGTTCGTTGACACATAAAAATGGTGAACACCGGGTATATAACAACCCGCTATAGGCTGGTGAACTTTTGAAAGCAGGAGGAGATCGTATAAGCACTATTCCGGGATGGTGTTGCGTTTCCATTTCCAACCACCTGCTTTTTTGAAATCAGTGGAAACCGTATGGTTTCATCTTTTAGTGTCAAATGAATATTGGATGATAATCATGAGTATTGAACGATATAATTGTAAGCACCTGGGACAACAAAGTCCTGAAATGTGTTTCTAACTTCTTGTTAATCCTCCTATTAATAGTGAGCATAAAGCTCTCCAATCTAGACAGATTGGTGAGTTTGTTGACTTTGAAGACTAGCAGTTGAAGTTTTTTTATTTAAAAAAATAATTTATTTATTTATGTTACAACTGTAGTAAACATCTAGCAACATTTCTGTAATAGTTAATAAATCGTTTTGTGGTTTATAGATCAATAACTACATCCACTACACAACACAACACTACACTTAGTGAGCCATGACAAGGTCCGTTAGTTTGGTCCTTTTTAATCTCCGCACTTGGCCGCTGTTGTCCAGAAGGTTAAGTACTTCAACATTTTGATTATTGCGACGTTCATGCTCCATAACAAGTTTCTTTTATGGTTTCACTTGCCGTCTCCATTGAGATCAGCTGTTCGTACGTACCAGGGTGCATCGACTATGCTCCAGAGGACTTTGTTTTGAAACATTTGTAAGATGTTCGTTATTGCTTTTTTTGATGCAGCACCATAGTTGGCATCGATATGTCCAGACTGGTTTTAGTATTTGCTGATATGGTAAAAATGTATTGTGGGTTGATAACTCTGAGTGCCTCCCTATCAACCAGTACATTTTTCTGAACATTAAGTTAAGTTCCTCCTTTTCTTTCTTCACATGAGCTTTCTATTTCAGCTTGCAGTCGAGTGTCAAGCCAAGATATTTTGCTTCATCAGCATAAGGAACCGTTCTCGAATTGATATCTATTGGAATAACATTTATCTTTTTATTCGTGAAGTTAACGTAGGTAGATTTGTTTTCGTTTAATTTTACTCTCCATTTCTTCGTCCATCTGAGGACATTGTTGACAGCAGTTTTCTGGTAGATTCTTCAGCAGAGTTTCCGACTGCAAGAATAGCGGAGTCATCCGCAAATGTTGCTGTAAGTGTGCCTACAGTAAAACTTTTTGCACAATCCGACTCCTACGCGTTAAACGACTCATTTCCGACCAAAAATGCCAATTTTTTACCAGAGACCTCGTTTCCGAGCTATTCGAAGATGTGCAATTGCTGCGCGAAATGGCAGTTTTTTCAAAATCTTGAAATCGCCTGTTTTTCATGTCGCCTAGAAGCCCCATGAATGCTTGACGCAGAACTGTGCAGGCCTGGTAAAACGTGCGCCAAAATGTCAGCTTTCCAACGGCGCAGTCGTTTTGGTTTTAAAAATATTCTTAGTTAAGGAAATGGTGTTCAACTGCAGAAAAACGTGTGTTTTCTGTTGAAATTGAGGTTTTTCCAAAAGTCTCGACGAAAAAAGGTTGGTGGCGGGATATACGTAACTTTTCTCGCTGAACCGAATGGTGACAACGCCACACCTCTCAAGTGACGATTTAAGTTAGTTTTGTCTGATGCATAAACCCGTTCGTGAACAGCGTCTACGGCATTTCTAAGCTGTCCGGCCAAAGTCAGGATAACCGATGAGCCAAGAGTCGGCTATTGTTTGTGTTCATTTGCGATTGATTGCGATGAGTTGCATTCATCTTTTTGCTGACACTACGGATCCGTATCAAACCATGCTTCCGTACCACTACCAACTCTTCCCTTTCGTCTCTTTCCTATCTGTATTTCCTTCAGCGAAGTTTTCCCTATTGCATATTTCCATTCATCATGGTGCGCTAGAGCTATTGAACATAGCTGGTAGTAATAACCAAAACCTTAGTGACGAAAAACAATTAGTAGATAAAAAACACATAGTTTACTAGATAAGGTAGGATCAATGATATAAACAATATTATCTACCAATATTTTTTCCTCATACTATCCGATTTGTTCGTTAGGGTGTGAGTTGTACACAGGGGGAGTGTTACTCTATTGCTGCTTCAGAGGCATTACCATTCGCAAAACCGTACACAAAAATCATGTCAACATACTCAATTGTGGTATAGCTACTCAACTTGAAGCAAATCATTGCAATCGATCGTAAATGAAAACAAACAATAGCTGTCTCTCGGATCTTCGATTATCGTGACTTTGGCTGGACAGCTTGGAAATGCCGTAGACGCTAATCACAAACGAACGTTTTCATTCATTAAATTCATTTTCATTTTTCATTTTTAAATATTTATTTTTTTTATTTAAATCTTAAAAATCTTGTTTAAACTCTAACTGTTTGTATGAACTCGATTTAAACCCCAATATCTTACCATTGTCCAACAGCTGGATAACATGTTCGAGTCAATAAACATTTTACTAAAACTGAATTTGATCAGAAACAACAAATTATCAACATTGCAACACCCAATGCTGCGGCCAAATTAGATTGGGGTTGATATTACACGGCGCACAAAGCAACCCCTCCTTCAAGACCGGGAGGTCGTGCGGGTCATTGCATATCCTTGCCCCTGACCAAGACAATGCCTCCTTCGTAGCTTTCCCAATTTTCAAACATTAGGTCTTTTTTAGTGATACAGGGTGTCCCAGGACTTATGCACAATCTTCCGACTGCGATGAGTTGCATTCATCTTCGAGACTTTTGGAAAAACCTCAATTTCAACAGAAAACACACGTTTTTCTGCAATTAAACACCATTTCCTTAACTAAAAATGTTTTTAAAAACCAAAACGACTACACCGTTGGAAAGCTGACATTTTGGCGCACGTTTTATCAGGCCTGCACAGTTCTGCGTCAAGCATTAATGGGGTTTCTAGGCGAGATGGAAAACAGGCGATTTCAAGATTTTGACAAAACTGCCATTTCGCGCAGCAATTGCACATCTTCAATGAAATTTTAAAACAGTTTTTTGACATTAAATAGATAGAAAAGTTAAAGCTCCTTCCAACGGTGTCATCAAATTTGAGATATCTCCAAAATTGAGGGAGTTATGACAGTTTTAATGACTTAAGATCGAAAACACGAAAGAAATCTTAAATCGCGAGTAGACTCGGAAACGAGGTCTCTGGCAAAAAATTGCTATAAGATATTTTTGGTTGGAAATGAGTTGTAGAACGCGTAGGAGTCGGATTGTGCATAACTCCTGGGACACCCCGTATTATAAGTACAGCACAGGGCCAAGCACGCTGCCTTGCGGCACTCCTTCGTCTGTATCATAATGATCTCGGCTACCCTCCATTATCTTGGTACCTATTTTAGTCTGAATGAGGCATTGGTAATATGCAATAACTTGAGGAAGCCTTTTTCAGGTAATCGCTTCAGTATTTTCCCAGTTAAGATATCATATTCGTTGCTTTTTTCGGGCTAATGTTGCTCCTGATTTCATTCCTTATTTCGGATAGTGTTACTGGTCGTATTTCACACTCATCGATTTTTTATTTTATTATTTATTTTCGATGTCTTTTCTTCTTCAGTTTGTCTCGGAAATGGTTTGAATGTGTCTTCTAGGTGCTTTGAGAAGAGATTTGCTTTTTCCTTAGCACTTCTAGCCCATGTTCCATCCTCCTGCCTAATTGGAGACATTGGCGCTTGAGCCTTTTTGTAGCACGCCATAATGAGTACTAAGTATCGCTTTCAGCAGTGAGGCCATGCAGAGACAGAGTTGAAGTTTCATTTTTAATTGCAAAGTTTATGTCAGTCATTAGGTTCTGGTTGTTTATTGCCGAATTTATTCTGTTTTTTTTTCACTGTTTATTATTCAATTGGCTGCGTTCATGATTTTTAATTTCTCTTCCAGGTGATAGAGCGATTATTGAATTTCAGTGGCACACAAATACTGAATAATCCGAACGCAAGCCAATTGATAATAAACCCCATTGAATGATTTGCTAGTTTTTTTCCCTTCGATTTCTCTTCCAGATCCTCCTAGCTATTCGTTTTTTTCTAATTCCCTCACTTCAATGGCATAGTTAGTTTTTTGACAAGTTTGTTTCTGATTCATCGGTGTACTAGCCCATGTAGCCTGTTGCCTGTTGAACACTTTTTCAGAAAGATAACCAGCTCCTCCTCAATTTCATTCCTTCCAGGTTTTGTCTAAACAGTTCCCAATTTGTGTGTTTAGAACTTAGCTTTGGCGACGCGAGTTTCAGTGTCACCGATTCACTGACTGAGATAATCACTGGTGAGTGATCCGACATCAGTCCATCACTTTCCTCGGTATATACGTAGTTACTCGACAGTCCTCTCACAACAAATAAGTCTATTATTTCCATTAAGGTACTTTTAGGTTATTGAGCCAGTACGGTGGCCTTCCTCCTACATGGAAGCGTGAAATTCTCTTCCCGCTACAAACAACTTCCTTGCCTTTGGGGTTTTGTACTCTTGTCCCCCAGTACTCGTGTTGGGCATTGAAATCACCTCCCAGAATGAATACCCGTCCAAGTCTGTTGAAAAGATTTTTATAATCCTCTTCTTTCAGTGAGTATCGTTGGGGAAAGTAAACTGCGGCAACACATAATTCGCGATTTTTCGTTTCAACTTTTATAGATATTACTTGCATTTCGTCTACTTCAATTTTGAGATGTTCATACTGTTTTATGTTTTCTTTTACGAGAATAGCTGTTCCTTCCCTTGCCCGATCGGCAGAGTGGACAGAGTGATAAAGACAAAACCCTTTAATTCTCACAAATGATGATCGAGTTAAGTGCGTTTCTGATATTAGACAAATGTCTATGTGTTCTTGGTTCAAGAAGAGCTCTAGTTCTGGAATTTGCTGACCATGACCATTCGCATTCCAGGTGACTACGCGTAGATAGTTTGCTCTATTCATTTTTTAGTCAAATATATTTTTTCTAGCCTGTTCACTCGTTCGAGCAAGGCTTTATTTTCTTTGTTCTGTTCGTCTATCCTGAGTGCCACGATTTCGTTAGTTGTTGGTTTTTCATTTGGCAAAGGTGTTCCCCTCCCAAGTGCCTGCGCGTATGTGGTGCTATTTACCGTCTCTTTATTTTTGCCTAGGCTGATTTTTCTTTGAGATGTACTTCTCCTTCTCTCCTCAGACTTTGGTTGTTGAAGGGGCCTTTTCGGCTTTTCTCGAAGTTTTTGGAGTTCCTGCGCAACCTCGCATCCGCGATAGTTTGCTGGATGGTTTTCTTTACAATTCACGCACTTCGGAGGTGTATCCTTCCTCATAGCGCAGCTGCTGGTAGTATGTTTTCCTGCACACTTTACACACCTAGGCTCCATTTGGCAGTATCGTTGAGTGTGATTGAAACCTTGAAATTTTTCACACTGAGGGATTTTGTTAGAGGTTTTCCTCAGTTGTTCCATTTTAACCTTACATGCGCAATGTTATTTATCTTAAATATACCTTCAATTTTTTCTTCCTTATCAAAGGTTAGAATAAACTGTGGGAGGCCTTTTAGGGCGGTACTTTGCTCCCCTTTGTCATTTGTAATTTCTGTAATTCTCTGTACGAAGTGAAGCTTGTTACTTCGACAGGAGACGAAAACGTTACTATTCAAGTACATGACCTAGGTGAATTTGCAATTCAGTATCTAGAATCTTAAAATTTGGTGGGGAATCAGATTCAAAGCATACAGTGCTATGTTAGCTGACATAGGGCCTGAAGTACCAGACATCATCCTATTACTAGGAGCAGATGTTTCAGGCGAATTGTTCACAGGACGTACTGAGTCATTGGCTAACTAAGGTATAGTTTTTAGTTAGAGACGTTGGAGTATGTTGATAATTGAAATGTACCAGTACCTGTTTGTAAATGTAACCAAGTTGTGTCCATGAATGGACATTTTGTTTATTTTGAATATTGTATATAGTTTTCTTGATATCGCTGTAATTGTGGTTGTTGAAAGAATCCGCAAAGAGATTTGGCTTCGCTTTGCTTATCAAATCTCAACATTTCAGAATTATGGGAGCTGGAGATTCTAGGGATTCAGAATAGTGAAATGGAACCCCATGCTAACGACAGCCATGTGTATTTTGAGCGCACAGTATTGGGTAAATGAATGAATTAATGTATTTATTATTGAAATAAATACATTCTTATATGTTGTCTTCAACACCTCTCAATCAAATATAATCCCGCTAAACAAAATGCAATAAAAGCCATTGTTGGAAGGCTGTCAGGCTATTGGCCTTAATCAGGAATGCCCACCAGGGGGGGTTGACGCAGGCCGCGTCATCAAGCTTGGGCGAGGGTTGGGGGGCGCCTGTATATAGGGACTCCCCTGGGATTAGAACTGCTAACACAGCTACATCTCTGGTAAGAAAAGAAAAAAGGAAAATGCATTTCAATACCTGAACGATCGAGAGCCACGATAACTGAGCCCTAACAGTCTCGGACTTACCTA